>JAHZMQ010000041.1:0-43489 GCA_031772345.1 Himalopsyche anomala | reverse complement strand
TTAATGTGAAAAAATTAAGCATTGCGCGACCCGATTACTACAAGGTTCTATGTGAAAAAAATTGACGAAACAAAAACAACAATGTGTACCAATAATCTTACTTGAAAGACTGTTGTATTGTTACTTTTGTTTCGTCAACAATTTTCACATAGAACCTTGTAGTACTCGGGTCGCGATTGATTAAGGTTGCTACTTCAGTAGCAAAAATCAGCAGCATAATTGGCTAGCGTATACAGCGGTGGGCTGCCAATACGTTAACAAGGGGCTCGCTTAATCTCGAAGCAATTCTAAGTGTTCTGAGAAAGGAGTGAATTTTCTTATCACTTCTATGCAAATTTATGCAATACTTAAATAAACAATTGATTGTTACTTAATACACTTGTAATATGTAACAATATGCAATTGACCGTACACTTATCAATGTAAATAATAATAATAAATTAGAAATTGCAGTTATATACTAATTTGATCTGAGAATATTGTTTTCTCGTAATTTAACAAAGGGCTCGCCGGCCTTAGTAAAATTCAACAAGAGGCTCGCGCGAGCCCCTCCGAGCCCCCTCCAGCCCACCCCTGAGCGTATATGAAACGAAGTTCATGAACTTATACAAAAAGCTCTCGCAGCGATCATAGAATCAATACATTTCTCGAGTGATTCAAAAAACAAACAAGGATACAGATACAATGAGTGCAAAAACACCCTTATCCGTGGCAGTTCCACGCAATCCCCAGCGCCACCCTCACCAGTTCCACATAATAAAATTCCACACTGAATTGATGCGGGAGGGGTGGTTTGCAATAAATAAATTTACATCGCACTTCAAAACTCAGGAGCGTCTACAAAAGAGACGATATATATTGTATTGTGGTTAATTCGTATTTTGTATTATATATATTTTAATAATTTTAGATTTTATATTTTCTATGCTTATAACTGAAACACTGGTTTCAATCCCAGAACAGACACTTTTATAAAGTAGTTTTTGCAATCGATTTGTATTTTTTTGTTTAAAGGCGTCAACGTATTTCATTTTTACATTCCTTCCCACTGACTTGATACTTATAATAGCAATTAGCAAGAACGATTAACTGTTAACTAATTCCTATTTAACCCATTATTCAATAGCTACTCACTTGTTGAGTGGACTTGTGTGAAATATTGAAAAATTAGGCTACACATTAACTTTTCCGGTTCTAAGCTCAAGAAATGCGACCCCAATACCCACATTTTCTTAAATATCTACATATTTTAATATGGGTGATACAATGTTTATAATAAATGTTTTCTTATATCATAGTTTTTTTGACCTTTAGTAGTTTATATAAATACGCAATAACGCGATAGCGCGATAACATGATAAGCGGTCGTTCGTAAAATAGCTGGGATAAACGCGTCATTTGCAATTTAAAATGTGTGCTGGGATGACGACTTTTTTACGCGCAACTTAAAATATGATTATTTATTAAAAAAAACACAGATTTTTATAAAAAAAAATGTATGAGGAATGATGCAGAGAGATATTTTAAAGCCCTTAGACTATTTTTTTTTGAAATTTATAAGAATAAGGCCAATAATGAGGAAACCACTGGGGTCCCTAAACGACCCCCATCGGATGAAAAGTATTTTTCTAGTCTCCGAGCCGCGAGAGTTAATGGGGACGAATTCCAGGATGGAAAACGTCATAAATTGATGTTTTGACCATTTTTATCCATACCCATATTTGTTTTTTTTACAATAGTGCATATGAGTGTTCAATGCCGTTGGCTTCTGTAACGGATCTCACCGATTAGATTCCTAGTACGATCATTTTTTATTTCATTAAATATTTATATTAACTATATTTACTTTAAAATAAACATTTATCGCAGTATTTCTAAATTGTCTAGAAAATTAAGTGTGGGAGCGCCAACTCAAGTGCCCCCACCCCACTTTACAACTGCCTCAAACACTTGCAATCGTTAAATAACAGAACGTAGTAAAAGCGATTAGCTAGCCACAGAAAATTTTTGTTGAGATATATCCATTACTCGATAATATGCTCAAGTGACAAATCAAAAATTAGTGAAATTGTCTTTCCATAATATTTTAAGTATACGCCACTGATCTCACCCCATGTAAAATATCAGTAGATGTAGCCCCGATGCAACCAAACAGATGACTTGTAAAATTGTTCGTGTTTTTTTTGTCACTTTATCACTGAAATGCACTCACTGTTCCACCTCTGCATAAATGAGTTCATTTTGAAAACTTTAAATACAATTTCAATATCAAATGACTGGCAGTATACGACAAGATGGTAATCTATTCTTTTATCAATTTTTCTGACGTATGCTTTATAAGAGGATTGTTGCTTACGTTATACCGATCGGCCATGGCGATTAACTTGCAAGAAGGACGTAATATATTAATTAAAACTTTGCAGCGCAAAAGTCTTTTTGCAACAGACCCATACGGTTAAATACGAAATCTCACCAAATTGCTTGTATCACCTTCTTACCCTCCTAAAAAAGCTTTTAAATACTTGATAATTATTTTTGAACATTTTTTTACCATTTGACCAGGGCTGTGGAGTCACATGAAAAAAAGACGACTCCGACTCCAGCTTTAAAATAATTAACTACTCCGACTCTGAGGAAATTTTTCAATAATTTCATTTTAACTTATAAATATATGTATACTAGAAGTCTGCGCGTGCCAAAATTTTACAAAATTACCCGGTCCGAGCCCGAAAAACTCACGCCCGACCCGGCCCGGGCCCGAGTCTAATACCGCACTTGTTACCCGAACCCGACCTGAAGCCCGAAACTCCTTATTTTAGCTCGCCGATGAATTTGAAATCCTCGATTTGCTATACTTTTTCCCAGATTATCTCCGAAAGTCCTTTTTTTTAAGCTCACCAAGGAATTTGAAATCCTCGATTTGCTAATTTTTTTACCAGATTATATCCGAAATTCCAAAGCCTGGCCCGGCCCGAGCCCGACTCTCAATTGCGCTTACCCGCCCGAGCCCGTGCAGACCTCTAATGTATACCATCAGATCATCTTTAGTCAGCCAAGCATGAAATGTTAACAGTTTTGACTATTTTGTTTAAATACACATCATTAAATATATTTTTCAAAAAAAAATCGAACCGCTCATTTTTCACGACTCCGACTCTACAGCCCTGCATTTGACACTTTTTTTTAAATCCATGTCCGCTCCTAATATGGTCATGTGGAGCACACAGCTTCCTTATGGAAGTATCACAACAGAAGTTTTGTTTCCTACAATAACTGTTTAGTTTAACCGTGTAGGGATATAAGCTGCGGTGGGCTGCCAATACGTTAACAAAGAGCTCGATTAATCTCAGAGCTATTGGCATTGTTTTGTGGACATTGTGTAACTATGCGCAATAATTATTCAAGTAATCGAATTTCACCTTATTAGATTACTAGATTATGTAACAATAGGCAATATATAAAGTGTACACTTGATCCGTCTGTAGGTACTGATTTGGTCTGAGTTTTTTTTAATTTAACAGGGGCTTGCGCGAACTTTTTCGAGCCCTCTCCAGCCCACCCATATATATAAGGATAGGGTTAGGACAGGACTGGTGGTTTACTAATCGCTATCGATACGTTCTGCTGTCGAAGATTGGCAAGTTGGAAGGGAATATTTAGACATCTCAAACACCTGTGCCTTTGAACAGAAATCGATAAATCGATTGAAAAAATGAAGTTCATACTAGGACAAGGACCCGTGAGATTTGTCACAGAAGACAGTGCGTCTCGGACGCGGCATTTTTGTTTATTATATACAAAATATTATTAACTACATATATGCAATTTTTAATTGAAAGAGGACAATTTGAATCGTTCAAATTATGCACATTCACACAAGTTTTGTCACTAACGACCCGGGTTTCGCCTTTCGGCATCTTCAGGCGTTCAAGTATACGATGAACTTGAACTGACGGTCGTTAATGACAAAACTAATTTGATCGATTCAAATTTAATATCGAAAGCACCTTCAGTCTAAATCTTAAATGAAAGAGGAAAAACGTTTTATGTATCTTTCGAAAAAATACGTTTTCTGTTTACAGCTAAGGAAATCTATCTTCGAAATAATTTTAATGCTTTCATCGACTTTCGAAAGGAACTCTATACATATACTTTGAAAACACTGTTTTATATGAAATTACTTAGGTACAAAAAGCTTATTTTAAAAAAAGGTAAAAAAGAGGGTGCGAAAGAAAAGGAAAAAAATTAAATAAAATGGTATCGCAAGTCAGCAGGCAGGGAAAAGCGCCGAGTTAATGTAGTGGAAGCTTTCACCCAATCGTCGAATTTACACGCTCTGTGGCCGCGGCCAGTAGCGGAACTAATGCGCCGGAATGATTGTATTGTAAAAATAAATCATAACGGATATACGAGAAGCTGTGAATGTTATGTAACTGTAGTCGAGTGGTTGAAGTATTTAGAAGTTAGTACTGTTAATCTCCGTACGACGCGAAATAATAAGATTGTAAAATAAGTCAAGGTAAAATAGATGGTGAATTAAACTCGATCACGTGTTTTCTTAAATAATGCATTATTGCATCATCATCTAAGCATATTTTATATTATTCATCGCGACTAATATGTCATGGTTTTTTTTATCCATCTCTCAACGGAAGTTTTTTCTACGATTTTTTTTTGTTACTCAGTCGCTTAACCTCTCTTTTTCAAAAAGAGTAATAGGGATAGAAGGATAAGGCAAGGACAATACTAGTGGTTGATTAATCAAGGACGTCTCGTTGGCATATGCGAGTAGGCAGTTGCCACATACATTTTTTTATCACATACATTTTTAGAATGTTAAAATATTTTTGACACACGAATTTGGCTGAGAATAAATATTAATCAATGTATATGTATTTAATAAAAAGATATGCCTTGTATATATTTATATGTGTGTATTTGATAAAAAATTGTGTACATTCCCATACGTTTTATCACTAATGACTCCGGTTTCGCCTTTCGGCATCTTCAGGCGTTCGACAGCACTGATGAACTTGAACTGACGATTGGTAAATAGTTGTATCGTTTAGTTACAAAATATGTGAGAATGTACAAAATTTAAGCAATTGAAACTAATTGTAGGTATTTTAAGCTTTAGGGTACTTGGTCGAGTTTTCAAAGTCGTTGGTTTGACACCCAGTACGGTCAATTTCATGTTTCAATCGATTAATGAGTTTCTGTTCGAATGCTTGGATATCTGCGATGTCTAAAATTCTCTCTCACCTATCCTATCCTAATAATAGGGCATGTTGAGATCAATTAGCTAACTGCTAATCTTGTCTTTGCCATACCGCTATATCCAGTGGCGGATTACCCAATAAGCGCAGAAGGGCTTAATTTGGTAACCTTAATGGGTAGCAAGCTTGGGGCTTCTAAATCTTAGAGGCCATACAATTAGCATATATTATAGAAAGTCAATACGCTTATAATTTAGCTTAGTTTAATTTTACGTAGCCTTTTGCAATGCTTTTATAATATTCAAATAACATGGCCTCCAAATTTTATTGCGCCTGGGGCCTCCCAAGTGTATTTGAGCAACTGCGTAACAAGCATTTCTCATGGAGAACTTCGATTAGCATATACTTCGTAAGGAGTTCATATGCTCTACCTGTTCATATGCTCTGGAAACGGACATGGTTTTTGGCTGTATCATCAAAGTAGTAGGCATACATGACTGAAGAAAGTCGTCTGCTACGTCATGAGAATAATTCCAAAAGTAAAACACAAATAATACCTATAATCGTTAATGTCGACAATTGCCTAAACAAGGAACAATGCAATAAATACTGTGTCCCGCACCAAGTGATGTTAATTATTCACAGTTTATATTATACAATTCACGGGCCGTTGATTTTAAATACCTGCATGCAGAGAGAGAGAGATACCTTCCCGGAGGTAGCAATTACACGTGTTAACGATAAATTTATTCGTTTTTCACGTGTCCTGCCACGCCTTCCGGCCCGCGGCAGCGCAATGGCCGCCTCGCACTTGCCTTTTCGGCCATTACGCTTACACCCAGCCCAATTACCTTCGGCTGACGTCGAAATTATTACATTAATAAATGCTCGTTAATATATTATTACTTGTCACAAAATACGGAGTTACTTTCATCATGAGAAACGTAAGGGAAAATACACGAATGTGTATTATTAACTATTTAAAAAACCGTAATATGAAATAGTTTAGAAAACAAGTTGATGATAATTTATTTCTCATTTATAAAAGTAATTCAAATTCAGTAATTTCACCACACTTATACTCCGCTAAATAAAAGTTTAATTCAATTGATTTTGGTTAGTTGTTTCAAAAAGGTATTGCCTGCTAATAACTCGCATTAAATAAATATCGGAATAGGATGTTAATATATACACAATGCGATAACTGTGTTTCTAATCAAAAACTTGCTCACGTTTCAAATTTGAATAGTCGTTGAAACATTGATGATTATTCATATAAATGAATGAAAATGGACAACTGAGAGTTTTTAAAAAATAATATCAAAAATGAAACATAAATAAATAGCAAATTAAATAGAACAGGCGGCTCACCATCGTTAAATATGAGCCCGTGAGAAGTGAAGTGAGCCAATTGGTATTTTAGGAAACATTGAGCTTGGTGCGTTTATTCAATATGTTTTAAAGCAGGGTGGGGCAAACTTTTCGGATGAAGGGCCAAATTCAGGAATTCAAAATGAGCGGCGGGCCGCAAGTAAAATACCACTTTTATATGTACATTATTTATTAACATGAAAAAAAAACAATCTAATGACAGGAATGGAACTGACTTACGTCTTTTGGCATTTTTTAAAATTCAAGTGTTAAAAGATTCTTAAAACTGCTTGTAAATGTTTGATCGTAAAGAGTTTTTATTGAGGTTCATGATTGAAAATGTTTGTTCACATATGATCTAAAAATAACGATTATTATGTTTATTTTCAATATTTTTTTAAAAAGGCGTTAAAAGATAAAAACGTGAATCTTTTTCAAAAATATAATTTTGCTGGCGGGCCGCATGCAACCTTTGCCTGTTTTAAAGTTTCGTAAATGTCAAGCCAGCTAAGTAAATACTGTTTCCTTTTTCCCTTAGTTTGTATTAGTTTGTTCATTTAATCACTTCCACGCGTCTAATACATATAAAGAAAAAACCCAACCTAAATTTTTTAAATATTAATCAAGTGTTAGTTTTTTTACATGTTTCTTTTACGTGATTATGTTTGTAACAATGCAGAAATTGACAAAGATGACAGCTCCTACGTACAAGAGGAAAAACTTGTACGTTGCAGTGTATTAATTTGTCAAATAAACGTACGCAATATTACAGCCGTACTCACATGCAGATAAGTCAAAACCACTCGTCAAAACAAATAAATTGTACCTACATACAATATATATACAACACTTAAATATGCGTTAAGTTAGAGCCTATCTACATTAAATGAAATAGCCTGTCGTCGAGTTGGAACCCTCTTCTGTACTGCTGCATAAATTAATTATTTTGACGAGTGTGTTCGCGCCATAATCATTTTGTAATGGCGCGTAATGGCGGCGCTCGGTTGACATTTGAATTCGTTCGAATCATATCATTATCAGCGCAGTGCTTCTCAAAAAATGGCGCTATATACAGCGGTGGACTCCCAATATCTTAATAAGGGTCTCGGTAAATCTCATCCACTTTTTTTATCCATCTCTGCTCCCAACATCGAGCATATGGCCTCTTAATGAAGAAATCAGAAAAAAAGTTTTTTTCCTACGAGAACTGTTTGTTACTTAGTCGCTCAACCTGCCTTTTTCAAAAAGAGTAATAGGGATAGAGTGATAAGGCTAAGAAATGAATAGTGAATAACTAATCGCTCACGTAACACCAGTTGAATTGAAAGATCGGAAAAGTGGGAGGGAGTTTTTAGACATATCGAAAAAATACTGTTTCGTACTGGGACTGGGACCGTACTGGGACCCGTGAGGTCCGGCACGGAAGCCCACAACGCTAAATGAAAAAAATTAAAGGGTAACTAAGTCTTGTTTCATAATATGTGCTGACTTGATCTATGACGAATGAATTTCTTATCTTAACAAGGGGCTCGCTCGAAACCCCCCGAGCCCCCTCCAGCCCACCCCTGGCTATGTAGTTGTTAAAAATGCATTATTTTATACTAATTCTTCATTTATTTATCACTCTGCGTGTGCAAAGAGTGCGGGGTACACAGGCGCCGCGCTAAAATTTTAGCACTATCCTCTTGTTCAGATATGGATTGTCGATGTGCTGAAGGCGCCTCGCACACAGACAGACGCAGAAACCTTCGAGCCGACCCTGTTTGTACAACACCATGTCAGACTAATAAGGGTGTAACAGGTATTTATTTATTTTTGGCTTATATATACGCGATCAAAAAAAAATTAAAACTACTACTATGACTAGTAAATATTGTTGACACATCAAATAAAGTGTTACTTAATTTACATTATACCTACTACAGAATATGGTTTTGATATAACATTATCAACAATATAAATTGGATGCATCTGTTTACATTTTGGGAAACATGGCTTACTATTTCAATACCACTAAGTATAGGTAAGTATCTATTTAGATATAGGTAAATTCAATACCAATACTAAGGCGATACGCGTTATTTATTCATTAATAACTGGCCGTTACATAATAATTAATAACCATTAGTTGAGTGTACTTTTCATTTATTTACTCTGACACTCAACTGTTGACAATCAATAGTTTTTAATTGATTACGTAAAAGCAGCGGTCACCAACGGGTAGCTCACGATTCACAATAAAAATTAACACTGCAGTAATTGTCGGTTCCGAAAATAAATCTTAATAAGGTCACTGTCAATTCTTGATGGAATGGCATCACATAGTTACATTAATAATTAGACAAAGATAATAAGTATTTCGCTAATCGTGAGTATTTTCTACTGATAAAAATCTATATATTAATACTCGATAATGTCCGTATGATTGGATGATTGCATGATCGCATGATTGTCCGCGATTTCCCCTCCCCCTGCCTTATTCAATAAATAGGTTTGTAATTTTCTGACGTCTTAAAAATGCAACAAAAATCCCCCCGTTGAGGTCAACGGGCTTACAGCTTGTATATGTTATTTATCCAAAATTAGATAAGACTAAGACCAAAGCAGACGGCCGGATCCGTGGCGCAGTGGTCTACGTATCTCACGGGTTCAAGTCTGAGTACGAAGAGTTTTTTTTTCTTAGATCTCTCTTATAATCTTAAAATAATGGCATTCTCCATTACTATGTTTAGTTAATTATATTTTAGAGGTAATAAACATTTTAATTTTAGTCAATTTAGTGTTGCTTATTCATATTTTGTATATTAATTTGTAAATTCCTTTTAATACCAATTGTTTGTTACACCCTATCAATTTTGTTTTGTTTTGTATGAATTGTATTCTCTTATCAGTTTATAATGCTCATTATCAGGGCCGGCCCTAAGCGTGTGCGAGGTGTGCGGCGTACACAGGTGCCAGCTCTAAAAATAATCAGAGGGGTGCAGATTGGTGGATCGCTTTGGTTTTTTGAGGCGTCGAACTTCGGCCGATGGCGCCTCGCACACAGGCGCAAGAATCCACGGGCCGGCCCTGCTCATCATGATCGAAACTGGTCCTGATCGTATTAATAAAGTGAAATTAGTAAGAATGAGTATTTAATATATTTTTTAAATAATGCCTTAATATAATGCCATTTCCTCCAAGTATTGACAGTGCACACCCTAAAAGTATTTAATCGATACATGATGAATTATTTATTATAATTAAATTTCTCATTTTTTTATGGAGCATATATATTTTAAAATTGAATTTCAAGTAAATAGTAGTGACGATGAAACTTTTTAACCTGTAAAATGTGTGTCGTGTATAATACGAGTAGAGAATCCAATCCCGGACCCTTTCATAAATTCTTTTAATACCGGGATTTCTGGATTCACAATTATTTCGGGATATGGGCTTTCGGTATACCGGGATTCATCACTGGGAAAAATGTGATAAACTGAGAGATTCTAAAAATGTAGAATTATTGAGGAGCGTAACAGCTTTGTTTTTAGCTCCACCTTTTAAAGAGTTGCAATTGCCAGTGATTCCAGTACAAAATTGTTTTTTTTCCAGGTGTTATAGTCAACGGTGGGCTGCCGATACGGTATCAAGGGGCTCGTTTAACTTATAGCTTTTCGTGGTATTCTGGAGAAAGTGTGAATTTTTTTATCACTCATATATAATTATTAAAACTAACGATTGTTAATATATACACTTATATTTTGTAACATCATGCAATGTATCGTAATTTAATCAGTATCAATAGCTGAAAAATGTACGTCAGAAACACCAAATGTACATAACTACCTATTTAATTTAACCCTTTTATTACCCTCGAGCCGATATATCGGCTTTCCTAAACGGTACATATATTTGTATGTACAAACCCATTCCTGGTCAGAATGAATCCTGAAATCCCGAGATTAGTACTAAGACAATCCCGGGATTACGGGATCGCAAAAATTTTGGGATACCGGGATTGTAGGCCCTCAATACGAGGTATTGTTTTATCGTGAGCGATATTTACGTAGATAAACAATTGCTTGGCGGTCGCATTTAGAGAAACCACGTATGTATGCTCGACTCACAACGACCATGATGCACTTGATAACATACAATTATGAATTACCTCAATGCCAACTGGTAGATAATATTATATACATAAAAAGAATCAAGCATTATCGCAATGAAGACATAAATACTTTTAACTGGCTAACGGGACTATCATTATCTCTTTTCAATTGCCACTGTCGTTAGTTTGCTACGACTGATAAATTATATGAGAACGTACTCACGGGGCATTATAAATTTACATTAAATCAACCATTATGTATTTTTTTTAATAAGACGTGAGTGATTCATTCAAGCGTAAAATTTGCGAAGTAAAATAATTCAAATCAGAGACTCACAACGTATGTATGTCCCGGGTGACATTTTTTTTAAATTGTCAAGAAATATTTGGCATTACAGATTTACAGCTAATGCCAATGCGCCAAATATTTTAAAGATGAAAAACTCGATGATAATTTTAGTATTGTAAGTCATTCGAGATAAATTGACATCACAAACACCCATGTCTTAAGCAGTGTTCCCGCTAAGGTGTGCGCGTGTGCGCACGCACACTTCTCAAAATGTGCCCGCACACATTTTTCCACCTCCCGCACAAGGCTGCACGCAGAAATATTGTAAACATATGTTTGTTTCACCAAATTTTTACATTTGCGCACATTTTTTATTTTGCTGAAAATTTACTACTTACAGAAGTTGATGATCCGCACACACAATAAAAAAATTAGAGGGAACGTTGTTCTTAGGTCTCAAATTTAAATTGAAAAATCTAAATTTGACATTGATTGTACCAGGGATCAAACCCAGACCCAGCTGTTCGGTAGAGCAAGTTCTTACCAACTAGATCACAGCGGGCGACTAAATTGTGGTTTTAAGAGGTGGGCTGCCAGTACGTAATCTGAGAGTTATTTGCCGTGTTCCGCGGAAGGATTTTTTATGACCTTTACATAATAAGTAATATTTGAATTGTGTATTTCGAAAACGCTACGAATCATATTATTTCCAAAAAAAAATCAAGTTTGCAAACATCTTCAGAATACCTAAATACACAAATATAATACAAAAACGTTATATGTACGTATGTTATTAACGCATTTTGAAGCATTACAAAAAATGCATGTATTCTGAAAACGTAACACGTTTGGACTTAGTAAAAAAAATATACCTATAACCTTGAAGAAAAAATGTGTTTTTCGTTTGAATACGAGAGTTAATATATGATATTTTATATAACATAAATAATTTCATTATAAATTTCACAGAGGACATATATTTTTCATTCTCCTGAACAAATTACAAAAGTGTGATTCGAAACGTTGTCGAAATACACGATTCATTTAGCAAAGCAATCGAATTTTATGCACCCATAGAGGGTGTATTTAACGAAAAAGCGGAGGAAAGGCATTATATTATAAGAATAAATCACTCATTTGTACAAATTTCACTTTTGACCAGGGCCAGATTTTCTCATGACGATCATTATCAATGCAATACAAATCGACTGTAGAAAGGAAAAAAGGACGTACCCACACATAGCAAATTTTACAGGAGGCACAAAAAACGTGTTTTGATGATTTTGGGTCATATGCAAATTATGAAATATACACAACCTTGAAGTGCATTGAGACTTCTAAAATGGTGTTTCATTGACATAATCTAATATTAATTAAAGAAATTGTCTAGAAAAAAACTTTTCTTCAGAATTTTTTCTTGGCTTCAATTTTCACAAGCTCATTTTTTTCAAACTTAAAAGCTAAATTTAGATACTAATTCAGCATTTGCAGCTTATATTCTTTTGGTAGAACGTGTATCAAGTTCGATACATGGTGATTATCGAAAAAAAGCTGTTTTGAAAAAACTGTGGGTTACGTCCTTTGTTCTTTCCACAGTCGAAATGTATAATTATGCCCGTCATGAGCGAAACTAGTCCTGATCATATTAAATTAAAGTGAAATTTGTACTAATAAGTATTTTATTCTTTTAATAGTTGAATTTTGAAAAGAATTTACGTCATTAGAATAACGAGGCCTACAAATGTTATTACGCCTTAGGTTTATCCAAACTGAAAGAACTGACTGCGACGAAAGGGTTAAAACTCTTCATGATGTTTCTAATCTATCAAACTGAACTCGATGTAAGGGCTCTACTTCAATTTTCTCTCCATATCAAATAGCCATTATAATGAAGACAGTAAAACGTCAAAATAATTTTGTAAGAAAACATTTTGACTGACGGGTGGTATTCAAAGTGTAATTGCCACATTTTTCTATTACCTTGTTTACATTTTGACAACTGGTCTCCCATTATTTGTTCAGCAAACAATAAATATGTCTTGGAAGTAAGTAAGTGGTACGTTCAACTTACTGTAAGTTGGCTGTGATCTGGAAGAGGTTCAATTTTCCGTTTCCCCTATCTTCGTGTACTTTACTGCTTTGTTATGTAGCCTATGTAGGCACTCAGTTATTTTGTTGGACAAGCAACTGACAGCTTTCCACTTGGTTTAAGATATTAATGAGATATGTGCGCCGACGACATTTTTACCAGCATTTCGTTTAACCTATTTTTCATTCTAAGTCATATTTTTTACACTATAGGTTCCTAAAATGAGCTTATTTGCCCTCCAAAGACACTGAAGGGAACTGAAGGATTTGGGGATATTATAATAAAAAACAGGCAATAAGTTGTTGATATTTTTTGAATGTTAAAATATTCTAAAACCTTTTATCACACGATATACAAATCTAATTTGTCATATACCAAAATTGACCAAAAACAGTTTAATTTAATTTAAGAATTGTGTATGTTTTCATCTGAAAGAGTCCTACACAATCCAAAAAAAAATATCTCATATATTTAAGGTTTTCCTCAAATTACGATACATATTATGAAAATATTGAATTAAATCAAATCAAACTTCTATTATTACTATTCAAACAATGTTCGCTCTCATTCTGAACATTGTTGGAGAACTTTTTTTTAAGAAAACTGGTAGAAAACTACCAGTTTTCTCCGAGAGGATAAGCCAGTGGAGTAGGAAAGGGTCCTGTCGCCCTAGGCGATCCTTGGATTTGCCTCTAATTTTGTTTTTAAATCACTTCAACTATTTATAAATTATGAATGCGGATTTTTTACCACAGGTGGTTTAATTTTTTTTTATGTATAAAAATAATTTCTCGCAAAATATTGTATTTATTTTTGAAAATGCCGCCCCCAAAAACGTGCCTTCCCTGCCACACCACCTTTGCTACGCTAATGAGATAAGCACATAAGGATCGAGTAAGTAAAAGCCCAATTAGCTAATCGCTTTTTCCATGTACCATTTTCAGAAAGAAGTAATGATTGGACGAGAAGTGTGGGTGCTAGAGGAGCCTGATTCAACCCTGAGGAAAGAAGTGGGAATTGATGGACTATCAAAATTTGAAAAAGCACGTTAAAATACTTCACGCTTGTAAAAAGTATTAAAACACATCTCCTAGACAGGTTTCGCTCATGACGAATAAATACAATTGGGAATTAGACGTTATGTATATGATTCATTAAAATGTAGATTATGGTGAAACATTTAATAATTTATTATATGCAATGTTTTCGGCGCAAACTTCTTCTCGGCGCATAAGCAAACAACCCCACCGTGGAGCACATAGCACAGTACAAAGTAAATACAGAAGCAAGAAATCACCTCCACTCGACTCTACCTGTCTTCCGATACACTTGTGTATTACTTACCAACCGAATAAGATTAGTACCTACGTACTCGTTACTTATAGCCGATGGTACAACGAACGAGTAGTTACAGGGTACATACTCTCTAATCTACACGGTGATCCAATGGTACGTTAACACAAGGGTAGCCAGCCGGTCGTTCGGAAAGAAAAATTTGGTAGATTCCGAAAATTATTAATTTTCTCGTTCCGTCCAAAACTGAGTTGTTTTTAAAAATACGAAAATTCTGAAGTTGGATTATAATGTAAGCACATATCTTATTATACTTCGCACTTAACATAAACATATTTAATCATGTTGGGAATCGATCGCTAGAAAAGCTCCCAGCGCAAAAAAAGTTGGGTTCCCTTGCGTTAAAAAAACTGTTTTTTTGACGTCCCGGCAATTACAGATCTTTTAATTAAAATAGACATATGAAATACTTTCAGTACTTTCACTTCCAGGCCTGTTGCCGAGTAGTCTACGTTGCAATACTTTAAAAATTGATTTTTCGATCCATGTCAGTAATATCTTTTTTTTACTTACACCCATCTGATCCTTAAAAAACGTGGCAATCAGTTAATAATAACTCAGCATTAATCCAAAAAACGAAGCATTAAACGACTGAATACCAAGAAATTTGTGTATAAAAAATTCTGTTAAGATAATCTGGCTTAAAAACCAGCTCTCGTAAAGTACAGTTGGTTGAAATTCTTCATTATGATTGTTATTGTATGATAATCAATTGCGAGTTTAAATAAAGCTGTAATTAAGCAAAAAATATTATTTATTCTTTTAAATCACAACCGTTGAAATGACACCAAAATACTTCTAACTTTCATCGAATCGTAAAGGTAATATGACTTATCAAACACCGTGTAGACACATTCACTCCCATAATATAAATATACATACAAAGCATTGCAAATGGTACAGCATTTGTACAATTTACTACTGCGCTAAAACAGGGATTGACAACATGTTTATAATGAACAATAATTCTTGTGGGATTAAGTATAAACATTGGTATTTTAAAAAACTGTTAAAAGTAGCTAGCCCAGAGTAAATAAATCATGCTAGTCATTTTTTTGTGTAATACATAATATTTTTTTGCGAATTTTAAAATGGCCATTAGTCTTTTTTCACCATCCTCAATAACAGATATCGACACTTGGCCTCGTAATCTTGTTGCGCTTAATATTTAAAGATAAAAACAGTATTGCGAATATTAATATGCATCTCTCGAATTACAACATGGAAAAAAATCGAGAAATAATGTTCGCTAAAAGCCGTGTAAAATTATGAAATGTTCAAGAAATCATGAATTTATTTGAAAAGCCATGTTGTTTTATAACTAGACAATTTATCAGTTAACGACCATTTACAAATTAACAAATGTCATATCTAGTGGAGCACGGGAGGGTATACAAAGGTATTCTTCAGAACAGCGTTTATTCCAGGACTCCGACTCCGAGAAAATTTTTCAATAATTTCATTTTATGTATACCATCAGATCATCTTAAGTCCGCCAAGCATGAAATGTTAACACTTTTGACTATTTTGTTTAAATACACATCATTAAATATATTTTTCAAAAAAAATCGAGCCGCTCATTTTTCACGACTCAGACTCCGACTCCACAGCCCTGGTTTATTATATTGATATATCTAAATATTCTAATTATAACTGAATAATATTTTTTAAATATTCATAATGTCACTTTTTCCTTTTGTGTGTTAAATATAGAATGTACGATATCGCACAAAAAGTGCTTTTGAATCCCTTCTATGATGTTTAAAACTACGCTACTGACCATATCGGCTATCAAAAAAAACATGTTCTCTCCAAATGTGGATCATATGGACTCCTACTTGAGTTTAGTGCAACGTATGTTTTTCTACGAGAACTTCTAATAACTCAATTACTACTTACTTGTTTTATCGATTTCTGTTCAAAGGCATGGTTGTTTATGATGTTTAAATTTTTCTCTCACCCTTCCGATCCCTTAATAACTGGGCGTAGAGAGAGCGATTAGTTTACCACTAGTCCTGTCCTAGCCTTATCCTTCAATACCTAATACTTTATTTGAAATAGAAAGATTGAGCGACTGAGTAACAAACAGTTCTCGTAAAAAAAGAAGAGGTGTTTGTTTATTATTAATATAAAAAATCATATTTTTAACGTTTAAAATATTTATGTGTGACCTATCACTGACATGCATTTTATTATTTGGCCCACGAAGTGATTTCAGTTGGGTTTCCCTGCAACTTCCCTTTGTAACTTATCTTCTTCGAAGATGGTAGAAATAGGAGGAAAGAGCTATGGGTGGGAGGGAATTTAAGACATCATCCCTTCGAACAGAAATTCATAAATCAAAAGAAAAATCTATCTGTACTGGGATTCGAACACGTGCACCCCGCCACTGAAGCCGATAACGAAAACGTACTTGACCACGAATCCGACACAAAAGGTGTGCGAAATTTAAGACTGTAGAAGTTTCATATCGGCTTTAAAAAAATAGTATATACAAATAAAAGGTAGCATAACACATTCCCTCGCCAAAGGTGGTGCTACCCTTTTCCCGGAGTCAATGTAGAGCCTTATTCAAACAAGACTCGAAGAAGGAATCGATTTGTTAGCCAACAACACGTAAACAGACTTATTTTACCATTCAATACTACTTCTAACCAATAGTAGGAACGAATATATTATTTATAATGAATCTATATGTATGTTTGTTTTTCTTCAAGCATATTGGATTACTTTTGTGAAATTGTGATAAAATGCACTTTATAACATTTTAAGATATAGTATAGAGCAGGGTTTTCCAAACTTATTGTGCAATGGAACACTTTGCAAATCTGAAAATGTTAAGGTAGCACAGCTTATTTTTTAGGTCGGTAATTCATAATAGTAAAAGTATTTAAAAAATATATGTTATTAAATCAAATATTATTTTTAAAACATGTTACATACAAATATGAGTAAATAATGCTCTTAGAGATCCAAAATTTCTACCTGTACCTAGATATTTGAGGTTTTAAACATATATCACTCAATTTTGAATACAAAGTAGATGTTTAAATGTATTGCAGCGCAGATTACCATTCCAAATCTTCGCGGAACACCTATTTAGGTTCCACGGAACATAGTTTGGGAAACCCTGGTATAGAGTATTTTCTTAATTTGAAAAACCTCAAAAGGTCACACAAAACTTTCAATAGGGCAACATGTGGGCTGCGAGCCAAGGTTTGGGCATACCTGTCCTGTTTGAAAAAAACCATTGAACATATTTCATGTGATTTTTAAATATAAATTGAAAATTACCGAATTTATTTCGATTTTTTTTTCACCAAAAAAACGACTTAGATGAGTAATATCAAAATACGAGCTATAAAAACGTATTCGTCTAATGAGAGCTACATCGTTTAATATACTTGGAAAATAGATATTCAGGTAGTCAGTATTTGAAATGATGACGACTTTTGCCGTCTCATTTTCATGTTAAAATATTTAACCACGTTTCTCTAATTAATAAATATAACTAAGTCTGCGTTTCTTACTTATTTCGTAAGTTTGGAAATGTTTCACGTCAAGACGTTGAGCAGTGTAATAAAGTGTGTTGTCAGTTCAGAAATGTTGAGACGTCAAAGCGTGGCTCACTAATTGGAACAATTTGCCGAAACTACCAGTGTGAGTGGAGCCTCGCGCAGTTTGTAAGGAAAAGCGCTTTGAAGCTTTTGACAGCTGTATGAAGTCGTGGTATGTTACACAATGAGTTCGCATCAAGCAAATACTGATATTGAAATAGTGTTTTTAATGAATCACCGCATTTGTTTGTCATATTTTGAGTACATATATCACTTTTGTATTATTTGATTTGAAAGCGTTTATTTCATTACTAATATACATTTCACTCTTCACTTTTAATGTGTTTTTTTTTTACTAACTCCACATTCATTAATAAATTAAAAACCTGTTTCAATTATCACAAATATTATCATCAGTCAGTGGCAGATTATTCTATAAGCAAATGAGGCGCGCGTTTGGGGCCTCCTAATCTTGGGGGCCTCAAAATAACTCATATGATAAATAACCCATATATTCTTAATGCAGTTTTCTATGGTGATTTTTACTTTACATGTAATTTGACAATTCTTTTAAGTTATCCGAAAAACAGGGTCTCCAAATTTTATTCCGCGTCTGGAGCCTCCCAAGGCCTTCGTCCGCCACTGTCATCAGTTGATGTTTTTTGTGAGAAGTGAAACTGGTGATCTGTATTTAAAAAATGTACAATCGTTAGAAAAAAATGCATCATTCATGTATATTAAGGAGTTAAAGTTCTAATATTAATGTACAACGCTTTGGTTCGAAGCAGACTTGAGAGTGGGTCAATTGTTTGGGCCCCAAGATGCTCGAAATATACCCTTATGGTGGAGAAGATTCAGAAGAAATTTTTGAGACTTCTCTATATGAGGGTGTATGGATATTACCCATGGCTTTATCCAACTGACTTTCTCTTAGGCATGCTTAATTTCAATAGTTTGAATGTTCGAAGAAAAATGTATCTGGTCATATATTTCGACTTATACGTGGCCAAAATGAGAATTCCACCATTCTTGAGAATGTGAATCTAAATGTTCCTGATTATTTTTTGAGAAATCGTGGACATGAATTGTTTGTTCTCCCAAGGTGTAGAACCAGCCTGCCAATGGGGATGCCACTGGGGGGAGCTTTAACGGTGTTCAACAATATTGCTTCGGATGTCGACATATTTCACGTAGACGTGGGTGAGTTCCGACGAATACTATTTTTTATGTATTAAAGTAGAGTTCGTCGGAGCTTACTCAGTTGACTTCTTTGCCATTTTTTTTTCTACTGATTTTAATATTAAATTGTACTTTTTTTTTCTCCATTGTAAAAGTTTTAAATTTATAATTTGTCAACCTTTTGCATTGTTAATTAAATAAATAAATAAATTAATTAATTAATTAAAATAAAGAAATCAACATTATATCTCAATTCAACAAACGTAGTTCAAGATTAAGTTAACAACTTGAAAAAAGTTTCTGTACCAACTCCTGTAGATGGTATTCAATGGACAGCTTTGCAAGATCCCACCATTTATAAAATAAGTAAAGTTACTTCACTTTTTATAATCTGTGTGTGTCTCAAATGAATTTATGTAAGTTCTCTCGAACATACATTATAATTATTGTCCAAGATCAATGTGTAATATATTAATTTAAAATTCCATAATAAAACCCGCGAGCAGTTTATCAAAAAAGTAGTTAACTTTCGTCGACATTTTATTTTCTAATAGTTTTATAATTGAAATTGCGAGGCCTACCCTCCGGCCATTATTTCTTGATTTTGTTTTCTATGTATGATATTGTTTACGATTAACCATCCAAAGACGAGTGTGAAAATATGGTCACAGTAAACACCGTTGTCTATTGATCCCATTATTCATCCTTTTTCTACCTGAATATCGTTGCTTTCACTCATATTTGATTAAGAAGGGTACAGACTTCAGTTAGTCATCAGCCGCGGGGACAGAAACGGCCACGCACATGCGATTTTTTTAATTTCCGCTTTTTTAATGAACTTTTTGAAACTTATATATATTTCATGCTTTATTTACCCTAATACAAAAACGTTGAAAAAAAAATAATATGACCATGTGCTATGGATGAAGGAAAGAATGGCTTAGATAAAAACGTCTTTTATTATTTACTTATTAATTTCGTCAAAGATATTGAGAACAAAATCATTATACTGGTACTTTATAGCGATAGAATAAAGTACGTGTATGTGTCCTCTGAAAACTTTTAATTTTTGAGATACGAGGTTGTAGAAAATTAGCGACGATATGGTATCGTGTACATTTACAATATACTATGCCAGGGGTTCATTTTTCTGATTAAACAAACATAAGGAGTCTCATTAGACATCCAAAAACCCTAGAATTTAGGGATTTTCTAAGATTACCAGCGTGGGAGCTTTCAGTTTTTAGCTCTTCCAAAAATGTTCGAATCCAAAATTTCAGTAATTAACGAATTTACATTTGCAGAATTGGCCAATCAGCTCAAAAGGCCGTACCATTGTAGCCAAAAGGCCGCAGGTTTCCAAAGACTATACTATGCCAAACCTACAAAATAGTACATATAAATTGGTATATGTACACGCCACTGAGTAAATAAACCCAAGAAAGGGCATTGTTGAACGCTTACTGCGAGTCTTGCCGTAGATAAGGTTAAAATCTTGGCAAACTGTTATGTCAAACGTCAAACCTCATCCCCCATTCTTACACCTAGCACTTAGTAGTTGGTTTTAGGAATTCAATATAAGTGTCACTTTAACTCCAGGCCTAGACGAAAAGGGTGAAAGAGAATTTTGAATCAGTTGTAGGTATTAATACTTAAGTTGTTGAAAAGTATACCACCGTGATAAACACAGTTTTAAATTCATAATTTTCTTACAATAGACATAAACTGATTAATAAGTTTAATTAATTTCTGGTTGCCTATCGTTTAACACTCGCGGCTTGGAGACTAGAAAAAAACCAATCTTCCGATGGGGGTCGTTTAAGGACCCCAATTCCGCAAGACCAATATAAAATTAAGATTTTAAACATTTAAAACTGTGATATTGAACATGTGTGTTTGTGGTCTATTTTATCCTCGAGTTGAGCTCGAAAATCTTATTTGCCAGATACTTACAATAACGTCACCTGATAACAACTCAGGAAAGAGTAACATTACAAACACTCATATCCAAGATATTGTATTTAAATATTTACATTTGATTGTTCGATTCTTTCTGGAACTAGAACTTATACCTATCTGATCGCTAAGATAAAGTTCAGCCCTGTAGAAAGCTGTGTGGAAACAATATTCCATAATCAAATTACAACGTAATTATTTTTTAATATTAGTGTCATGCTTATTAAACACCAATCTTATCAATAGCATGTCGATATTTAGTGTCAAAGTATTGTTGTGATTTGATCCTACTAACTTTCAATTATCTCTGAAGTAGGCTTACTAAATTTACTGTTCTTTCACTGTGATCGAATTTATTTTTACTATTAGGTAATTTCAATTTAAAACTAATTTTACAGTTGTAGATAGCAAATCAAATTATCTAATTACGTTCAAATACTATTTTATATACATTATAAATTGATCAAACGAATGAATTACTTGTCAATCATTCGAAAAGAAACTGATTATTTGAAAAATCATTTAAATTACAAGTTAAATTTTGTGCAATATATTTTTTAAATTATTTTGAATCTTTATTAAAACTACTAAATTACGATGTGGTATTTATATGAAATTGAACAGCGTTTTAAAAAACTAATGTATAACATTAGTTTTTTAAAACGCTGTTCAATTTCATATAAATACCACATCGTAATTAGTAGTTTTAATAAAGATTCAAAATAATTTAAAAAATATATTGCACAAAATTTAACTTGTAATTTAAATGATTTTTCAAATAATCAGTTTCTTTTCGAATGATTGACAAGTAATTCATTCGTTTGATCAATTTATAATGTATATAAAATAGTATTTGAACGTAATTAGATAATTTGATTTGCTATCTACAACTGTAAAATTAGTTTTAAATTGAAATTACCTAATAGTAAAAATAAATTCGATCACAGTGAAAGAACAGTAAATTTAGTAAGCCTACTTCAGAGATAATTGAAAGTTAGTAGGATCAAATCACAACAATACTTTGACACTAAATATCGACATGCTATTGATAAGATTGGTGTTTAATAAGCATGACACTAATATTAAAAAATAATTACGTTGTAATTTGATTATGGAATATTGTTTCCACACAGCTTTCTACAGGGCTGAACTTTATCTTAGCGATCAGATAGGTATAAGTTCTAGTTCCAGAAAGAATCGAACAATCAAATGTAAATATTTAAATACAATATCTTGGATATGAGTGTTTGTAATGTTACTCTTTCCTGAGTTGTTATCAGGTGACGTTATTGTAAGTATCTGGCAAATAAGATTTTCGAGCTCAACTCGAGGATAAAATAGACCACAAACACACATGTTCAATATCACAGTTTTAAATGTTTAAAATCTTAATTTTATATTGGTCTTGCGGAATTGGGGTCCTTAAACGACCCCCATCGGAAGATTGGTTTTTTTCTAGTCTCCAAGCCGCGAGTGTTAAACGATAGGCAACCAGAAATTAATTAAACTTATTAATCAGTTTATGTCTATTGTAAGAAAATTATGAATTTAAAACTGTGTTTATCACGGTGGTATACTTTTCAACAACTTAAGTATTAATACCTACAACTGATTCAAAATTCTCTTTCACCCTTTTCGTCTAGGCCTGGAGTTAAAGTGACACTTATATTGAATTCCTAAAACCAACTACTAAGTGCTAGGTGTAAGAATGGGGGATGAGGTTTGACGTTTGACATAACAGTTTGCCAAGATTTTAACCTTATCTACGGCAAGACTCGCAGTAAGCGTTCAACAATGCCCTTTCTTGGGTTTATTTACTCAGTGGCGTGTACATATACCAATTTATATGTACTATTTTGTAGGTTTGGCATAGTATAGTCTTTGGAAACCTGCGGCCTTTTGGCTACAATGGTACGGCCTTTTGAGCTGATTGGCCAATTCTGCAAATGTAAATTCGTTAATTACTGAAATTTTGGATTCGAACATTTTTGGAAGAGCTAAAAACTGAAAGCTCCCACGCTGGTAATCTTAGAAAATCCCTAAATTCTAGGGTTTTTGGATGTCTAATGAGACTCCTTATGTTTGTTTAATCAGAAAAATGAACCCCTGGCATAGTATATTGTAAATGTACACGATACCATATCGTCGCTAATTTTCTACAACCTCGTATCTCAAAAATTAAAAGTTTTCAGAGGACACATACACGTACTTTATTCTATCGCTATAAAGTACCAGTATAATGATTTTGTTCTCAATATCTTTGACGAAATTAATAAGTAAATAATAAAAGACGTTTTTATCTAAGCCATTCTTTCCTTCATCCATAGCACATGGTCATATTATTTTTTTTTCAACGTTTTTGTATTAGGGTAAATAAAGCATGAAATATATATAAGTTTCAAAAAGTTCATTAAAAAAGCGGAAATTAAAAAAATCGCATGTGCGTGGCCGTTTCTGTCCCCGCGGCTGATGACTAACTGAAGTCTGTACCCTTCTTAATCAAATATGAGTGAAAGCAACGATATTCAGGTAGAAAAAGGATGAATAATGGGATCAATAGACAACGGTGTTTACTGTGACCATATTTTCACACTCGTCTTTGGATGGTTAATCGTAAACAATATCATACATAGAAAACAAAATCAAGAAATAATGGCCGGAGGGTAGGCCTCGCAATTTCAATTATAAAACTATTAGAAAATAAAATGTCGACGAAAGTTAACTACTTTTTTGATAAACTGCTCGCGGGTTTTATTATGGAATTTTAAATTAATATATTACACATTGATCTTGGACAATAATTATAATGTATGTTCGAGAGAACTTACATAAATTCATTTGAGACACACACAGATTATAAAAAGTGAAGTAACTTTACTTATTTTATAAATGGTGGGATCTTGCAAAGCTGTCCATTGAATACCATCTACAGGAGTTGGTACAGAAACTTTTTTCAAGTTGTTAACTTAATCTTGAACTACGTTTGTTGAATTGAGATATAATGTTGATTTCTTTATTTTAATTAATTAATTAATTTATTTATTTATTTAATTAACAATGCAAAAGGTTGACAAATTATAAATTTAAAACTTTTACAATGGAGAAAAAAAAAGTACAATTTAATATTAAAATCAGTAGAAAAAAAAATGGCAAAGAAGTCAACTGAGTAAGCTCCGACGAACTCTACTTTAATACATAAAAAATAGTATTCGTCGGAACTCACCCACGTCTACGTGAAATATGTCGACATCCGAAGCAATATTGTTGAACACCGTTAAAGCTCCCCCCAGTGGCATCCCCATTGGCAGGCTGGTTCTACACCTTGGGAGAACAAACAATTCATGTCCACGATTTCTCAAAAAATAATCAGGAACATTTAGATTCACATTCTCAAGAATGGTGGAATTCTCATTTTGGCCACGTATAAGTCGAAATATATGACCAGATACATTTTTCTTCGAACATTCAAACTATTGAAATTAAGCATGCCTAAGAGAAAGTCAGTTGGATAAAGCCATGGGTAATATCCATACACCCTCATATAGAGAAGTCTCAAAAATTTCTTCTGAATCTTCTCCACCATAAGGGTATATTTCGAGCATCTTGGGGCCCAAACAATTGACCCACTCTCAAGTCTGCTTCGAACCAAAGCGTTGTACATTAATATTAGAACTTTAACTCCTTAATATACATGAATGATGCATTTTTTTCTAACGATTGTACATTTTTTAAATACAGATCACCAGTTTCACTTCTCACAAAAAACATCAACTGATGACAGTGGCGGACGAAGGCCTTGGGAGGCTCCAGACGCGGAATAAAATTTGGAGACCCTGTTTTTCGGATAACTTAAAAGAATTGTCAAATTACATGTAAAGTAAAAATCACCATAGAAAACTGCATTAAGAATATATGGGTTATTTATCATATGAGTTATTTTGAGGCCCCCAAGATTAGGAGGCCCCAAACGCGCGCCTCATTTGCTTATAGAATAATCTGCCACTGACTGATGATAATATTTGTGATAATTGAAACAGGTTTTTAATTTATTAATGAATGTGGAGTTAGTAAAAAAAAAACACATTAAAAGTGAAGAGTGAAATGTATATTAGTAATGAAATAAACGCTTTCAAATCAAATAATACAAAAGTGATATATGTACTCAAAATATGACAAACAAATGCGGTGATTCATTAAAAACACTATTTCAATATCAGTATTTGCTTGATGCGAACTCATTGTGTAACATACCACGACTTCATACAGCTGTCAAAAGCTTCAAAGCGCTTTTCCTTACAAACTGCGCGAGGCTCCACTCACACTGGTAGTTTCGGCAAATTGTTCCAATTAGTGAGCCACGCTTTGACGTCTCAACATTTCTGAACTGACAACACACTTTATTACACTGCTCAACGTCTTGACGTGAAACATTTCCAAACTTACGAAATAAGTAAGAAACGCAGACTTAGTTATATTTATTAATTAGAGAAACGTGGTTAAATATTTTAACATGAAAATGAGACGGCAAAAGTCGTCATCATTTCAAATACTGACTACCTGAATATCTATTTTCCAAGTATATTAAACGATGTAGCTCTCATTAGACGAATACGTTTTTATAGCTCGTATTTTGATATTACTCATCTAAGTCGTTTTTTTGGTGAAAAAAAAATCGAAATAAATTCGGTAATTTTCAATTTATATTTAAAAATCACATGAAATATGTTCAATGGTTTTTTTCAAACAGGACAGGTATGCCCAAACCTTGGCTCGCAGCCCACATGTTGCCCTATTGAAAGTTTTGTGTGACCTTTTGAGGTTTTTCAAATTAAGAAAATACTCTATACCAGGGTTTCCCAAACTATGTTCCGTGGAACCTAAATAGGTGTTCCGCGAAGATTTGGAATGGTAATCTGCGCTGCAATACATTTAAACATCTACTTTGTATTCAAAATTGAGTGATATATGTTTAAAACCTCAAATATCTAGGTACAGGTAGAAATTTTGGATCTCTAAGAGCATTATTTACTCATATTTGTATGTAACATGTTTTAAAAATAATATTTGATTTAATAACATATATTTTTTAAATACTTTTACTATTATGAATTACCGACCTAAAAAATAAGCTGTGCTACCTTAACATTTTCAGATTTGCAAAGTGTTCCATTGCACAATAAGTTTGGAAAACCCTGCTCTATACTATATCTTAAAATGTTATAAAGTGCATTTTATCACAATTTCACAAAAGTAATCCAATATGCTTGAAGAAAAACAAACATACATATAGATTCATTATAAATAATATATTCGTTCCTACTATTGGTTAGAAGTAGTATTGAATGGTAAAATAAGTCTGTTTACGTGTTGTTGGCTAACAAATCGATTCCTTCTTCGAGTCTTGTTTGAATAAGGCTCTACATTGACTCCGGGAAAAGGGTAGCACCACCTTTGGCGAGGGAATGTGTTATGCTACCTTTTATTTGTATATACTATTTTTTTAAAGCCGATATGAAACTTCTACAGTCTTAAATTTCGCACACCTTTTGTGTCGGATTCGTGGTCAAGTACGTTTTCGTTATCGGCTTCAGTGGCGGGGTGCACGTGTTCGAATCCCAGTACAGATAGATTTTTCTTTTGATTTATGAATTTCTGTTCGAAGGGATGATGTCTTAAATTCCCTCCCACCCATAGCTCTTTCCTCCTATTTCTACCATCTTCGAAGAAGATAAGTTACAAAGGGAAGTTGCAGGGAAACCCAACTGAAATCACTTCGTGGGCCAAATAATAAAATGCATGTCAGTGATAGGTCACACATAAATATTTTAAACGTTAAAAATATGATTTTTTATATTAATAATAAACAAACACCTCTTCTTTTTTTACGAGAACTGTTTGTTACTCAGTCGCTCAATCTTTCTATTTCAAATAAAGTATTAGGTATTGAAGGATAAGGCTAGGACAGGACTAGTGGTAAACTAATCGCTCTCTCTACGCCCAGTTATTAAGGGATCGGAAGGGTGAGAGAAAAATTTAAACATCATAAACAACCATGCCTTTGAACAGAAATCGATAAAACAAGTAAGTAGTAATTGAGTTATTAGAAGTTCTCGTAGAAAAACATACGTTGCACTAAACTCAAGTAGGAGTCCATATGATCCACATTTGGAGAGAACATGTTTTTTTTGATAGCCGATATGGTCAGTAGCGTAGTTTTAAACATCATAGAAGGGATTCAAAAGCACTTTTTGTGCGATATCGTACATTCTATATTTAACACACAAAAGGAAAAAGTGACATTATGAATATTTAAAAAATATTATTCAGTTATAATTAGAATATTTAGATATATCAATATAATAAACCAGGGCTGTGGAGTCGGAGTCTGAGTCGTGAAAAATGAGCGGCTCGATTTTTTTTGAAAAATATATTTAATGATGTGTATTTAAACAAAATAGTCAAAAGTGTTAACATTTCATGCTTGGCGGACTTAAGATGATCTGATGGTATACATAAAATGAAATTATTGAAAAATTTTCTCGGAGTCGGAGTCCTGGAATAAACGCTGTTCTGAAGAATACCTTTGTATACCCTCCCGTGCTCCACTAGATATGACATTTGTTAATTTGTAAATGGTCGTTAACTGATAAATTGTCTAGTTATAAAACAACATGGCTTTTCAAATAAATTCATGATTTCTTGAACATTTCATAATTTTACACGGCTTTTAGCGAACATTATTTCTCGATTTTTTTCCATGTTGTAATTCGAGAGATGCATATTAATATTCGCAATACTGTTTTTATCTTTAAATATTAAGCGCAACAAGATTACGAGGCCAAGTGTCGATATCTGTTATTGAGGATGGTGAAAAAAGACTAATGGCCATTTTAAAATTCGCAAAAAAATATTATGTATTACACAAAAAAATGACTAGCATGATTTATTTACTCTGGGCTAGCTACTTTTAACAGTTTTTTAAAATACCAATGTTTATACTTAATCCCACAAGAATTATTGTTCATTATAAACATGTTGTCAATCCCTGTTTTAGCGCAGTAGTAAATTGTACAAATGCTGTACCATTTGCAATGCTTTGTATGTATATTTATATTATGGGAGTGAATGTGTCTACACGGTGTTTGATAAGTCATATTACCTTTACGATTCGATGAAAGTTAGAAGTATTTTGGTGTCATTTCAACGGTTGTGATTTAAAAGAATAAATAATATTTTTTGCTTAATTACAGCTTTATTTAAACTCGCAATTGATTATCATACAATAACAATCATAATGAAGAATTTCAACCAACTGTACTTTACGAGAGCTGGTTTTTAAGCCAGATTATCTTAACAGAATTTTTTATACACAAATTTCTTGGTATTCAGTCGTTTAATGCTTCGTTTTTTGGATTAATGCTGAGTTATTATTAACTGATTGCCACGTTTTTTAAGGATCAGATGGGTGTAAGTAAAAAAAAGATATTACTGACATGGATCGAAAAATCAATTTTTAAAGTATTGCAACGTAGACTACTCGGCAACAGGCCTGGAAGTGAAAGTACTGAAAGTATTTCATATGTCTATTTTAATTAAAAGATCTGTAATTGCCGGGACGTCAAAAAAACAGTTTTTTTAACGCAAGGGAACCCAACTTTTTTTGCGCTGGGAGCTTTTCTAGCGATCGATTCCCAACATGATTAAATATGTTTATGTTAAGTGCGAAGTATAATAAGATATGTGCTTACATTATAATCCAACTTCAGAATTTTCGTATTTTTAAAAACAACTCAGTTTTGGACGGAACGAGAAAATTAATAATTTTCGGAATCTACCAAATTTTTCTTTCCGAACGACCGGCTGGCTACCCTTGTGTTAACGTACCATTGGATCACCGTGTAGATTAGAGAGTATGTACCCTGTAACTACTCGTTCGTTGTACCATCGGCTATAAGTAACGAGTACGTAGGTACTAATCTTATTCGGTTGGTAAGTAATACACAAGTGTATCGGAAGACAGGTAGAGTCGAGTGGAGGTGATTTCTTGCTTCTGTATTTACTTTGTACTGTGCTATGTGCTCCACGGTGGGGTTGTTTGCTTATGCGCCGAGAAGAAGTTTGCGCCGAAAACATTGCATATAATAAATTATTAAATGTTTCACCATAATCTACATTTTAATGAATCATATACATAACGTCTAATTCCCAATTGTATTTATTCGTCATGAGCGAAACCTGTCTAGGAGATGTGTTTTAATACTTTTTACAAGCGTGAAGTATTTTAACGTGCTTTTTCAAATTTTGATAGTCCATCAATTCCCACTTCTTTCCTCAGGGTTGAATCAGGCTCCTCTAGCACCCACACTTCTCGTCCAATCATTACTTCTTTCTGAAAATGGTACATGGAAAAAGCGATTAGCTAATTGGGCTTTTACTTACTCGATCCTTATGTGCTTATCTCATTAGCGTAGCAAAGGTGGTGTGGCAGGGAAGGCACGTTTTTGGGGGCGGCATTTTCAAAAATAAATACAATATTTTGCGAGAAATTATTTTTATACATAAAAAAAAATTAAACCACCTGTGGTAAAAAATCCGCATTCATAATTTATAAATAGTTGAAGTGATTTAAAAACAAAATTAGAGGCAAATCCAAGGATCGCCTAGGGCGACAGGACCCTTTCCTACTCCACTGGCTTATCCTCTCGGAGAAAACTGGTAGTTTTCTACCAGTTTTCTTAAAAAAAAGTTCTCCAACAATGTTCAGAATGAGAGCGAACATTGTTTGAATAGTAATAATAGAAGTTTGATTTGATTTAATTCAATATTTTCATAATATGTATCGTAATTTGAGGAAAACCTTAAATATATGAGATATTTTTTTTTGGATTGTGTAGGACTCTTTCAGATGAAAACATACACAATTCTTAAATTAAATTAAACTGTTTTTGGTCAATTTTGGTATATGACAAATTAGATTTGTATATCGTGTGATAAAAGGTTTTAGAATATTTTAACATTCAAAAAATATCAACAACTTATTGCCTGTTTTTTATTATAATATCCCCAAATCCTTCAGTTCCCTTCAGTGTCTTTGGAGGGCAAATAAGCTCATTTTAGGAACCTATAGTGTAAAAAATATGACTTAGAATGAAAAATAGGTTAAACGAAATGCTGGTAAAAATGTCGTCGGCGCACATATCTCATTAATATCTTAAACCAAGTGGAAAGCTGTCAGTTGCTTGTCCAACAAAATAACTGAGTGCCTACATAGGCTACATAACAAAGCAGTAAAGTACACGAAGATAGGGGAAACGGAAAATTGAACCTCTTCCAGATCACAGCCAACTTACAGTAAGTTGAACGTACCACTTACTTACTTCCAAGACATATTTATTGTTTGCTGAACAAATAATGGGAGACCAGTTGTCAAAATGTAAACAAGGTAATAGAAAAATGTGGCAATTACACTTTGAATACCACCCGTCAGTCAAAATGTTTTCTTACAAAATTATTTTGACGTTTTACTGTCTTCATTATAATGGCTATTTGATATGGAGAGAAAATTGAAGTAGAGCCCTTACATCGAGTTCAGTTTGATAGATTAGAAACATCATGAAGAGTTTTAACCCTTTCGTCGCAGTCAGTTCTTTCAGTTTGGATAAACCTAAGGCGTAATAACATTTGTAGGCCTCGTTATTCTAATGACGTAAATTCTTTTCAAAATTCAACTATTAAAAGAATAAAATACTTATTAGTACAAATTTCACTTTAATTTAATATGATCAGGACTAGTTTCGCTCATGACGGGCATAATTATACATTTCGACTGTGGAAAGAACAAAGGACGTAACCCACAGTTTTTTCAAAACAGCTTTTTTTCGATAATCACCATGTATCGAACTTGATACACGTTCTACCAAAAGAATATAAGCTGCAAATGCTGAATTAGTATCTAAATTTAGCTTTTAAGTTTGAAAAAAATGAGCTTGTGAAAATTGAAGCCAAGAAAAAATTCTGAAGAAAAGTTTTTTTCTAGACAATTTCTTTAATTAATATTAGATTATGTCAATGAAACACCATTTTAGAAGTCTCAATGCACTTCAAGGTTGTGTATATTTCATAATTTGCATATGACCCAAAATCATCAAAACACGTTTTTTGTGCCTCCTGTAAAATTTGCTGTGTGGGTACGTCCTTTTTTCCTTTCTACAGTCGATTTGTATTGCATTGATAATGATCGTCATGAGAAAATCTGGCCCTGGTCAAAAGTGAAATTTGTACAAATGAGTGATTTATTCTTATAATATAATGCCTTTCCTCCGCTTTTTCGTTAAATACACCCTCTATGGGTGCATAAAATTCGATTGCTTTGCTAAATGAATCGTGTATTTCGACAACGTTTCGAATCACACTTTTGTAATTTGTTCAGGAGAATGAAAAATATATGTCCTCTGTGAAATTTATAATGAAATTATTTATGTTATATAAAATATCATATATTAACTCTCGTATTCAAACGAAAAACACATTTTTTCTTCAAGGTTATAGGTATATTTTTTTTACTAAGTCCAAACGTGTTACGTTTTCAGAATACATGCATTTTTTGTAATGCTTCAAAATGCGTTAATAACATACGTACATATAACGTTTTTGTATTATATTTGTGTATTTAGGTATTCTGAAGATGTTTGCAAACTTGATTTTTTTTTGGAAATAATATGATTCGTAGCGTTTTCGAAATACACAATTCAAATATTACTTATTATGTAAAGGTCATAAAAAATCCTTCCGCGGAACACGGCAAATAACTCTCAGATTACGTACTGGCAGCCCACCTCTTAAAACCACAATTTAGTCGCCCGCTGTGATCTAGTTGGTAAGAACTTGCTCTACCGAACAGCTGGGTCTGGGTTTGATCCCTGGTACAATCAATGTCAAATTTAGATTTTTCAATTTAAATTTGAGACCTAAGAACAACGTTCCCTCTAATTTTTTTATTGTGTGTGCGGATCATCAACTTCTGTAAGTAGTAAATTTTCAGCAAAATAAAAAATGTGCGCAAATGTAAAAATTTGGTGAAACAAACATATGTTTACAATATTTCTGCGTGCAGCCTTGTGCGGGAGGTGGAAAAATGTGTGCGGGCACATTTTGAGAAGTGTGCGTGCGCACACGCGCACACCTTAGCGGGAACACTGCTTAAGACATGGGTGTTTGTGATGTCAATTTATCTCGAATGACTTACAATACTAAAATTATCATCGAGTTTTTCATCTTTAAAATATTTGGCGCATTGGCATTAGCTGTAAATCTGTAATGCCAAATATTTCTTGACAATTTAAAAAAAATGTCACCCGGGACATACATACGTTGTGAGTCTCTGATTTGAATTATTTTACTTCGCAAATTTTACGCTTGAATGAATCACTCACGTCTTATTAAAAAAAATACATAATGGTTGATTTAATGTAAATTTATAATGCCCCGTGAGTACGTTCTCATATAATTTATCAGTCGTAGCAAACTAACGACAGTGGCAATTGAAAAGAGATAATGATAGTCCCGTTAGCCAGTTAAAAGTATTTATGTCTTCATTGCGATAATGCTTGATTCTTTTTATGTATATAATATTATCTACCAGTTGGCATTGAGGTAATTCATAATTGTATGTTATCAAGTGCATCATGGTCGTTGTGAGTCGAGCATACATACGTGGTTTCTCTAAATGCGACCGCCAAGCAATTGTTTATCTACGTAAATATCGCTCACGATAAAACAATACCTCGTATTGAGGGCCTACAATCCCGGTATCCCAAAATTTTTGCGATCCCGTAATCCCGGGATTGTCTTAGTACTAATCTCGGGATTTCAGGATTCATTCTGACCAGGAATGGGTTTGTACATACAAATATATGTACCGTTTAGGAAAGCCGATATATCGGCTCGAGGGTAATAAAAGGGTTAAATTAAATAGGTAGTTATGTACATTTGGTGTTTCTGACGTACATTTTTCAGCTATTGATACTGATTAAATTACGATACATTGCATGATGTTACAAAATATAAGTGTATATATTAACAATCGTTAGTTTTAATAATTATATATGAGTGATAAAAAAATTCACACTTTCTCCAGAATACCACGAAAAGCTATAAGTTAAACGAGCCCCTTGATACCGTATCGGCAGCCCACCGTTGACTATAACACCTGGAAAAAAAACAATTTTGTACTGGAATCACTGGCAATTGCAACTCTTTAAAAGGTGGAGCTAAAAACAAAGCTGTTACGCTCCTCAATAATTCTACATTTTTAGAATCTCTCAGTTTATCACATTTTTCCCAGTGATGAATCCCGGTATACCGAAAGCCCATATCCCGAAATAATTGTGAATCCAGAAATCCCGGTATTAAAAGAATTTATGAAAGGGTCCGGGATTGGATTCTCTACTCGTATTATACACGACACACATTTTACAGGTTAAAAAGTTTCATCGTCACTACTATTTACTTGAAATTCAATTTTAAAATATATATGCTCCATAAAAAAATGAGAAATTTAATTATAATAAATAATTCATCATGTATCGATTAAATACTTTTAGGGTGTGCACTGTCAATACTTGGAGGAAATGGCATTATATTAAGGCATTATTTAAAAAATATATTAAATACTCATTCTTACTAATTTCACTTTATTAATACGATCAGGACCAGTTTCGATCATGATGAGCAGGGCCGGCCCGTGGATTCTTGCGCCTGTGTGCGAGGCGCCATCGGCCGAAGTTCGACGCCTCAAAAAACCAAAGCGATCCACCAATCTGCACCCCTCTGATTATTTTTAGAGCTGGCACCTGTGTACGCCGCACACCTCGCACACGCTTAGGGCCGGCCCTGATAATGAGCATTATAAACTGATAAGAGAATACAATTCATACAAAACAAAACAAAATTGATAGGGTGTAACAAACAATTGGTATTAAAAGGAATTTACAAATTAATATACAAAATATGAATAAGCAACACTAAATTGACTAAAATTAAAATGTTTATTACCTCTAAAATATAATTAACTAAACATAGTAATGGAGAATGCCATTATTTTAAGATTATAAGAGAGATCTAAGAAAAAAAAACTCTTCGTACTCAGACTTGAACCCGTGAGATACGTAGACCACTGCGCCACGGATCCGGCCGTCTGCTTTGGTCTTAGTCTTATCTAATTTTGGATAAATAACATATACCAGCTGTAAGCCCGTTGACCTCAACGGGGGGATTTTTGTTGCATTTTTAAGACGTCAGAAAATTACAAACCTATTTATTGAATAAGGCAGGGGGAGGGGAAATCGCGGACAATCATGCGATCATGCAATCATCCAATCATACGGACATTATCGAGTATTAATATATATATTTTTATCAGTAGAAAATACTCACGATTAGCGAAATACTTATTATCTTTGTCTAATTATTAATGTAACTATGTGATGCCATTCCATCAAGAATTGACAGTGACCTTATTAAGATTTATTTTCGGAACCGACAATTACTGCAGTGTTAATTTTTATTGTGAATCGTGAGCTACCCGTTGGTGACCGCTGCTTTTACGTAATCAATTAAAAACTATTGATTGTCAACAGTTGAGTGTCAGAGTAAATAAATGAAAAGTACACTCAACTAATGGTTATTAATTATTATGTAACGGCCAGTTATTAATGAATAAATAACGCGTATCGCCTTAGTATTGGTATTGAATTTACCTATATCTAAATAGATACTTACCTATACTTAGTGGTATTGAAATAGTAAGCCATGTTTCCCAAAATGTAAACAGATGCATCCAATTTATATTGTTGATAATGTTATATCAAAACCATATTCTGTAGTAGGTATAATGTAAATTAAGTAACACTTTATTTGATGTGTCAACAATATTTACTAGTCATAGTAGTAGTTTTAATTTTTTTTTGATCGCGTATATATAAGCCAAAAATAAATAAATACCTGTTACACCCTTATTAGTCTGACATGGTGTTGTACAAACAGGGTCGGCTCGAAGGTTTCTGCGTCTGTCTGTGTGCGAGGCGCCTTCAGCACATCGACAATCCATATCTGAACAAGAGGATAGTGCTAAAATTTTAGCGCGGCGCCTGTGTACCCCGCACTCTTTGCACACGCAGAGTGATAAATAAATGAAGAATTAGTATAAAATAATGCATTTTTAACAACTACATAGCCAGGGGTGGGCTGGAGGGGGCTCGGGGGGTTTCGAGCGAGCCCCTTGTTAAGATAAGAAATTCATTCGTCATAGATCAAGTCAGCACATATTATGAAACAAGACTTAGTTACCCTTTAATTTTTTTCATTTAGCGTTGTGGGCTTCCGTGCCGGACCTCACGGGTCCCAGTACGGTCCCAGTCCCAGTACGAAACAGTATTTTTTCGATATGTCTAAAAACTCCCTCCCACTTTTCCGATCTTTCAATTCAACTGGTGTTACGTGAGCGATTAGTTATTCACTATTCATTTCTTAGCCTTATCACTCTATCCCTATTACTCTTTTTGAAAAAGGCAGGTTGAGCGACTAAGTAACAAACAGTTCTCGTAGGAAAAAAACTTTTTTTCTGATTTCTTCATTAAGAGGCCATATGCTCGATGTTGGGAGCAGAGATGGATAAAAAAAGTGGATGAGATTTACCGAGACCCTTATTAAGATATTGGGAGTCCACCGCTGTATATAGCGCCATTTTTTGAGAAGCACTGCGCTGATAATGATATGATTCGAACGAATTCAAATGTCAACCGAGCGCCGCCATTACGCGCCATTACAAAATGATTATGGCGCGAACACACTCGTCAAAATAATTAATTTATGCAGCAGTACAGAAGAGGGTTCCAACTCGACGACAGGCTATTTCATTTAATGTAGATAGGCTCTAACTTAACGCATATTTAAGTGTTGTATATATATTGTATGTAGGTACAATTTATTTGTTTTGACGAGTGGTTTTGACTTATCTGCATGTGAGTACGGCTGTAATATTGCGTACGTTTATTTGACAAATTAATACACTGCAACGTACAAGTTTTTCCTCTTGTACGTAGGAGCTGTCATCTTTGTCAATTTCTGCATTGTTACAAACATAATCACGTAAAAGAAACATGTAAAAAAACTAACACTTGATTAATATTTAAAAAATTTAGGTTGGGTTTTTTCTTTATATGTATTAGACGCGTGGAAGTGATTAAATGAACAAACTAATACAAACTAAGGGAAAAAGGAAACAGTATTTACTTAGCTGGCTTGACATTTACGAAACTTTAAAACAGGCAAAGGTTGCATGCGGCCCGCCAGCAAAATTATATTTTTGAAAAAGATTCACGTTTTTATCTTTTAACGCCTTTTTAAAAAAATATTGAAAATAAACATAATAATCGTTATTTTTAGATCATATGTGAACAAACATTTTCAATCATGAACCTCAATAAAAACTCTTTACGATCAAACATTTACAAGCAGTTTTAAGAATCTTTTAACACTTGAATTTTAAAAAATGCCAAAAGACGTAAGTCAGTTCCATTCCTGTCATTAGATTGTTTTTTTTTCATGTTAATAAATAATGTACATATAAAAGTGGTATTTTACTTGCGGCCCGCCGCTCATTTTGAATTCCTGAATTTGGCCCTTCATCCGAAAAGTTTGCCCCACCCTGCTTTAAAACATATTGAATAAACGCACCAAGCTCAATGTTTCCTAAAATACCAATTGGCTCACTTCACTTCTCACGGGCTCATATTTAACGATGGTGAGCCGCCTGTTCTATTTAATTTGCTATTTATTTATGTTTCATTTTTGATATTATTTTTTAAAAACTCTCAGTTGTCCATTTTCATTCATTTATATGAATAATTTTTAATGTTTCAACGACTATTCAAATTTGAAACGTGAGCAAGTTTTTGATTAGAAACACAGTTATCGCATTGTGTATATATTAACATCCTATTCCGATATTTATTTAATGCGAGTTATTAGCAGGCAATACCTTTTTGAAACAACTAACCAAAATCAATTGAATTAAACTTTTATTTAGCGGAGTATAAGTGTGGTGAAATTACTGAATTTGAATTACTTTTATAAATGAGAAATAAATTATCATCAACTTGTTTTCTAAACTATTTCATATTACGGTTTTTTAAATAGTTAATAATACACATTCGTGTATTTTCCCTTACGTTTCTCATGATGAAAGTAACTCCGTATTTTGTGACAAGTAATAATATATTAACGAGCATTTATTAATGTAATAATTTCGACGTCAGCCGAAGGTAATTGGGCTGGGTGTAAGCGTAATGGCCGAAAAGGCAAGTGCGAGGCGGCCATTGCGCTGCCGCGGGCCGGAAGGCGTGGCAGGACACGTGAAAAACGAATAAATTTATCGTTAACACGTGTAATTGCTACCTCCGGGAAGGTATCTCTCTCTCTCTGCATGCAGGTATTTAAAATCAACGGCCCGTGAATTGTATAATATAAACTGTGAATAATTAACATCACTTGGTGCGGGACACAGTATTTATTGCATTGTTCCTTGTTTAGGCAATTGTCGACATTAACGATTATAGGTATTATTTGTGTTTTACTTTTGGAATTATTCTCATGACGTAGCAGACGACTTTCTTCAGTCATGTATGCCTACTACTTTGATGATACAGCCATATACTCATAGCTCATTTTTTTTTAAAAACCATGTCCGTTTCCAAGGTAGAGCATATGAACTCCTTACGAAGTATATGCTAATCGAAGTTCTCCATGAGAAATGCTTGTTACGCAGTTGCTCAAATACACTTGGGAGGCCCCAGGCGCAATAAAATTTGGAGGCCATGTTATTTGAATATTATAAAAGCATTGCAAAAGGCTACGTAAAATTAAACTAAGCTAAATTATAAGCGTATTGACTTTCTATAATATATGCTAATTGTATGGCCTCTAAGATTTAGAAGCCCCAAGCTTGCTACCCATTAAGGTTACCAAATTAAGCCCTTCTGCGCTTATTGGGTAATCCGCCACTGGATATAGCGGTATGGCAAAGACAAGATTAGCAGTTAGCTAATTGATCTCAACATGCCCTATTATTAGGATAGGATAGGTGAGAGAGAATTTTAGACATCGCAGATATCCAAGCATTCGAACAGAAACTCATTAATCGATTGAAACATGAAATTGACCGTACTGGGTGTCAAACCAACGACTTTGAAAACTCGACCAAGTACCCTAAAGCTTAAAATACCTACAATTAGTTTCAATTGCTTAAATTTTGTACATTCTCACATATTTTGTAACTAAACGATACAACTATTTACCAATCGTCAGTTCAAGTTCATCAGTGCTGTCGAACGCCTGAAGATGCCGAAAGGCGAAACCGGAGTCATTAGTGATAAAACGTATGGGAATGTACACAATTTTTTATCAAATACACACATATAAATATATACAAGGCATATCTTTTTATTAAATACATATACATTGATTAATATTTATTCTCAGCCAAATTCGTGTGTCAAAAATATTTTAACATTCTAAAAATGTATGTGATAAAAAAATGTATGTGGCAACTGCCTACTCGCATATGCCAACGAGACGTCCTTGATTAATCAACCACTAGTATTGTCCTTGCCTTATCCTTCTATCCCTATTACTCTTTTTGAAAAAGAGAGGTTAAGCGACTGAGTAACAAAAAAAAATCGTAGAAAAAACTTCCGTTGAGAGATGGATAAAAAAAACCATGACATATTAGTCGCGATGAATAATATAAAATATGCTTAGATGATGATGCAATAATGCATTATTTAAGAAAACACGTGATCGAGTTTAATTCACCATCTATTTTACCTTGACTTATTTTACAATCTTATTATTTCGCGTCGTACGGAGATTAACAGTACTAACTTCTAAATACTTCAACCACTCGACTACAGTTACATAACATTCACAGCTTCTCGTATATCCGTTATGATTTATTTTTACAATACAATCATTCCGGCGCATTAGTTCCGCTACTGGCCGCGGCCACAGAGCGTGTAAATTCGACGATTGGGTGAAAGCTTCCACTACATTAACTCGGCGCTTTTCCCTGCCTGCTGACTTGCGATACCATTTTATTTAATTTTTTTCCTTTTCTTTCGCACCCTCTTTTTTACCTTTTTTTAAAATAAGCTTTTTGTACCTAAGTAATTTCATATAAAACAGTGTTTTCAAAGTATATGTATAGAGTTCCTTTCGAAAGTCGATGAAAGCATTAAAATTATTTCGAAGATAGATTTCCTTAGCTGTAAACAGAAAACGTATTTTTTCGAAAGATACATAAAACGTTTTTCCTCTTTCATTTAAGATTTAGACTGAAGGTGCTTTCGATATTAAATTTGAATCGATCAAATTAGTTTTGTCATTAACGACCGTCAGTTCAAGTTCATCGTATACTTGAACGCCTGAAGATGCCGAAAGGCGAAACCCGGGTCGTTAGTGACAAAACTTGTGTGAATGTGCATAATTTGAACGATTCAAATTGTCCTCTTTCAATTAAAAATTGCATATATGTAGTTAATAATATTTTGTATATAATAAACAAAAATGCCGCGTCCGAGACGCACTGTCTTCTGTGACAAATCTCACGGGTCCTTGTCCTAGTATGAACTTCATTTTTTCAATCGATTTATCGATTTCTGTTCAAAGGCACAGGTGTTTGAGATGTCTAAATATTCCCTTCCAACTTGCCAATCTTCGACAGCAGAACGTATCGATAGCGATTAGTAAACCACCAGTCCTGTCCTAACCCTATCCTTATATATATGGGTGGGCTGGAGAGGGCTCGAAAAAGTTCGCGCAAGCCCCTGTTAAATTAAAAAAAACTCAGACCAAATCAGTACCTACAGACGGATCAAGTGTACACTTTATATATTGCCTATTGTTACATAATCTAGTAATCTAATAAGGTGAAATTCGATTACTTGAATAATTATTGCGCATAGTTACACAATGTCCACAAAACAATGCCAATAGCTCTGAGATTAATCGAGCTCTTTGTTAACGTATTGGCAGCCCACCGCAGCTTATATCCCTACACGGTTAAACTAAACAGTTATTGTAGGAAACAAAACTTCTGTTGTGATACTTCCATAAGGAAGCTGTGTGCTCCACATGACCATATTAGGAGCGGACATGGATTTAAAAAAAAGTGTCAAATGCAGGGCTGTAGAGTCGGAGTCGTGAAAAATGAGCGGTTCGATTTTTTTTTGAAAAATATATTTAATGATGTGTATTTAAACAAAATAGTCAAAACTGTTAACATTTCATACTTGGCTGACTAAAGATGATCTGATGGTATACATTAGAGGTCTGCACGGGCTCGGGCGGGTAAGCGCAATTGAGAGTCGGGCTCGGGCCGGGCCGGGCTTTGGAATTTCGGATATAATATGAGAAAAAATATTGCAAGTCGAGGATTTCAAATTCCTTGGTGAGTTAAAAAAAAAAAAAGGACTTTCGGAGATAATCTGGGAAAAAGTATAGCAAATCGAGGATTTCAAATTCATCGGCGAGCTAAAATAAGGAGTTTCGGGCTTCGGGTCGGGTTCGGGTAACAAGTGCGGTATTAGACTCGGGCCCGGGCCGGGTCGGGCGTGAGTTTTTCGGGCTCGGACCGGGTAATTTTGTAAAATTTTGGCACGCGCAGACTTCTAGTATACATATATTTATAAGTTAAAATGAAATTATTGAAAAATTTCCTCAGAGTCGGAGTAGTTAATTATTTTAAAGCTGGAGTCGGAGTCGTCTTTTTTTCATGTGACTCCACAGCCCTGGTCAAATGGTAAAAAAATGTTCAAAAATAATTATCAAGTATTTAAAAGCTTTTTTAGGAGGGTAAGAAGGTGATACAAGCAATTTGGTGAGATTTCGTATTTAACCGTATGGGTCTGTTGCAAAAAGACTTTTGCGCTGCAAAGTTTTAATTAATATATTACGTCCTTCTTGCAAGTTAATCGCCATGGCCGATCGGTATAACGTAAGCAACAATCCTCTTATAAAGCATACGTCAGAAAAATTGATAAAAGAATAGATTACCATCTTGTCGTATACTGCCAGTCATTTGATATTGAAATTGTATTTAAAGTTTTCAAAATGAACTCATTTATGCAGAGGTGGAACAGTGAGTGCATTTCAGTGATAAAGTGACAAAAAAAACACGAACAATTTTACAAGTCATCTGTTTGGTTGCATCGGGGCTACATCTACTGATATTTTACATGGGGTGAGATCAGTGGCGTATACTTAAAATATTATGGAAAGACAATTTCACTAATTTTTGATTTGTCACTTGAGCATATTATCGAGTAATGGATATATCTCAACAAAAATTTTCTGTGGCTAGCTAATCGCTTTTACTACGTTCTGTTATTTAACGATTGCAAGTGTTTGAGGCAGTTGTAAAGTGGGGTGGGGGCACTTGAGTTGGCGCTCCCACACTTAATTTTCTAGACAATTTAGAAATACTGCGATAAATGTTTATTTTAAAGTAAATATAGTTAATATAAATATTTAATGAAATAAAAAATGATCGTACTAGGAATCTAATCGGTGAGATCCGTTACAGAAGCCAACGGCATTGAACACTCATATGCACTATTGTAAAAAAAACAAATATGGGTATGGATAAAAATGGTCAAAACATCAATTTATGACGTTTTCCATCCTGGAATTCGTCCCCATTAACTCTCGCGGCTCGGAGACTAGAAAAATACTTTTCATCCGATGGGGGTCGTTTAGGGACCCCAGTGGTTTCCTCATTATTGGCCTTATTCTTATAAATTTCAAAAAAAAAATAGTGGAAGAGCTTTAAAATATTTCTCTGCATCATTCCTCATACATTTTTTTTAATAAAAATCTGTGTTTTTTTTTAATAAATAATCATATTTTAAGTAGCGCGTAAAAAAGACGTCATCCCAGCACAGATATGCAATTGCAACTGACGCGTTTAGACTAGCTATTTTACGAACGACCGCTTATCATGTTATCGCGCTATCGCGTTATTGCGTATTTATATAAACTACTAAAGGTCAAAAAAACTATGATATAAGAAAACATTTATTATAAACATTGTATCACCCATATTAAAATATGTAGATATTTAAGAAAATGTGGGTATTGGGGTCGCATTTCTTGAGCTTAGAACCGGAAAAGTTAATGTGTAGCCTAATTTTTCAATATTTCACACAAGTCCACTCAACAAGTGAGTAGCTATTGAATAATGGGTTAAATAGGAATTAGTTAACAGTTAATCGTTCTTGCTAATTGCTATTATAAGTATCAAGTCAGTGGGAAGGAATGTAAAAATGAAATACGTTGACGCCTTTAAACAAAAAAATACAAATCGATTGCAAAAACTACTTTATAAAAGTGTCTGTTCTGGGATTGAAACCAGTGTTTCAGTTATAAGCATAGAAAATATAAAATCTAAAATTATTAAAATATATATAATACAAAATACGAATTAACCACAATACAATATATATCGTCTCTTTTGTAGACGCTCCTGAGTTTTGAAGTGCGATGTAAATTTATTTATTGCAAACCACCCCTCCCGCATCAATTCAGTGTGGAATTTTATTATGTGGAACTGGTGAGGGTGGCGCTGGGGATTGCGTGGAACTGCCACGGATAAGGGTGTTTTTGCACTCATTGTATCTGTATCCTTGTTTGTTTTTTGAATCACTCGAGAAATGTATTGATTCTATGATCGCTGCGAGAGCTTTTTGTATAAGTTCATGAACTTCGTTTCATATACGCTCAGGGGTGGGCTGGAGGGGGCTCGGAGGGGCTCGCGCGAGCCCTTTGTTAATTTTTACTAAGGCCGGCGAGCCCTTTGTTAAAAAGAGAAAAAAATATTCTCAGATCAAATTAGTATATAACTGCAATTTCTAATTTATATATTATTATTTACATTGATAAGTGTACGGTCAATTGCATATTGTTACATATTACAAGTGTATTAAGTAACAATCAATTGTTTATTTAAGTATTGCATAAATTTGCATAGAAGTGATAAGAAAATTCACTCCTTTCTCAGAACACTTTGAATTGCTTCGAGATTAAGCGAGCCCCTTGTTAACGTATTGGCAGCCCACCGCTGTATACGCTAGCCAATTATGCTGCTGATTTTTGCTACTGAAGTAGCAACCTTAATCAATCGCGACCCGAGTACTACAAGGTTCTATGTGAAAATTGTTGACGAAACAAAAGTAACAATACAACAGTCTTTCAAGTAAGATTATTGGTACACATTGTTATTTTTGTTTCGTCAATTTTTTTCACATAGAACCTTGTAGTAATCGGGTCGCGCAA
>JAHZMQ010000040.1:0-44916 GCA_031772345.1 Himalopsyche anomala | reverse complement strand
TTTTCAGATATACACGGCTTAATAATAAAAGTAATTTCTTGTTCGGCGTGATTTTAAACGGTAATGAGCTTATGTTAACTTTTCTTTTCATCGTAAGCCATAGTTTTGTTTTAATTCAAATTAATTGATTACTGGTTCAACATGGCGGTGTTTCAGTTAATTGTATGTTGGTATACTATTAAAATTTAAAATCACAAGAATTTTTAACTTCAATTATTTTTTAAGCATTTTTGTGATATCATATTTTTGAAGAAGGTGGCGATAAAACTGTAACTGTAAAAATAGTTACCATCTAACCCAGAGATGGGGAACCCGCGGCCTTTTGACCACTCCGGTGCGGCCTTCTGGCCAATTCTGGAAAAACGAGGTTTGGAGATATCTGGGGGAAAAGTAGGGTAAAGGATTGAATATTAATCAATCCCGTCCTATGTTTACTGCGGCCTTATGTCGAATCAGAAAAATTAATGCGGCCTTTAGAGAAGAAAAGGTTCCCCACCTTTATCTTACCTCTCTCTTTATATTCAGTTTTCAAGATTTTACTCAGATAAAAACATTTAAACCACCCATGTATTGAATTGCTTTTAAATCAAAACTTGTATAATGTTTAGGGACCCAAACTTTGATGGTTAAACTGCGATATTGAACAATGATTGCTTTAGAAATCAACTTATTTGCAAGACGCTTGTCTATGCAATAAAAATGAACATTACAAATATTCTAAACAATTTTATTGTTTTTAAGTGTGTCAATTACAAAAATATATATTTTTTAATATTAAGTACTTTAAAAAAAAAAAAAAACGGAGGTCACGGGTTTGGATCCCAGTACGGGCAGTTTTATAAATTGATTTTTAAATCGATTTATGAATTTCTGTTCAAAGGCATGTAATTTGAACGAGTATTCCATCTACGATAGATGTTATGATAATAATATGCAATTTCACAAGCCAACAGAATTGTTGCGTATGTCATTACTCTCGCAATTTAGATTGAACGTCATTAATATCAATGCAGTAGTGAAATCAATTCAGTTCGCCTTTATTATTTTATTGTTCATACATAATATGAGCCCCCAAGAGGTGACGTTTTATGTCAAGTACAATAGAGACTAGGGCATCTAACCTGGCATTTGTATAAATGATATTTCAATTTCAAGTCAAGCGGAATATATAAAATGTCCTGTGGATCGTGTAATGCGAATTACATAGGACAGACAGGTAGAAGCATATCAACACGTAAGATCTTTTAAAAGTACAAAATCAGACTCACAATTTGCAAATCATTTTTTGACCGAGTCTCATGACATTAGTTTAAGTTTAGTGCCAACGTTCTGCATCTTTGTCATAAGGGTCAAAAACTAAATTTACTACAACAACTTGAAATTACCAGACATAAACAAAACATCTTAAATGAGCAAACCATTATTAATCCATCGCCGTTGTTAAAACCCTTAATGTAATTAATAATAAATATCAATATATTTTTTCCTAATTTACCTGTGGAAAATCCCACATTGCTTATTGTTTTTCAAAACACTAAAGCCATAGTTAATAAATTTAATGTAGCATAATTAATAATAAATAACAGTTGAAATTATTCTAATTAATGTTTTTAAAAACCCAGACTGCTTATCTTTCTTTGTAACACTAAAATCACATTTAATAAGTGCAATGTTATAATTAGAATTTGAATTAGTACGTTAGAGTGAATAATATGATGCATTGTGTATCTCTTCTTAGACAGTATGCTTTTAATTAAAATTTCAACACATCGAAAGATTGATTTTCCATTGCTAATTTGTATGCAATTTGATTTGTTTGCTGACATTGAAAGGTGACGGAAATAATTTTCGACGCATTATTGGATTATTCTTTTGTCTGTTGGAATATTATTCTTAATAATTGTGATTTTCATCAAATACTTTACATGTTTACGTTTCATTTCATAACTTCATCGAAAGGTTGTTTACAAAACCTTCTATGGCTCGTAAAACTTGTTCCAAGTAAGGTAATAAAACACTTAGTTTTAAATCTTTCAAAAAGATATAATAAAAAATGTGTAGCGCTGTCCGTGATGTCTTTTCGTTTTTGTTAGAAAGCAAACATTTGACAGCGTAACTTCTTAAGATGGTGTATTCATTGTTTTCGTGCTGTAAAAATATTTTTAACCGGAAGTCAGACAAAAACCGTAAGTGTAATCAGTGGCGTCACGCTATTTCTGTAGTATGTAATAAACACAATGTTTTTATTAGCAAACTATGCGATGTTTACGAAGAAATAACAAAATTTAACATTCTTATTACAATTCTGGTGAAGGTGTGTTCTTCAGCAATGAAGACGGTGAAAACTTCTCTACGAAATACAATGCACAAATCGGGAAAGATTGTCAAGTCAGTGATATCGATAGAGAAGAATGTTATCAGCAATATATTGACCTGTTTCCATATAACGAATAACGCAATAATCAGTACATCACTTCTCGTCAAGATTTGTCTCTAGTCCGTGTCCGTTCCCAATGTCAAGGATATGGCTTTCTAAGGTATGTGTGCTAATTTCTGAACATCTCTTTTATCATGAAGAGAGTAACGACAGAAGGATAGCGTTAAGACAGGACCAGTGACCGCTGTCGCTTTGCTTCGTTCTGTGATTCAAACTCGATCACGAAAGCCAACCACGTTTGACCACTATGCTACGGACCCGACTGTTGTAAATAAGAGAATTTGCTAAACAATATAGTATGAAGCATTAGATTCCTGGTTGTGGTCACTTTTGAACATTACATTTAAAAGGGATATAACATAATGGTTTCCATGAAAAACAGTTTTTAATGCAAAAAATAAATAAAATACTAATGTCGATTTGAAACATTAAAAATTGCGATAAAACTGTACCGGAACGCCGTTCCAACGCTGTACAATGAAAAAAAAACGCACTGCCAATCATTATTTTGATATTTTTATATATTTGTGTTGTTACAAAAGCACTCTACGCCAATGCGAAAAACCAATTCTTTGGGTGTTTTTACTAATAAAACATGTGTGTTTTACGACCACTAGACCTTATTGTAAAGTAATTTAGTAAAAATGCAGTTTGTCGGTGGAAAGAATACGTTTCAGCTTTCAAAACATGTGAAAGTCACCATAAATACATTAAGTACTTTTCGTAAAAAAAAAAAACAGTTATTTTGTAAAACGTCGACTATGACGTTGATATCTGGAAAGAGTGGACTATTCGTCAATAATAAAAACCAATAAATTGACTGCCACATTGTATCTTTACGCCGAATGCTTATTTTCGGACATTTGTACCCATTTAATATCAATTAAAACTTTTTATTTGGACAGGAGCAATTTGCAAACACTCCAGTAAGTTTGCAAATGCATATAAAAGAGAAGCGATGTAAATCTTCGACTATTTGTTAAATCAATTAAATATTATTCACGCGGTTTTGTCAGCAATGAAATACACGGCGAATATTGGAAAGCAGAAATGAATCGTCATTTTTTTAGTTTAATTATTTACATGACGGAATCGTCCCAGAAACAGTCTTGAATTCTACTCAATTTTATTCAAATTAATCGGCCATTTATATCTTTTGCAACGAGTGCGGCGGGCAGTAGAGCAACCAATCCCTAATCCCTTTTCTGTCAATCCCGAGATTGATAATTGAATAAGATTTTGTGTTCTCTCATCTCTTGACGTATGCTACATTATTGGTTGCAATACCCGATGAATATATATCAATGCAGGCAATTGCAAATATCAATAAAGGTATTTGAAAAAGAGTTCAAAATCACGACATATTTGAATCAGATACCGGGCGAGTAAATCAAAATAGATATGTATCATGTAAAATACCACACATTTGTATAAACGGGTAATTTTCATAAGCAGAGTGATATTAAACCGATCAATACAACTCTCGGCAGATGTAAAACGTTTCAATTCACCGCAAACATTAATATGTTGTGATTTCTATCCGTTCAAAATTTTGTTTTCTTTAAAAATATTCAACACCGATAAAACAGTATTTTTCCATTTTCAAAAATTTAAATTCACCATCGAAAAAACAACATGAATATGGAGATGTCATTTCAGCAATACAAGTATCGCGCAATAATTCGTACAAGTTGGGGCCAGTTGATAGAAAGAAAAAAAAATATGCCATTAGCATTGGAAAGGAAAAAGGACGTAACCCACACATATCAAACTTTACAGGAGGCGCAAAAAACGTGTTGTGGCGATTTTGGGCCATTCGCAAATTATAAATTATACACAACCTTGAAGTGCATGAAGACTTCTAAACTGGTGTTTAATTGACATAACCTAATATTAATCAAAAGAAATTGTCCAGGAAAAACCTTTATTTCAGTCTTTTTTCTTGGTTTTATTTATTACAATGTCATCTTTCTCAAACTTAATAGCTAAATAAATTTAGATACTAATTCTGGATTTGCAGCTTGCATCCTTTTGATAGAACGTGTATCAAGTTTGATACATTGTGATTATCAAAAAAAAAAACTGTTTCGAAACAGCTGTGGGTTACGTCCTTTTTCCTTCCCGCAGTCGATATATACCTACCTTAAATTTATCGATTCTTTCAATTAGAATATGAGCTTATAGAGGCCAGTTTGTCAATGCTGGAATCAATCAATCATGACCGTACATACGTGCAAATAAGTGCAGGAAAAAATGTCTCAGATTCAACACTGTTTTCAGATTAAAAATCAGCTACCTCGTCGCGAATATTCGTCATGAAAATATGTGTTGGAACTTTCTATACATTCTGAAGTCGTAAAATATATATATTTTAACGAAATAATTAGTAAATAAGATAATGTGTTCTTACTCCTATAATTTGAAGTCGAGGCAGTTGAATTGTTGGTCGATTGATCTATCGAATAACTTACTTTTTTGAACAATTCTATCATCCCTTATCTATTAACACGGCACTTTTTAGAGATATCTTTTGTTTGTCCCGTTAGCAATTATGCCAAAAACAATCATTCTTACTGTGTACAATTATATGGTGTATGTACAAAATGACAATGACGAATAAACTAAGCAGTGTAAATAGCAGTAAACAAACACAATATTGTTGATGTAGTTAATAATTTAATGTAAATCAATAATTGTGCAATGAAAACAAAACGCGACTCTATAATCAATGCAAAAGTCCCTTTTCAAGGAATAATATCTATGTAGGTATAAAATGACAAATCACCTTTGTGGCACAATATGTTTCCAAGGACAAATTAACACGCGCAGCTCGCATTATCCAAAAGAACACATTCGACGCAGTAAGTAATTAGCACAGCGATTCCTAAACTTGTCGCTAGTTATTTAAGATTTGGTTTTTGGATCAGTAACATTACAGAAATAACGGTATAGAGATGATAAAGAACCTTGTAGAATAATGGGTACTTTGTTCGAGGGCTAAGCCCAGCCAGTCCTGTTTTGGTGTAATGTATGTATGAATATTCTAAGCATGACACAATTTATTATAAAAATATATCTTATTAAGATTAATGAAGCGAATGATTGTAGATATAATCTAGTATTTTGTGAAGGATATTACAGTGGATCAATGGAACGATAACTCAAGTAAGGAAAAGTTTTGATTCGAAAACAAAAACAGTAAAAATAGAATATAATAAAATATTCAACGATTTTTTAAAAATATTTGACAATAAGCACGCGATTGAAAGTAATGGAATGGCACATTTTGCTAAATAAAACAAGGAATTTATTCATAGAATTTATAGGTGTAAAATTAGAAGAAGTTCATTCAGATTTTTCTCCAATGAATTAAATAAAACATACCTATGAGTAGTTATCTGTAACTTTGCACATTGATTATATGGCCACAGATTTATAATATCCATTCTATTCACTGCAAAACTGTTACTTTCAGTCGGGAAATGTAGGCGTGTCAGAAAAAAGTTCATTCGCAAATATGAACCGTAATAACTTTTAAGGATTTCTTGAATAAACACTTGCTATTGATTTTATTTCCCATGTGAATTTTTGTTTTAAAACACATGCATTTCACCCAGCGGTGAAAAAACAGTTATTCTTAATATGGCAGTGATGATAACTTACATGTTTTACTTTATTTTTGTCCGCGCATAACAACTAGGCTTCGCTTGGAAAAGCCGATATTTTCACATTTTATAAGTAGTATAGTTATCAGCTTAGATTTAAAAAAATGTATTTACAATAATGTTGGCTTTATACGCAAACAATAGTTAATTTTCACTTAAATAAAATGGAGAAATAAATTTATTTGATTTGAATTGTATGCTTCTGTACACACGTACCATTCAAGTAAAGAGATGCATATAAAATGATGTTTTGTCTCTATTTAAACATATATTTAACAATTATTGCGCCGAATATGCTGAAATTTGAAAAATCATGCGAAATAATCTTGATCCTTTCATTTGCAGACCATTACAAATTATTATGCGACAAATCCGCGATTATAATCAATAATCAATATGTGCCCCACATTTTTTCAATCTCTGTACTATTTTAGCCGATCACGTGATCATCGAATGTTCTAAAGCTCTGACGGCCGGTAACGCTACATATATTGCAGGGCTATCAACTAATGGCGGCAAACAATTATTTTGTATTTTGTCTCGCAATAAAATACACAGAAGCTTTTCTTAGTTACAACTATCTACATACTCGTGTGGGGACATTTTTTTACTCTACAATCAGAAATTAATTCCATACGTCAACGACTGCAGATGAGAAAATTGTTTCCATCACATAAGAGTAAACACTAGAGACACGTGTATTTTGTATCTATTTAACAACAACAAAAAAACGTGTTGACACTTGAATTTCGCGTTTTGGAGCAAATAAAATTCAAAATAATAGCATTTATTTATCGTTTATTTCTTAATCAAAGTTAATGAATTAGAAAGTCAAATCAAAAGATAACTTTCTGTACAATATACAGATAATTGATTGAAAAGATCTGAAATTATAGCAACAAAAACAACAAGGATTTAATTCAAAATAGAGAAAAACATACAAAAGTACAAATTAACTATTCATTAGTACAAAACATTGGAAATTGTTGTAAAAATTAATTCAAAATAATAGAAAACTTACGTTCAAAAACAAAATTATGACAATTTATTATAACATGTTTCAATAAAGAGTGTTTTAGCCGAGTACGGCGATGTGTTACAATTAGATTACTTGTGCTAAAGAAACGTTCTGCGTCAACACTTTTTTGCAAGAAACGAAAATAATTGAATGACAGTACTTCCACAGTCCAAACGTGTCTGAGTGTCTGCTTTTACCCCACTTTGAAATTCATTTATGATGTGATGGGAAGAGAATGGAATTAAATAAAATTTATCCTTAATTTCGCGTATATTGTATTTATCGCTTCTATGTCTCTCCAGTAATCACTCTATTGTGCTAGTTGTTGACTGTTTTATTTCGATATCACTCTTCATGATTTTGAAGAAAATTCCGGCCAACGAAATTTTAAATTGACTGAAACACAATAATGCACTATCAGCCAATAAATCACCGAAATCACATTGTTAAGTTTGACTTAAAAGCTACGTTCTATGTTTTTAATTAATTTAGCAAATACAATTCTGAATAATTTCCTTACTAAACAAATTCGAACAAATAATTGATTCTTACTATCGATTGTTTAATTGATCAAAAAAGGAAGAATGCAATATTTGTAAAAACACAATATTCCTTTGTACTTCATTCCCTTTTATTTAATATGTCAGGACCGGTTTCGCTCATTACGAGCATCGTCAACTGATAAGAAATATAATTTAACAATGCTATTTATACAAAAATGAACAGTTATAAACAACAATTGGCATTGAAAAGAAATTACCAATTACATTAAAAGTGATTCTAAAATAACACAGCATTAAAATGTTTAACACGTCTAACATATAATTAAAAAATCATCTCAAATTAATATATTTAGAATGGCGATTGAAATTATATTTCTTATCAGTTGACGATGCTCGTAATGAGCGAAACCGGTCCTGACATATCAAATAAAGTGGAATGAAGTACAAAGGAATATTGTGTTTTTACTAATATAATACCTTTCCACCAAGTATTAAAAGTGAACACCCTAAAAGTGATCAATGCAATATTTTTTGAATAATTGTTAGATAACCCTGAAATTTAACGAATATGTACATGTTACAGCTCAGAGCCTAACGTCTTTTGCAAAAGGATTTGCATGCAATAATTATCACGTGATGCGTGCAAAACAATGCGTGGACCAACATCTATTCGAATTATGTACTTGTGTGTGCATAAAATCACCTGACATCTCCATCTATCATTACGTCCTTGCGATTTCACTCTCGACTAACTAAACGAAATCTTAATATCGTTTTAATATCGATTTTTTGAAGCTTTTGAGAGAAAACAATCAAAAGGTATCGAAAAATGATTTGTAAATTTATCATATTGATTGATGAAATAACTTGGAATTATTCTAGTGGGCAGAATGACATACGTATCGATATGTATTATCATCCGAAAATTATTGAAAAAAAACACATACGAGACTTTTATTTATATCCGACATCACATCTCCGGTCAAAACTATTCGTTTATTGTTTAAGAAACGTTAACATGCAACGTGCTATTAATATTTTTTTGATTTTCTTTTAAAATAAGGCTCAGAGATTATAATTCAAAGTTTACTGATGGAAGGATATTCATACATCAATGGCCTGCGGGAAACAGTATTTAAAAAAATTAAAAAAAATTGTGTAATAAATTTTTGAAAATTTAACTTTTTCCACGATCCTTATTGGTAAATAGTTATCAAACATACGCATCATAAAATTAATTGTTTTTCATTAATTCAAATAATTTTATTGCAATGACTTTAATAAATAATTATTATTATTGAAATAAATGAAAGTATAGTTGAAGTTATTCTTAGATCTGTTTATTACTCTGTTTTTTGATGATTAATATTATATTCCCCCCTCCCACCCATCCTATCTTATGAACGGGGCGTATCGAGAGCGATAAGGTTACCACTAGTCCTGTCCAAGCCCTATCCTTCTATCCCTACTCACTTTAAAAAAAGAGAGATTGGACAACTGATTAACAAGCAGTTCTCGTTTAAACACTTATGTTGAGATAAACTGATGGCCATAGACTAGTAAACTTAGGACTGTGACTTTTTCTTTTAATTTGCGATACTTCTTTGTGAATTAATGTTATACAATGACAAATGTAGGTATTATAGCTTTAAGATAGATGTTTCGTGTTAATTTTTTTAAACTTTATAAAGCATCAAAAAAAATAGTATAATGTAGTTTGGTGGTTTGGTATTCAATGTAAGTTCTTATTTCAGAATTAAAGTCAATTAATGGTATTGTTGAGAGTTTTAATACATGTTTTGATGTTATAAAAACGTCGTAATCTCATGAACAAAATTTTAACGTCCATTTATTGGTGTAAAAGCTCAATAATTTTACTAAAATACTTTAGTTCTTCTGATAAGATTGGATTTACTTTACTGAAAAATTTCTTTAGTGATGATTATAAATATTTTTTAGATTTATGAATCAATATAAGTCAGAGAGTAATGTTGTTTATTTAAGAGTACATATCAACACATTTATGTAGTAAACAAATCACGATACCATGAAAACAGTTTTATCAAAAAAATATAATATATTACTAAATAAGAAGGAAATTTTTTTAAGAATTTTAAGGAAAGGATTTTTCATTAAACTTAATATGTAACTACATATAGGTACTGTATGTACCTATATGTAGTTACAAAACATAAATATACAAAAATGAGATTTTTTAGCTACATTATTTAATTAAATATGTTAGCAAGCGACCATTGTGTCAGCTGTCTAAAATGGTCGACTCATGGTAGATCTAAAATCCAAATATGAAAAGTTTACAAAATATGTATTCATTTTAATATAATAAAAAACAAAATATACATATACAATATACATGTTTACAAAATATATATTTATTACAATATAATAAAATAAAAATAAAAATATTTTACATAACAAATTTAATAATGTATCTATCATTCAAGTTAACAGTCGAGGTATCAGATTTTCAAGCCACATAAAATCAAATCTAGAAAAGAGATCTTTAACTTATTGACAATGTCGGGACTTGAACCCAAACAAAAAGTAAAACTCTTACTACTAAATTACAGAGACTGGCCATTATATTGTATCGGTTTATTTATACACTAGTATTTAAAAGTCTAAGCAAAACGTGTTGTTTATTTGCTAATCATATCTTAACTATTTTAGGGTTTTCCGAAAACCCACGTGCAGGACGGTCTGTGAGAATGGCCAAAAAGCCAGAGGTAAAATTACATGCTGTAATCTTAACCCTACACAACGCCGTACACAATTTTTCATATATATTATTTAAAAATATTAACCATTAAATATTTTTAAGTTCTTTTAATTTCGTCAGAAGACATTTTTCCGTAAATTTTTACTATTTGTTGCAAAAAAATATTTCTCAAGTGAAAGCATTTCGGCATTTCGATTCTTTCACTCGATCAATTAAAATCAAAAGTAATAGTTACTAAAAATATACATCAAAAGTAATAATAAATCAGTTCATTCATACTTTTTAATTGTGCGTTTTGAAAATAAATAAAAATTCTTCCTGTGATAATTATTAATATTCTTTTTAGGTTGACCCCAATATCAAAAAATGTTCTTATATTTTTGTGCGTAGTACTACTATTAGTAAAAATAATCAAAATATACGAAAAACCCTCAGTCAATAAAAAATAACTTACTACTGAAATTGAAACAATTCTTTTACGTTGGCTTATTAAATCTTCGAGTGCATAACGTCAAGAAAAAATCTCGAAGAACAATCGTCAAGAACACTTTTTGTGTAGATAGCGGCAAAATCGGTAGTAAATTTTGTAGTAAAATTTTATTTTAGTAAGGTAAAAATATCAAAGTATTTTAGTTCTGCAGTTTTTAATCATTTTTATGCGTTGCTAGCTATTTCGGCTTTCGCCATTGTCAGAACTATGATTTAAGTAAATGCCAACTTTGTGAGTTAAAACAAAATTTTGATTTGATTCTAGTGAATAACATGACGTGGCGAGCTTTCTTTTTGGAGAATTTGTGCTTTTATAAGTAGGCTTTCTTGCCATTTTTTATTACTGCTTTTAATATGAAAATATGTAATGTTTTTTTTATTCATTGTAAAAGTCTTAAATTTATAATTTGTCAATCTTAGGCAATGTTAAATAAATAAATAAAGCATTTTTTTCGAGTACTCTTAACGCATTTTTTCTTCGGAGTGGATCAAACGTAGTTAATAGTTTAAGTTTCCCCCTTCAGGTATTAATCTGCCGACGTTGACTTGTATAAGAAGGGTCGGTACTCGGTAGCCATTAACAGATCTACAATATGTTCGCACGAAATGATTTAAAATAATAACATTTTTATTTTGTAAACAAAAGACCTTTTAGCACTATGTGCATTTAATCCAAAACAAATGCTTATATTCAGCAATAATAAATATGTATTATCTCTTATATCGTGAGTTTCTATTTAGGAATAAACTATTTTTTAAAAGCACTACTGTCATGAGATTACGACGTTTTTATAACATCAAAACATGTATTAAAACTCTCAACATTAACATTAATTGACTTTAATTCTGAAATAAAAACATATATTGAATACCAAACCACTACATTATACTATTTTTTTTGATGCTTTATAAAGTTAAAAAAAATTAACACGAAAAATCTATCTTAAAGCTATAATACCTTGACATGGTCCAGTTATTCTGGCCTTGACTTTCCTCAGCATTTCACTAGGTTTTCACCAGCATGGTTGCAGTACAAAGAGATAAGAGAGAGAGAAGTATAGTTTTGTCATAAGTCTCGTTTTTAACGAATGTTCAATTTACGGATTCACCAATGTAAATAAGTAAATGCCAGGAAATGAAACCGAGAAAAATTCTCGCGGTAAATATAAAGTCAAGGGGAAAGCCATATGCGAGACAGACCGCGGCCACCTATAGGAAGGGAAAAACATACGAGTAATTTTCCCCATACAAAAATTTTGCACAATTTCAAGTAGAGATATTTTAGATCGCTTGGCGATTTTTATTGAGACACTTTAACAAATTGAAACCTTCACAGGTACCTTAAAGATAGTCAGTTTCAGCTGCTATTAGAAAATAAGTAAATTCTGTCGAGTCATTTTCGCCTAAAAACCCCTAACGGGGCAGTCGGCCGATTTTAGTGGTGAGCGTAATCGAGGCATTCCTGAACGACATACCAACTTAGAATCATGCAGTAAAATCATTAAAAATAATATCCTTAAGATAACAAAATTTTATTAAAATCATGCTCACGGCAAAGGCTTAAACGACCTTCGCGGTGAAAAATTAGAATCGTGAATTACAGGCGCCCACAATAAAACGGGACGCTGTAATTTTGTAAACACCCTTAAAACCACCGACGAAAGCATCGGTGCGAATTTCAGAAAAATCCATCAAGCCATTAATTTAATAACCATTTTTCAAACGTTTCATAAATAGTTTCATACAAATTTCAAATCCAGAAAACGCGCGAAGATGAACCATATGGTCAACGGAAAAATTCCACACGCCGTCAGGTACTTCTAGCTCTGTCTCGCTCTTACACATAGCGACATAGCTTTCTACGGAACAAGGGTTCGTAAATTTAAATTTAGAGTCACTTGGGGTTGGAATTCGGGGGTGATCCTTGAAATGAAAAATGGGCTCAAAACCAGTCCGGACGTCATGTAGAATTTTCAGACGAATCCTTTCACGGGTTCGCCCTACAAAGATTAGTTAGCACGGAATTAGCTCTGTAGCAGTTATTATTTTTAGAAACGCACAGCCACTAATAAATTCATATAGGAAAAGGATTTTATATTATTTATCAAATCCGCTGAATAAACAAAAGGAAATTTTAGAGTTGTTTTTGCAAATATCTCGCGTTGTATGCAAAGTACAGAGTGGCTTGTAGGAGAAAAAGTGTGTAGCAACCTTCGCTGCACATGAAGGAGATTTTTCTGATTTTTCTCCTACATTTTTAAACAATTGGGAAACATAATTAGCGGAGCAAACATCGCCCGAACAAAAAAATTCAGTTGCCGCCATCTTGAATTAACGGACGGTCAAACGGTCGTGTCAGAAAGGGACAGTCAAATGCGAGTGGGAGTGAGTGGATGATCGAATTTGCGCCTGTCGGGAAGTTTTCGGGCGAACTTTCGCAAAACGGGAGCCGGACGAAAACTATAAAAGGGCCTGCAAATATGGAAAATTTATTCATTCTCTCTTTGCCGAACGTGACGCTGCCCGATTGACGCCCGTTGACCTGGATCATTCTCTATAAAACTTTCAACTCTAAAACCAGTACTTTTTAATTTAAACCCTTTAACTTGTAAGATCGCTAGTTACGAAATAGATTTCACGATATCTAATTTCGAAAGACAGCATCTGTAGAATCACTTAGCTGTAAATTCCTGTATTTTATTTTATCACTGAGAACCGGGTCCCCTACGAATATTCTGCCACTCATCTCAAGGTTTGTTCCTACTGTGTAAATGTTGAATTAAATGTGTTCCTGACCCTCATCTCTGAAATAATTTCTTTGGTGAGAGGTTCAGGAATTGAGGTCTGGATACATAAGAAAATTCTATAACAGAATTAATGGAATCCCGCGAAACTTAACGCCATGTATCGCGATGTGCTGATTTGCAAACGGACACCACGAATCAAATCAAGAATTAAATGTAGTTTCCGTAAGAAACTAGCCAAGTAAATTCAAACATTTTTTTTGTAAATGCCTTAGTTCGCTCTACAGATATTAGGAGACGATAACCGGGTCAGCGGGCCAAAGAATAAGGGAATATTTAATTTTGATTTTACATTGAGGGTTTGAATCAACTATTTATTTTATTTTATTTTTTTTATGTTTGTCTGTTTTTGATTTTGATTTTTCCTGGCAATTATTTGATTGATAATTTTTGTTTCTTGATTGATATATGCAACTGATTAGTTATTCTTGAATTATTTTATTTCTTGTGTATTGTATAACTATGTTTGTGTTACCATGTCGGTCCTTTGCACGTGAAAAACTAGTGTTTGTCACACACGGACCCAATGTAGTGAAATCAGTGTATCGGGAGTGAAAGTGAATACGCGGTTATACCCAGTGAAAATAATAAAAATTAACTAATTTGTTTTAAAGAAACGACGCGGTCGTCGTATAGATAAAAATTCGCTAAGAATAAATCGGCTTAAATCATGGTATGCGGGCTGAGGCCTTTTGAAGTAACTACGTTGTTGAAAATTAATAAGAGAAAAATATTCGTGTTAAAAGAAATCCGTCGGCATAAATATTAAAAGTTCTTTTTTTGAAATTTTATTCCGAAAAGCGTAGTGAAATTTTCCCTCGAACATTACTAATAAAGGAAATTTTATCCTTATTAATTCTTTTGCATTTTAATATTAATTATAGAATCCGTATCCGACAGAACGAATATTTTATTTCGAAAGATTCGTTTGTGTTAATTTATGAAACCTTTTGTGAACACGTGTGTGAGGAGAGAAATCCTTTTGTTAAATTCAAATAGTGATAATAAATTCTGTCATAATAAATTCTAAGTCCATAATAATTCTAATCAATCAAATTTGTGAAAGTTCCTTTTTCAAATTCTTTAGTATAAAAATGGGAAGTTCCCACCGTAAACTCGGTCATATAAAGAAATCCTTACAATTTGCTTCCACATTACTTAAATAATTATTATGAAACAAAATCTTCAGTATAAATTGTGCAACTCTCTCTTACACTCGTTTTCGATAAGGAATCTCTTCATTAGTTTAATCATAAATAATGTTTATCACAAAGAAAGTTTAGTTTCAAATACTTCATATAAAATCATGCAAAGTTCTTTTTTTGAAATTTTAGTTCGTATGGAAGTGGGAAATTTTCGCTTGAAATTCGCTAGAAAAGGAAATTCCGTCCTTTGTAATTCTTTGCAACATTTAAAAATCCGTTTGAAACATCTTTTATCTAGAATCATAAAAATATTTTTTTTCTTCAGTATAATAAAAGTTACGAAACTCCTAGCTCATGAACAATCATAAGAAAATTCTTTTCCAATTTTAAATTCCTTTTATAATTTAAATCTTGCGTTAACGACCATTGAAGTAATTTCTTTTAAAAATAAAACCATCTTCCAATCCAATCATATAGAAGTATGACGTATGAGTATCCAATAATTTTAATTTCAATCGTCTAACAATTACGAAACCATATATTAATTATCGCTAACTAAATTCATAATAATCTTTTAAATTCCCTTACATAAACACTTAACAGAAATTATCACATCTGCCGCGATTAGTGCAAGTTAATTATAAAAATTAACTTTACTTTCCTTTCTCGTTAATAAATAATCAATTTACATATAAGAAGTTTAATCATAACCATCACATCAAGTACTCGTTCAACTATTATAAATTCTATAACCGATTCGGCGGCCATCTTGTTTAACATTTTTTCGCAACGGCTTTTTAGTCGAAGCGCAGGCGTCTATGAGAAGAATGCGCGTTAACGGTTTTACGGCTTAACCCATTGCGCGCGGTCCAACAGAATCGTAAATTATTATTAATTTATTTTCTTTTCTTATTACGTGGCTCACGGAGGTCCAATCTGGATGAAATTTTCTCAGAACGTATAACTGCGCCGCCTTAACCGAGTAGACGGGTCAGCGGCGTTACTAATGGGAAGCATACCATGCATTAGGTTGAAGATTTTTGTTTTAAATTTAGAATCTCTTTAGGGAGAGGGTATGGACCCTCACGTAAATTCTTTGAAGATCAACGGGTATAACCAAGTAATGACGGAAGCTTAGAATTTTATTAATTTTTAATTAAAAATTTAACTTCATAAGTTAAGGAGGTCTCGATTGCGAGCCTTTCTAAATATTCAAGCGAAGCAAATGCGCCGACTTCCAGCTAAATAAACGGAGCGCGTGACTTCAAAACCACGCGCAATTATTTGTGATTTGTCAAAATAAATTCAAACTCCGCTGATAAATAACACTGATTTTACAAACACGATTGAAATTGATCTAGTCACCATGTCATTGTTTATTTTATTTTTATTGTTGTGTTGTGTCATGTAATTTGGGCTGTCGTTAAGCGAAGCCAGGAAATGCGCTGGATGTTAAATATAACTTGTTAGGATTAAGGGCGGCAAGTGTATGGGAGACAGTAATATATGAAAAATGTGTTTTGTAACTGTAGATTCATATAATGGTTCAAATATGAACGGACTTTTCGGAAGTCGGGATCTGTCTAGGGGTCAACGTTGTATTGTGGCGTTGAGCCAGAGCCAGCGGGAAGGTCGTAATTCTCCCGCGGCGTGTGTGAAGCTGTCGTCTCCTGTACATTTGACTGTGAGGAGGGAGTGCCGAATTAGAAATAAATCCTTTGGACAGTGGATGGGGATCTTGCGTGATGGCCCGAGGTTTTGCACTCCCTACCCTTAGAGTAATCCTGATGAACAGTAAGGTTGTTCATTGCACTAGGAAAGAGGTGGGCATAATGTATCGCAGGTCTATTTGAGATCTGGATGCTACGGTACGACTGACGCGTAAAGCCGGGAATGTGTGGGACATTCGTTGTCTGTAGTGACGCAACTTGCAGGCAACAACTCATATGGGCGTGCTGGGCCGATCAGCAAACAATAACCAAGATCCATCATGCCAGGTGGGTCACGACACTTGCTGGTGTCGTTTTCATAGGTAGGCTGTCGTATCGAAGATCGTCTCTGGCAAGGGACGATATTCACCCAGGCCCTCCTTTTTCCTGTGCAAAACGAACATGTAATTAGGTTGACTGCGTGGTCTACGGTGACCGACGCATCGTTGGGGAGGAGCTATAGAGAAATCTGGGCTCCAACATGTATGTGTGCCTGGTCAGTCGGCTGTGATTAACTGGAAGTTAATCTGCTCAACGGATGGTAGGAGGTTCAAGTCCTTCACCACGGCTAGGCCCGTAACTTCCGTTGAGATGGTCCCGGGGTCCGACCGTCACGATCTGTAGATCCGTATTAGCTTCATAGGATAAGGCGCGCACTTAGGTATCGGTTAAGAAAAGAAAAATTTAAAGTTGTAATTGAATAAGTGTTATTCAAGGTCGGGAACGTGTGTAATAAATGGTATGCCATAAAAAGTATGGTAATTTGGTGTTAATTAAATAATGCATAAATGTGCATTTTCTTCTTTGTAGAATCCAAAAATAACCGATATGTAAGTGCCGCAAAAATGAAATTACTTAAGATGTTTGTCATTATATAGAGTCATTGTAGAAAATAAAGATTAGTTCCAGTGTCGCTGGAAATAAATAAAACTATTATACCGTATGAGACGGAATTAAGTAATCTTAAGGACAAGCAGTGAACTCGCAAAAACCATAAGTATTATTTTTTTATTACTGGGTCTGATAAAAATAAACTATGTATGTAATTGTGTATGTTCTTTTATGTTAGCTTTTATCCGGCTCGGGTGCATGTAGCGACCCCGAGTCTTAAATTCACCACTTTCTACACTTGCAGCTACTAGCTATTATTACTGTTGTCAACTTTTGAAAAAGAAAGAAAGTAAATGTTATAAAAGGAGGAAAGTTAACTATTATGTTAGTATTTAGGGATTTTTATGTTTGTAGCAGCATACAGATCTTCAACTCACAAAAATTTACACTTGAAGCTACTAAGTAAAATAAATTGTTTTAAATAAAGAAAGTAAGATTAAATTGTTATAAATAAAGAAAGAGAGAGAGAAATATAAATTGAACAATAGAAAGAGAAATAGAGATTTAACTTGAGATAGCCTATTGAGGTTAAGAAAGATAAGTATAATTATAAGGACAAGCTGTGAACGTCTCCAACCATAAGTATTCTTACCTGACTGTCATTGAAATAAAAATAACTGTGTATTTTCTTTATGTTAGCATTTATCTAACTGGTACGTTGTGGCAGCGTACAAAGTTTTTCACTTCAGAAATTTATACTTGTAGCCACTAAATAATATTGTCCTTGTATAAAAATACCTGATTAAATAAATAAAGAAATTTATTTTTGTAATACTTAAATTCACTTAAACAACTTAAACATTGTCGTAACTTAAATTCACATCGCTTCACGAACTTATAAAAATACTTAGAATGAAAACTTAAAAATACTTAAAAGAAATCTTTGAGAAAAATTGTATCAACTTTATAGCTTGTCTTTTGAAATTGTAATCAGATATTGTTTGTTTTATGTGTTCTAAACTTGTATAAAAAGGGGAGATAATCCTCCCACTTTTAAAGAAAGAGCCTGCTGAAACCGGGTCGTGTAAGTCGATAACTTTGTATCGAAATGTTTAATTTTTGTTTTGCACATTTCCATGTGCTAGCTGTGTATTTTCTAAATTCTTTAACCTGTTTCTTTAATTAAATAAATTGGTGGCTTCCACCTATAACCGATTGCACCGAGTGTTTTTGAATTGTTTTGCCTATTATTTTGACCCAAATAAATTATTATGTAACCTAGAGACCCGAATTATACCAAACTCAGGAGTTACGAGGGGTGATGGATAACTCTTTCTCTTTTCTAACTCCTGGGGACGAGGGCATTCTCAACCTACATTTGTCATTGTATAACATTAATTCACAAAGAAGTATTGCAAATTAAAAGAAAAAGTCACAGTCCTAAGTTTACTAGTCTATGGCCATCAGTTTATCTCAACATAAGTGTTTAAACGAGAACTGCTTGTTAATCAGTTGTCCAATCTCTCTTTTTTTAAAGAGAGTAGGGATAGAAGGATAGGGCTTGGACAGGACTAGTGGTAACCTAATCGCTCTCGATACGCCCCGTTCATAAGATAGGATGGGTGGGAGGGGGGAATATAATATTAATCATCAAAAAACAGAGTAATAAACAGATCTAAGAATAACTTCAACTATACTTTCATTTCTTTCAATAATAATAATTGCTAAAATTATTGATTAAAGTCATTGCAATAAAAAAATTACAAACACATAATATGTTTAAAAATTGATATACACATTTTTGCATTTGTCAAGTGAATGTAAAATATGTATGACATGTGTATCAATAAGATAATAAAATTATGTTTAAAGTACTGTGTATATCAATTTGCAATTTTAAATGTTTATATGCATGGTATTTCCTTTCAATATAATCAAAAATATCAGTACAATTATAATACAACACAATTTTCAAAATTAATAAGCCAAAATACGAATAAAATTATAAACTGCTTATATACATGAAAATTAAATACGTTTCTTGTTTTCATTTAAAAAAATATTTGGCATAATTGCCATAAAAAATTCCACATTACAATAAAACAATGATTTTTCTATTAAAAATATTTAAATGTTCGGAGTATTCGGTGTGCGAAGTATTCTATATCCGGAAGGTTCTGTGTGCGGAAGATTCCGAGTCCGAAAGAATCGGTGTTCGGGGTATTCTTGGCCGGAGAGTTCGTGTTCGGACCATTCCTGTTCGGAGTGTTCGTGTTCGGAAAAGTAATGTTCGGTAGTATCACCAAACCCTTCCGGATATGACTTCATTCCCTGTCGTCCCTTCGAACCTTTCGGTTGTGTACCGCGGTGTCCTTTCGACAGCGTTGCTGAAATAGTGCCGACCTACCTAGGACAACGCGAGTTTGCACAAGATTTCCCGAAACAGGTTAGTAATGCTTTTAGAATACAACTAGTTTATTAATTCAGTCCAGAATACAGGTAGTTTATTAATCCAGTACAGTGATTTTTCAACCGGCAATGATTTTTTCAAAATGGCCGGAATAGTGATTGTTTCTTTTGTCCTATAGATTCGCTTCAAGATCGATTAAAACTAATTGAAAATTATATTTTCTTTGAGATTTCAATACATTTGACGTGATATTACGGAAAAGCTTCTAAATTCAACAATTGAAAATTATATTGATTTCGATTCCAACAGATTGTTATTTATCTCGAGCGAATACACAAGCATTTCCGAAAAATTATCGAGACTTTTCTCTCGATTGAATTAAAAAAATATGTTTTTAATTATTAAAATCGCAGTGAAGCTTCTATTATTGCGTGTGGTTAAGAATCTAGTATAATGTGCCCGCAGATATACTTATTTGAATCTCGTTGGGAGATATTTTGCTTTTGGCGGGTCGAATTTTAATTTTTCCAACAAGATTCGGTGGCTGTGCGATCTGTGTTCCGCCAAAATCACGTAATCGACGCCTCGAGTTTGTTGAACGACGAGAATCGACTCGCTCATATTAGTAAAGTTTTTCCCGCGTTCACTTCGGCCCAGGCTAACGGCTTTTCTAAAATGGCCGATGACTCAATGGCGGTTCGGTATTCAGTTTTGTCTTTCGTTTCGCAACAGATATTGTCATTACGGCTCTTGTTTATCCACAGATAACAATTTAATATTTTTCTTCCCAGGTATTCCATTATATCAAGCGGTGGAGTTACATCCGAAGAATTCGTATGTAACGCGAGTGGCGAACATCTTATGCCGGACACACACGATCATTCCGAAATGCAGAAACGTCGGGTAATAAAACGATAAAATGAGACGTTAATTGTTTTTAGCGATGCAGTGTTTCGAATGGCCACAGACGAAGAACAGAGTTCACCACTTCAACCGCCTAAATAAAAACACTCCTAATAAGTAAACTGCCGTAATTTGAATTTTGGCTACTTTGAGTTATGAATGAAGCTTAAACAATTTCATCTTTTCCATCGTCGGAGAAAACTGCGGTTTTATTTGAAATACATTTCACGAGACACCCAAAACTTCAGTATAATTTTAAATACGATGACTAAAAATTGCAAAATAGCACTAACTACAATACCCGGAATAAGTACAAAAGTGTTCCATTGATCGTTTCATATTGTCATGATTATTATTTCCAATTGCAAACAGACAGCAATGACAACGAAAATGAAAAATTGTATTAAATATGAATTATAGCTTCGCAGAAATCATTGGAAAAATACATATTCTTCATACTAAATTCACTTCAAATGCACGCAATTGAGTCCGTTTCAGTTAAAATCGACAATATCAATAATTGATATAATCAAACATTATAAATTAAAGATTTCTATTTTTATAATTCTATTTTGATAAAAATTTTAGTCTTATGTTTAACTACTATGAATTGATGAAGTATATAATTAGTTACATTTTCGTTTATGTTTTATTTTGCATTGTGAACAAGCATACTTGCTTAAAACCTTGGCTCGAAAGAATCTTTTGTTTTCTGAAAAATTAAAATTATTACATACGGCAGTCGACCTAAACAGTAGCGAAAATGCAGCAAGCATCTGATTATATGTCAAGTTCAGCACACTTTGGTGACTTGATGAATAGGGCTATTAAGTGTTTCTACCATCGATTTTACTTCCAGGGGTGTACTTAAATAAAATTGGTCATATTAAATATATGTGTAGAGTCAAATTCGTTTTAATGTTTTTTATAGACAAAAAATCGATTTATTTTAAGATTATTTACCTAGCTTGTAGTGTAAATGTGCTATATTTGTTTTTGCGAAGTAGCACATAAGACGTTATTATTGGTTTATATTATGTATGAGTATAATAAATACCCTAAAAAATAATGAATCTCTTTTGTTCTTATTCTACGCTTATTTTATAACAATCAGAACCGGTTTCAACATTTCACCACGAGCATTTTCAACTAAAAAAAATATATGCCATATTCCTGGTTCTGGTGACAATAAAATAATTGTTCTATTATTTTTCAATATAATGCATTTCTAAGTAGAGACATTGAACACTTAAAAATTGATAATTACTCAATGTATTATCATTAATCGTTTTTCGATTTACATATAAATATGTAAGTACGAAATATGAAAATTTCACATTCCAAGAACTTCATCCGCCCCTGGAGTATTCACTTGTGTGTATTCACTTATTGACATTTTTTCATCGCAGACGCATTGCAGGATAGCGAACCTATGGCACGCGAGACGATTTTGCAAAAAAATAAAGTGATAATACAAAAAAATCAAAAAAGTTTTAGAAATAGTGTACAAAAAATTCAAAGCATTTGAAACTTAGTTACAAATATTTAAACGTTATATAATGATCATAAATTTCAAGTATTTTCCTAACCTAAAAAAATACATGATGAATCTGGAAATTAATGAAAAGCCGGATGTAGGGAAAATAATAGAACAATTTGAAAATGCTTTAGAAGGAACAATATAACAATTTTCGAGAAGGTTTGCTCAGTTTCGACAACTTATAGGAACTAAAAGATCTATTATCCAGTGCAACAGTAACAATTTTTTCATAGACTTATTCCTGTGAATCATTATTCTCTTCAATGAACTGACATTATCAGACATAATCATACATAAATCAGACATAAGAAGTAGACTAACAAACGAAAGTTGTATTTCTTGTATTGTATTAAAAGCTACCAACTGTGAACTCGATATAAAACATTTAGCATCTAGCATCCAACAGCAAAAATCTCAATAATAATAAGTTTTGAAGGTTTTTTTTAAATTTTAGTCTTTTTTATTTTGCCATTAATAGTCATGTGTCATTAAGTAAATTAGACATTTTTTATTTCCATGGCATGTGTTAAAATATATATTATTATATATTTGAACACATGCCATATTATTAAATTTTTAAAAAAGTGGCACTCAAACTTAAAAAGGTTCGGTACCTCTGATATATTTTTCTTACTCATAAACATACATTTTTATTAAGCTGAGTATATGTTTTGACTTATTTATTACCATTTGTCTGAGAACGAAGAACAAAAATAAGTAGGTACATATATTTTTAACCCTTTGAGGAGTATGGCAAAATATGGTAAATATTTTGGTTTCTAATGCTTATTGCCATTCTCTTGGTTTTAATTAAAATGTCATTGTTTTTTCACATATGGGTAAAAAACATTTTTATCTGTGATTTTTGACGATCGCGTTATTTTTATTATTTGTTGCAAATGAACAAAACAATTTTGTAAAAAGGTTAAAACATATTTGTACTCCTAATCCTAATTTAGTAAAAATAAACTCACTACTCAAAGGGTTTAAATCAAAACGATAAAGCAATATCTACCGATTATGAAGCAATATTAACAATTTCTTAATTTGATAAGTACTATTGAAAATATTATATATATATTTATGAAGAATTTGTACATGCGGAATCTATGAATATATGTATAATCGCATATTTTTTTAAGAGAACTAACAAACAGTGTCGTAGAAAACATTTCTTAAAATAATCTTTATTACGAGTCTATATAATCATACAGAGATCTTGCTAAGACAGAACAACCGGTAAGCTAATCGTTCTCACTGCACGTTGCTTTATAGATCGGATAGGGGGATGGAATTTTAGATACCGTAAATATTTATGTATGAAAAATATTACTCTTATGTACTGATTTCACATTATTTCAATAACGATTATGGGTAAAAAACATTTTTATCTGTGATTTTTGACGATCGCGTTATTTTTATTATTTGTTGCAAATGAACAAAACAATTTTGTAAAAAGGTTAAAACATATTTGTACTCCTAATCCTAATTTAGTAAAAATAAACTCACTACTCAAAGGGTTTAAATCAAAACGATAAAGCAATATCTACCGATTATGAAGCAATATTAACAATTTCTTAATTTGATAAGTACTATTGAAAATATTATATATATTTATGAAGAATTTGTACATGCGGAATCTATGAATATATGTATAATCGCATATTTTTTTAAGAGAACTAACAAACAGTGTCGTAGAAAACATTTCTTAAAATAATCTTTATTACGAGTCTATATAATCATACAGAGATCTTGCTAAGACAGAACAACCGGTAAGCTAATCGTTCTCACTGCACGTTGCTTTATAGATCGGATAGGGGGATGGAATTTTAGATACCGTAAATATTTATGTATGAAAAATATTACTCTTATGTACTGATTTCACATTATTTCAATAACGATTGTAACCGGCTTCGTTCGTTACAGACATTATAAACTGATGAAAATATAAATCAATACTGTAACACAATATAAATAAACTTAAGTGGGAGGGATTGTATCTTTTTGCATAACGTCCAATTCTGATGGAATAGTTTTTCTATAACTTGATTATAGAGTACTAGAATTGCATAATTAATATTTTTTTATAATGTACTTGCAATTCAAACTACTTATTATTGGATTTTAATTAAAAAATATATACATATGTATATGATATACCTACACTTCGACTTGAACTTCCAACCTGTTGGATATTCTTTCATTCCGCAAATGTTTGCAAATTGTTTTGTTTTATTTAGAAATTTAAACATTTTTACTCGTATGTAATGGGTCATAAAGTATGAATGGAGATGTATAGTTCTTTTAAGTGACGTTTTGAACGTTTGAATATCGGGCGTGATGTAATTAGCAAACATAATTCACTCGATTTTGACTTTAATGAGCTTGATTTATAGCATGAGCTGAACTTTTAATGAGAAAATAAGATTTTTCGCGCTCGTCAGTGGCCGGCCTAAATTGACTTATTTATTTAGCAGCCACGGTTAAAATTTGTTATGGAATTCACCATTCATTGACTTCTAGCGTTCAAATCATGTATTAAGACAACAGACTAAACATAGTAAAAAAATATTGTATATAAAATACATCATACAAATAAAATTAAAAAAAGCTGCCAGCCCGCTTTGCAGGCTTCATATGATGGCAGTTTGCATGGTAAAAAAAAAATAAGCAGGGAATAGCGCCTGATGAAACAATGAGCCAAATTTAATAGTCTGCAACATAAATAAGCTATGCATATAGTTCCCTTAATGATAATAGGAAAACCGATAATAGCCAGCATTCCACAGACAATTTCACTTGCGTTTACAGTTTACGTTTTAAATCGAGATAAAATTAATATAAACGAAAATCGTTCAAAGTTTTTCTCGCTTCAAAACTCATAGAGTACTCTTACACACGTCGTTAGCACACTTTTTGGTCTTAAAGCATACGCATCCACCTAAGCACACTTGAAAGTGCCTGTGTGTACATCCTTCTAGTAAGTAACGAATACCACAGAAATAATTTCAAAGGGTTCATAAATAAGAAGCAACAACTTAATACAATAACTTCCTACGTACGGTGTAATTACGTGAAACGAGAAATTTGAGAAGTTTTTCATAGTGTTTTGGACCAAAATCTGATGATGAAAATGTATCAGATTTTAAAAATAGCTTGAGTAATTTTGATGCAACAGCTGCAACATTTCAAATCAAATACATCTGTACCGATAACAATGGGTTTATTATAATTTACAATTCAATCTTTTTAAATATATTTTTATCAAATAATTATTAATAATATTTCATAGCAATTTTGACGCTGTTATGAGATTCAATAAAAATAGTTATTTATTTATTTATTGTTTAAAAATTAAAAGTACAGTACATGACATAACAGCTGACGCCAATTCGCCATGCACTTAACAAATATAATGAGACAAAATATAAAATAAAACTACATAATACATCAAAATCAACATACAAAATCAAGAAATAAAATAGTTATAACTCTTTACAGAAGAAAATTTTTCTACCGTGACTGAGTGGAAATGTTTTTGACTTAAATTCAATGATTATGATATTGAGTTGCCGTACAGGATATCTGTCTTGTTTGGTACATTTTGCCCATTTCACAAAAATGTTTTTTTAACAACAAAAATTGATTTATTTTAACAAATAATAATTGCTACGTAAATAATGACAAAGATATCAAATACGTACTGGAAATAATAGCTCAATGGATTACACATCAAATATCACAATGAAACACAAATTATAATAACAAATTCTATTTGAATAATCTATATATTAAAGGCTCAACAATTCAAAATCCATTATGTTAATATTTGTTTAACTAGATTTGCTTGAATTTAATTCAATTTCCTTGATAAACAAAACTGTTATTAGCCTTGGTCGATTGAAGTTCGTGTAATTAAAAATGCGTTTATTTTTTAAATAAGGGATATTTGTTGAATTTAGCGTAATAATTTTGTAATCAAAATGGTTTTCCACTATTGAAGTTAAAAATAAACTTGTATTTGAACGTTTTATGATAAACAATGTCATAAAATAATAACAATAAATCGATCGACTTTTTTTCTATTTGAATAAAACAATCTAGTTATTTATAGATATCCATTCATTCGAATACAAAATACCAAGGGTCGCAAAATCCAAAGGGATTTGCAAACGGGTTAAAGAGGTCTGCCTTGTTCTGTTAAATATTTCACAGGCCTAAGCTTAAAAATAAAACTTTCGAATAAATATAAGTTATTCTCTTATTTCATTTTATGATAAAAGGTTGCGTTTATCTAAAGTTTATAAATCACTTTATTTGATGGAATTATCAAAGTTTTACTCAAAAACTATTTAGAAACCAATTCCAATTATTATTGATTACCAAAAACTTTTTCAAAATATGTCTATGTATAATTCTGTATTACAATTATCGTCGTTCTAAGAAAAAGGTGTTGACGACTGTACCATGAACTCGAGTAGATACAAACTTGATAATGTTCTATTTATTATGACGATAATTGATTATAATATTTTTGTTATTACTAACTTATTATGATCAGTTAATTAATTCTAACGACTTGATATTAAGTAAGTAGGTTGAAAGATGATACCAGCAGCAATATAATTTATAGCTTACACTTACCAAGAGATTATATTCAATGTCCAATATTACAACGTGTCTATAACACATAGTTTGCCTTGAATTTTTGTTATTTTTATGATATGTGCAACATAACATAATATGTAAAAAAAAAAATAGATTTATGAACAGTAAAAATAAATATTTTTAAATTCAGTATTCGTGATTCAATGAATTGATGAGTTACTTTCTATTAAAAAAACTTTATGTTCTTGGTAGGTATATAATTTAAAGTAGGCTAACAATAAACATTTTTTTAAAGAATCAAACAGTTTAGTCCAATTTAATGACATTTAAAAAGTGTTAAGTTAAACAAGAATTTTAAAATAAAGTTGAAAGCTAGTCGCTCGGAAACACGTCATCACCTATAGCAGCGGTCGCCAAGCATCTGTATCTTACAAATATAAATCCCGCAGACCATTAAAATGTTTCGAAACGACACAAAATATGCAATATAAAGATCGTAATAGTTTTTTTAAGTTGTATTTTTTTTTAATTCATGCCCGCTCCCAAACAGATTTTTTTGTAAAGAACTGACGTTTACTCGGTTGACTTGAATAGTAGGGATAGAAAGAAAAGGCTTAAGACATGGTTAGTGGTAAACTAACTGCTCTCGATACGTCCCGTTATTTTAAAACTTGAAGGATGGGGGGAATTTTTAGACATTACAAACATCCATGCGTTCGAATAGAAATCAATAAACTAATTGAAAAAATGCTTTTCGTACGGGGATTCGAGCCCGTGAGGTCTGGCATGGAAACGACCCGGGTTTCACCTTTCGGCATCTTCAGACGTTCAAGTGTACGGATGCACTTGAACTGACGCTTAGTAAATAAATTTTTCTTGTTTATATTAGAAATAAATGTATCATTGAGTTTAAAGCCATTGCTGGCTAAAAAGATAAGCTCATGGGAATGCCCACAGATTTGAGTAGTGAGCAGTTTTAAGAATTATATTTATTCGTTTGTCGGAAAAGGTTTTATGATTATATTTATATAGGGTAGAGGAGTGGAGACCCCGGCATGTTTAGTATTTTATTTAAAATCGTAAGGCTGTTCAATTACGCTCTGTTTATTTTCAAAATTTCCTGGAAAAAGAGCTTATGACCGTCCGTATTTGGGTGCAACATTGTTATCCCTTGTTCCTGATTGAACACGTGTCCTTCCAAAATTAAGTGATTAGCAAAAGCAAAACAACCGCTTGTTAAACAACCACTGCTCTATAGAATCAGAGATAGTGCTTACTACAAAACGATGCTGAAATATCTATCAAATTTATTTTGTAATTCTTGTAGAATAAATTATTTTCTTATCAACATATTAAAGATAATTTAACTTTCCGTCAATTTAAAGAAAATGTTCCTTTATTTATTGTTGTTTAAAAATTAAAAGCACAGTACATGACAGCTGACGCCTATCCGCCATGCACTAATTATAATGAGAAAAAGTAAATTAACATAATACATCATATACACAATACATTAAAATCATGAAATAAAAAAAATCTTAAAAAACAGTTCACAAATACTGTCTCCAAAAATGTCCAGTTCTCTAGGTAATGAGTTGATCAGTCGAACAGCCTTTGGAACTGGCGACTCATACGTCCTACGCGAGGAACAAATTTTAAGAAACAAAAGTTGTTATAGTTGCCAGACTTCTCACTAAACAATCGGTCGCCTGTATATTAAAAGCAAATAGTATCGAAAGTAATATGACAAATTAATTATCTCTATATGGTTGTGTAAAGTAAAAACAGAATTGTGGATATACTTCAATGGAACTATCAAAATACTTGCAGAGGCTTTCAATTTGCGGCTTGTGTTATGATAATATAGTTATACAATGGCAGTTTTCTGGGATGTTCAAGAGATTAAAAGATAAACTTATATACCAGGAACATTAAACAGATATTAAAATTTACATAAAGTATAAATACTTCGGTCATAATTTTTGCAATTTGAAATACGATTTACCTCAACGTAGTATTGAAACAATATAGGGGATAGAAGACTGATATATTATATATTATCTGTAATAAGGATCGTCCAAAACTTGGACGTCTTAAATCATATTTAATTGTCTCAGGAAACAGACGTAATGCAGTTTGGTAAAAGATATTTTTATATATGCTAAAATCATGCTATATGCTATTTTAACATGCATATGATGTTATTTTAGCATATAGCATGATGGCAACGCATTTTATTGAAAAAATATGTCTCTTTTCTAATAATTCTACATATATTCAAAAAGATCAAGACTGGTTTCGCTCATGACAAATATTTTCAACTGAACTTAGAATTAGTACAAAAGAGTGTTTTATTCTTTGAAATTATTATTATATTTTTTATTTTACCACGTCTGCTCGCAATATTGAAAATATGGGCTCATAATGCAGTTTATCTCTGCAGAAGTTTTTTTATAAGAAGCCTGTTTGTTAATCAGTTGCCTTACTTTTCTTTTTCAAAGAGATTGGGGATGGAAGTAGAGCCTTCCCCTCACGGATGTCAGGACTATTTTAAAAATCACAGAAATACATATATGTTTCCGATCAAACTCAATTTAAGAAACTCTTTAAAAAAAGATTCAAACCCAACAGCACCGCAATCGCAGACAACAGTGTTGACTCTAAGCTACAGAGCCGACATTCATAACATCCAAAATATATTTTTAATGAATACAAAACAGTAAAAATCTTTATCGCCTTTACAGATTTCTTAATAGCGTAACGTTTGCTTTTGTTTAATAAACGGCTGAGCTAAAAACATTACATTCAAAATTGCTAAGATTAGAGAGGTGTTTTGTGTATTTTATCAGTTAACCTGTTTATCGTAATCAGTTACCGTTTACTGAAATAAAACAATTATTTGCGAAAAAAAAATAATATGACTTCAATTAAGATTTTTGAGTATCTACAAGAAAGAACACAATATAGAAATGAATGAATTTTTATTTTTTTAATTTGTCACGTCACATTCTTTGAGCATAATGTCAGGCTTATGCAGAGACTACTTTCTCGAAAATACTTAAACAAATATATCACAAATAGGTTGCTGAGAGACATCTATGCGTAACAAAAAAAATACAATATTTTTTATACATATATCATAATTCAAATACATTTTTTAAACTTATGCTGTTATTTACAACCCGGCAATTGTTTGAAGGTGCAGATTCACTACTTGTTTAAATGAAATCACTTTGAAAAATGTCAAATATGATTAAGAATTTCAACAAAAAATATAATTGTATAGAAAGACAAAACCCAACTTTGTAATCCAAAAAATGCGTAAAGAAAAGTAGAAACGATACGCACCTTATTAAAAAAATATATGCATCAATATTTGTTGCTGATTTGAAAACAAAAGCCGATAAGAACATTTAAGAAATAATAGAACAATTATAATAAGAAATTAACACATCATAGTATAAACTAATCAAATATTAATAATTTTAATAAATACTTACGTTGTCTGCGTTTTGTCTGCGTTTTGTTCAACGAAACTGTATTTTCTTTATCGATGTTTATTTGGGCCTTGGTAAGACATTGTTCACTTTTTGATTAAATTAACACGTTTTATTTTATACTAGCTGGCCCGACGAACTTCGTACCGCCTCAGAATCAATAAATGTTGTGTTAATTTATTGGATGAATTAAATTCAGTTTGAATGAATACTCATAATGTATTAAGTTCAATAAATGTTCAAAATTCAAAATGAAAAGTATTTAAATTACATTGAAATGATGTGATTCACGTGGATCTTGCATGTCAGTTTTTCAGTCGTTTAAAGGTTTAACGGATATTTCAGCACTGAATAAGCCGTTCGCCATCCTTCTATCAACGTGGCCGCTATCCCAGAAGACGAAACTGGTACAGCAATTTCGGATCTCGCACAAACAGTCGCCATAATCAATGATATGAGGAATATCTTCCCAGTCCCACGATGTGGCGTTGGCATTCCTAACTTGACTAACAAAATGCCTCGCATGAGGTAACACATGTCTTCGATCTAAATCAAAGCCTGGGTATTTATCTCTTCATTCACCTCGAGATCGGGATTCCCCGAACTGACACGAATTTGATGTAAAATGTCTTCCAACATGTCATCCTTGTATGTGAAGCATGTCAAAATAATTATAGAAAATAATGTGCATATCTGACTTGGAGATTCAGAAACAATTTCTTCAGCGATTGTCATGTCCCAATAAGTATCATTTTCAAGCAAATGGAGCTGTTGACATGCAAGTAGAAAGAAGCATTCGTCATTTTTCGGATTAACTGTGTAAATGCGACCAAGAGCATCAATAGTCATTCGGGTGATCAGGAACCGCATCGCTTTGCTTTTGACGTTAAAATTTCTTCGATCTAGCGTTCCGAGTGTAATAACGTGTCATCTCAGAGTAAAGCAACGTTCGTGCAAAATATTGTTGTCAAAAATTTATCATACCTAATTATAAACATAACCTTATTTCAATATTATCCGATTTTCTTTCGTTTTCATTTCATATCATCGATTTCTTTTATTCTAATCCATATTCTAAATTAAAAATTATTTATAAGTCAATCGTATGCAAAAGAAGCAAAAACGAACAAATATAGAAAACAGTGCGATCTGGTGGATTTTTCTGAAACCAGCATACGACATTTTATCGTTTGAAGCTGTTCGTCATTTGAAAATCTTGTTCTGCATGAAGATATTATTTTCTTTATAATTTCTTTCCCGTGATATTTTTCCGATGTTTTAATGCTTATTCTGCTATTCTAGGCAAACACAAATTTAATAAATAAAAGATCATTGAAATCCATGCAGTAATTTTCGAGATATACGTGGTGTAAATAACCCCACTTTGTTTTATATATATAGATTATGTATCTACTCTAAGTGTTTTCATAATTTATTTTAAGATATGTAAGGTTTTATGAAAGCGTAGTACGAATAATTTAATGTACATATCCTCTTACAATAATGTAATTGAATTGGAATGATCCTTGTTTGCGTGTATTACTACATGTTTGATGAAGTTATTCTCTCCAGACCTTAATATTATTACTAAAGAAATTGCTACTATTCCTTTAGTAAAGGAAAATATGTATGCTATTTCTTTAAGCACACACAGCCAAGCAAGATTACAAACAAATGTGGATTTTATTTTTTTATATGCATAATTGATCATAGAACACTAGATGAATCAGGAGAAAAACTATGTTTATTTAAATTATCATAACAAATTAATGATCACGATTATTCCGTTTCAAATATAAAATATTCTTTAAGGTGTTCAGAATGTTTTTATAACCTAATTGAATTTAATATTTTTCAATGTTGATCCAGTATGGAACTACGTTATACGATAGTTATCGACAAACATAAAACAAAGATATATTTAGATACACGTATTTTAATCATATATGTTTATAAATGTTAGCATTTTAGCGATTTAGAGCATTATAAATGTTTAGTTTCAGCATCTATTTCTGATAATTATTTTAAATATTAAAAAAATCGATTGAATCTGACAAAAGTCTTAAATACATACAATTTAAAGATACTGTTAATTTCAAATAATATACAATTTCTAATAACAGAATTCATTTATACCTAAATACAATACAATTAAAATAAAACACAACAATTAAGAAACAATAAAAAAATTCAAAAAGTTTTCTAATTTAAAAATGAGTTGAAAAATACAAAGAGGAAAAAAATGAACATGAATATAATATCAAATTAAAATTTGTAAAAATTAAGCGTAGAGCATGATTCCATAGATGATTTAAAGGTTAAGATTTGTACAAGGATCAGTTACAATTCAATAATATTTTCTGAAATATAAATTTATCTTATAGCAGCAAAACCAAACTCTGGTAAAAGTAGTAGACAGAAGTTATCGTTTTATATTTATGTTACGGTAACTTTTATCTAAAAAATATATAATTTTATATTTATTTGTCTTATTAGCATCTATTCGCATATTTTATGAACTTCGCATTTATAAACATTTATTTAAAATTTTAATATATATTTATTACTAGCTGGCCCGACGAACTTCGTACCGCCTCAGAATCAATAAATGTTGTGTTGGCTGAATTAAATTCAGTTGAAAGAATACTCAAAATGAATTAAGTTCAATAATTGTTCAAAATTCAAAATGAAAAGTATTTAAATTACATTGATGTTATTCACGTGGTACAGTCGATAGATTTAAAGTAATGCAGTAGATCAACGATTTGATTTTGAATTGTGAAGTTTAAATGATCCATATGTTTTTTCTTAGCCCCAAGAATTGCTCGTTCACTCGACCAATTGCGATTTTTGTGATTAGATGTTTGGAAACATTTTGTTGATGAAGCCGTCCTTCGTTGAGACGAAATTGCAAAAATTCGGTGGAATCGAAATCAATCCGTTCGATTCGTCAACAGGAACACGGCCGTTACAGATAGTCAGCAAATGCTTGGAGAAATCTGCGGCAGATGGTCGTTTAGAAATACAACTCGCATGTTTGTCGTTAGCTGAAGTTTCTTCACATAGCGCCACAGAGTCGATGTTTTAAGGCAAGCGTTTATTTCATCGGCATCGGTCGATCTTGAAATGACTGGTAGTATTTGGCGAAAATCGCCAGATAGTAGAATCATTGCGCCTCCAAAACATTTTGAGTCATTGCGCTGATCTTTCATAGTTCAGTTGAGTGCTCCAATGCGGAGGAAAAATAAACCACCATTTCCCTCATCAATTGCCTTCATTAAAGTATCGTACACTTTCTGTTGGGGGTTCAACAAAGGTACATTCGTTCGAAGTGATTGGTTCAATGCATCTCGATCATATTCACGTTTACGTTCCGATTCTCGATTGAAAGTGTCGTTCATTCTTTGATCTGGCGACGCATCATGCAGCGCATGAGGTAACACATATCTTCGATCAAAAGCAACGCCTGGTTATGTATCTCCCCATTCACCTCGAGATCGGGATTCCCTGAACTGACGCGAATTCGGTGTAAAGTGTCTTCGGACATGTCATTCTTGTACTTGTTCCACAGTTCTCGTAGATTCAATGGGAAGCATATCAAAATAATGATAGCAAATAATGTGCGTATCTGACTTGGAGATGCAGAAACAATTGCTTCAGCGATTGTCATGTCCCAATGAGTATAGTTTTTAAGCAAATTGAGCTATTGACATGCAGCACAAAATGTTGGGCATACTACGCCATTGACAGTTCGAAGTGATTCAATGATGTCGACCCGAAGGGAATTATTGGTTTTTTTTTCAGATTTTTCATGTTCACAGAACTGAAAGACTCTTAGAAAACCATTCCAAGCACTCTTACGAATTGGTTTAGAAGTACTTGGCATAGCTAGTACCTCTTTATTTCACTGTATTTTAAATAATAAAATTACATCTTCACAATGTTGACAAACGACTACTTTGTTTGACAGTAACTGTCAAACAAAGGCCGTTGCTAAGGAATGTGTTGGTCTAGGATAAATTTGTTCTCAATGCATGTCACCAACATAGTGACAGGGATCTTTTCAAAATTATTAAAATAATACTTTTTTATAATTTTACGAAAGTTCATTCTAAATTTTCATATTTTTATATTACGAAATGATATAAATTCTCAATATAACAAAAAACGCAACATTTTCCAAATCTTCAATATTATATTTATGAGATTATCTTACATTAGAAAAAAATATATTTTTTTTGTTCAATGTTCCACACATGGTATGGTCGTTTTCTAACAATAAAATTAGTGATCAGAGTTTGTTCAGATTTTCTTTTTCGATAATTAATTGGTTATGCAGTTTGTTATACCCAGGGATTTTTTTACCCTGTAACGAGGCGAAACGGCGTTCCGGCACCTTTTTTTCTCGAAATTTTAATAAATATTTAATTTTATTTTTTCTATTTTTAAATATGTATATTTTGTTTTATTTTCTAAGCATTATATGAAAAGCCGTCATTAATTCTATCAAAATGATATTCGAATATATAATAAATAATATACCTTCTTAGAAAATGCTCGAAAAAAGTGCGTTCCGGCACCAACAAAAAAAAGCACTGGTTATACCCATATATAATTTTTTTTAAGTTATCGTTGAAACTTGAATGCGCGATCAGAATTTGAATCATTTAGAAAGAAATGATCTTCTAATTTACTGAAAAGTCGGAGACCTTTTTCAATTATTTTCGCAGTGAATGATCGCAGAATTTCTTTCAGTTCGTCATTGTATTCTGGTTTTTTGTCAATAATTAAATTTAAATTATTGACATCTTTGTCACTTATAGCTTTATCTGTAACTAATTCGTCGATATAATTTTCGCTAAAGGTATCAAGCCTTTCTTCACCAAGCTCGTGTGCTAAAGTAATCATTTCAGCTGATATTACCGATGTTTCAAAGGTTTTATCGACTGTAACACACTTAAGTAGGTGGCCTTAATTCAGCGATGGCAGGTGCAACATGATTTAAACAGTCCGAAATCGTATTTTTTTTCAAATGTCGGTTGTGTTTATGATTCTCTCTATTCTATCCAAAATACAACGATATTAGCTCTCAATGTAATATTTAACATTTTTATATATCGTAAAATATGGTACATTTAAAAAAATGCATTTCTAAAAAACCGCATTACTTTGAAATTGCATAAAAACAGGATTGACTGTAGATGGGGATCAAAAATAAAATAATGATTTGATAGTATTCAATAACAATATAATATACATGAAAAGTATACTGATTTTTTTTTACATACTTTCTGATTTTATGTACTTTCATTTGTCTTTTCACATTTCAGTAGAAATTTTAGCGACGGTGATGAACATGAAACATAAATTCCTAAAAGTTTTTTTTTTAAATGGATATTGAAGATTTAGTTTCGAAATTCTGACACGTTCGTCCAAGTTCGTCGGTACATCTCTAATTCAAAGTATGAAACAAATGAATTTTACAACCAACGCCACCTAGTTTATTAAGCATAAACTGCATACGTCATGTTCCGCGTTCGATTCGAAAAATTAAAAAAAACGTATTGTACTGAGATATTTATTTTCTTTATATTTTCTTTTTCGTGATATTTTTCCGATGTTTTAATGCTTATTCTGCTATTCTAGGCCCATACAAATTTAATAAAGCAAAGATCATTGAAAACCGTGGTCTAATTCTCGAGATATACGTGGTGTAAATAACCCCACTTTGTTTTATATATATAGATAGTTTACGACATATTTATAACATCATTCTTTTGTCATTCATGGTAAATGTTTTGGTAAAGTACTTGTTGGTCAAAGTTGTTTTTTTATAATCACAAAAAAATGGTTTCTTAAATAAAATGGAGAATAATATAAGTTTTGCGACTATTTTTATTCTTTTACAAACTAAACAGTTTTTTAAATATTTTTTTATATTCTACTACAAAAATACACTTTTTAACGGTACACATTAAATATAATAGCTTTTTAAGTTTATTTTATTTAACTTAACTAAAACAATGTTTCAATTTATTTTATTGGAAAATAATTAAATAAAACTTGCGCTCATGTAATGGAATTACATTTTTATTTCACAATTAAGTAGCGGAATATTGTATGATTGAAAAATTGTTTATTTTAAAAAATATCCAAGCATTTAAAATATTATTTTTATTTTAATGCTGGACACACACGATCATTCCGAAATGCAGAAACGTCGGGTAATAAAACGATAAAATGAGACGTTAACTGTTTTTAGCGATGCAGTGTTTCGAATGGCCACAGACGAAGAACAGAGTTCACCACTTCAACCGCCTAAATAAAAACACTCCTAATAAGTAAACTGCCGTAATTTGAATTTTGGCTACTTTGAGTTATGAATGAAGCTTAAACAATTTCATCTTTTCCATCGTCGGAGAAAACTGCGGTTTGATTTGAAATACATTTCACGAGACACCCAAAACTTCAGTATAATTTTAAATACGATGACTAAAAATTGCAAAATAGCACTAACTACAATACCCGGAATAAGTACAAAAGTGTTCCATTGATCGTTTCATATTGTCATAATTATTATTTCCAATTGCAAACAGACAGCAATGACAACGAAAATGAAAAATTGTATTAAATATGAATTATAGCTTTAGCTTCTCAGAAATCATTGGAAAAATACATATTCTTCATACTAAATTCACTTCAAATGCACGCAATTGAGTCCGTTTCAGTTGAAATCGACAATATCAATAATAGATATAATCAAACATTATAAATTAAAGATTTCTATTTTTATAATTCTACTAGCTGGCCCGACGAACTTCGTACCGCCTCAGAATCAATAAATGTTGTGTTGGCTGAATTAAATTTAGTTTAAATGAATACTCAAAATGAATTAAGTTCAATAAATGTGCAAAATTCAAAATGTAAAGTATTTTAATTACATTGAAATGATGTTATTCACGTGGCACAGTCGATAGATTTAAAGGAATGCAGTGGACCAACGATTTGATTTTGAATTATGAAGTTGAAATGATCCACATCTTTGTTATTTGCTGCAAGAATTACTCATTCACTCAACCAATTATGATGTTTGTGATTAGCAATGATATTCAGGAACACTTTGTTGATTGTCCTTCGATGAGACAAAATTGCAAAAATTCGGCAGAAACGAAATCAATCCATTCGATTCGTCGACAGGAACACGGCCGTTACAGATAGTCAGCAAATGATTGGAGAAATCTGCGGCAGATGGTCGTTTAGAAATGCAACTCGCATGTTTGTCGTTAGCTGAAGTTTCTTCACATAGCGCCACAGATTCGATGTTTTAAGGAAAGCGTTTATTTCATCGGCAGCGGTCGATCTTGGAATGACTGGTAGTGTTTGGCGAAAATCGCCAGATAGTAGAATCATTGCGCCTCCAAAACATTTCGAGTCATTGCGCTGATCTTTCATAGTTCGGTTGAGCGCTTCCAATGCGGAGGAAAAATAAGCCACAATTTCCCTCATCAATTGCCTTCATTAAAGTATCGTGCACTTTCTGTTGGGGGTTCAACAGTGGTACATTCGTTCGAAGTGATTGGTTCAATGCATCTCGATCATATTCACGTTAACGTTCCGATTCTCGATTGAAAGCGTCGTTCATTCCTCGATCTGGCGACGCATCATGCAGCGCATGAGGTAACACATATCTTCGATCAAAAGCAACGCCTGGTTATGTATCTCCTCATTAACCTCGAGATCGGGATTCCTTGAACTGACGCGAATTCGGCGTAAAGTGTCTTCGGACATGTCATCATTGTACTTGTTCCACAGTTCACGTGGATTCGATAAAAAGCATGTAAAAATAATGATAGCAAATAATATGCGTATCTGACTTGGAGATGCAGAAACAATCAGCTTCAGCGATTGTCATGTCCCAATGAGTATGGTTTTCAAGCAAATTGAGCTATTGACATGCGGCACGAAATGTTGGGCATACTACGCCATTGACTGTTTGAAGTGATTCAATGATGTCGATCCGTAGGGAATTATTGGTTGTTTTTCAAATTTTTCATGTTCACAGAACTGAAAGATTCTTAGAAAACCATTTCGAGCACTCTTACGGATTGGTTTAGAAGTACTTGGCATAGCTAATGCTTCTTTATTTCACTGTATTTTAAATAATAAAATTACATCTTCACAATGTAGACAAACGACTACTTTTGTTTGACAGTAACTGTCAAACAAAGACTGATGCTAAGGAATGTGTTGGTCTAGGTTAAATTTGTTCTCAATACATGTAACCAACATAATGACAGGGATCTTTTCAAAATTATTCAAATAATACTTTTTTATAATTTTACGAAAGTTCATTCTAAATTTTCATATTTTTTATATTACGAAAGGATATAAATTCTCTTTATAACAAAGAACGCAACATTTTCCAAATCTTAAATATTATATTTATGAGATTATCTTTCATTAGAATAAAAAATTATTTTTTTGTTTAATGTTCCACACATACAAACAGTTATACAGTCAATCCTGTTTTTATGCGGTAGATGCGTTCCAAAAAATATCCCATGAAAAAAAATTGACTTCCATAGAAAAAGTGGGGTGCGTTACTTAAATTTTAAAATCCGCATAACTTTGAAACAGCGAGTTAAAATATACACTAAATCGCAAAGTATATGAAAATTAGGGGAAAACCACGGCGTAAAAATATTAAAAAATAGTCACTGTATGACAATTCTATGTGTGTTTTAAAGCATGTGGTTCTATATCACTCTTTATTGGAAGAAATAGTATGCGAATCAATTTCATAAAACTATGGTTGTTTTCTAATAATGAAATTAGTGATCAGAGTTTGTTCAGATTTTCTTTTTCGATAATTAATTGGTTATGCATTTTTTTATACCCATATATATATATTTTAAAGTTATCGTTGAAATTTGAATGCGCGATCAGAATTTGAATCATTTAGAAAGAAATGATCTTCTAATTTACTGAAAAGTTGGATACCTTCTTCAATTATTTTCGCAGTGAAGGAACTGAAATTTCTTTCAGTTCGTCATTGTTTTCTGGTTTTTTGTCAATAATTAAATTTAAATTATTGACATCTTCGTCACTTATAGCTTTATCTGTAAGTAATTCGTCGATATAATTTTCGCTAAAGATATCAAACCTTTCTTCGCCAAGTTCATGTGCTAAAGTAATCATTTCAGCTGATATTACCGATGTTTCAATGGTTTCATCGACTGTAACACACCTAAGTAGGTGGACTTAATTCAGCGATGGCAGATGCAACATGATTTAAGCAGTCCGAAATCGTATTTTTTTTCAAATGTCGGTTGTGTTTATGATTCTCTCTATTTTATCCGAAATACAACGATATATACTCTCGATGTAATATTTAACATTTTTATATATCGTTAAATATAGTACATTGAAAAAAATGCATTTCTAAAAAACCGCATTACTTCGAAATCGCATAAAAACTGGATTCACTGTACATGGGGATCAAAAATAAAATAATGATTTGATAGTATTCTATAACAATATAGTATACATGAAAAGTATACTGATTTTTTTTACATACCTTCTGATTTTATGAATGTACTTTCATTCATCTCTTCACATTTCAGTATATATTTTAGCGACGGTGATGAACATGAGACATCAATTCCTAAAAGTTTTTTTTTAAAGATATTGAAGATTTAGTTTCGAAATTCTGACACAGTCAAGTTTGTCGGTACATCTCTAATTCAAAATATGAAACAAATGAATTTTGGAAACATCGCCATCTAGTGTATGAAATCAGTATACAACTACATTTTCATATTTTCAAGCTATTCCTCATTTGAAAACTGTATGAAAATATTAATTTTACAATCAACGCCACCTAGTGTATTAAACAGCATACAAGTCATGTTCCGAGTTCGATTTGGAAATTTCAAAAATACGAATTGTATGGAAACATTAATTTTCTTTATAATTTATTTTCCGTGATTTTTTTCCGATGTTTTAATGTTTATTCTGCTATTCTAGCCACAGACGAATTTAATAAATCAAAGATCATTGAAATCCATGCAGCAATTCTCGAGATATACGTGGTGTAAATAACCCCACTTTGTTTTATATATATAGATTTTGATAAAAATTTTAGTCTTATGTTTAACTACTATGAATTGATGAAGTATATAATTAGTTACATTTTCGTTTATGTTTTATTTTGCATTGTGAACAAGCATACTTGCTTAAAACCTTGGCTCGAAAGAATCTTTTGTTTTCTGAAAAATTAAAAATATTACATACGGCAGTCGACCTAAATAGTAGCGAAAATGCAGCAAGCATCTGATTATATGTCAAGTTCAGCACACTTTGGTGACTTGATGAATAGGGCTATTAAGTGTTTCTACCATCGATTTTACTTCCAGGGGTGTACTTAAATAAAATTGGTCATATTAAATATATGTGTAGAGTCAAATTCGTTTTAATGTTTTTTATAGACAAAAAATCGATTTATTTTAAGATTATTTACCTAGCTTGTAGTGTAAATGTGCTATATTTGTTTTTGCGAAGTAGCACATAAGACGTTATTATTGGTTTATATTATGTATGAGTATAATAAATACCCTAAAAAATAATGAATCTCTTTTGTTCTTATTCTACGCTTATTTTATAACAATCAGAACCGGTTTCAACATTTCACCACGAGCATTTTCAACTAAAAAAAATATATGCCATATTCCTGGTTCTGATGACAATAAAATAATTGTTCTATTATTTTTCAATATAATGCATTTCTAAGTAGAGACATTGAACACTTAAAAATTGATAATTACTCAATGTAACGTTTTTCGATTTACATATAAATATGTAAGTACGAAATATGAAAATTTCACATTCCATGAACTTCATCCGCCCCTGGAGTATTCACGTGTGTATTCACTTATTGACATTTTTTCATCACAGACGCCTTGCATTGCAGGATAGCGAACCTATGGCACGCGAGACGATTTTGCAAAAAAATAAAGTGATAATACAAAAAAATCAAAAAAGTTTTAGAAATAGTGTACAAAAAATTCAAAGCATTTGAAACTTAGTTACTAATATTTAAACGTTATATAATGATCATAAATTTCAAGTATTTTCCTAACCTAAAAAAATACATGATGAATCTGGAAATTAATGAAAAGCCGGATGTAGGGAAAATAATAGAACAATTTGAAAATGCTTTAGAAGGAACAATATAACAATTTTCGGGAAGGTTTGCTCAGTTTCGACAACTTATAGGAACTAAAAGATCTATTATCCAGTGCAACAGTAACAATTTTTTCATAGACTTATTCCTGTGAATCATTATTCTCTTCAATGAACTGACATTATCAGACATAATCATACATAAATCAGACATAAGAAGTAGACTAACAAACGAAAGTTGTATTTCTTGTATTGTATTAAAAGCTACCAACTGTGAACTCGATATAAAACATTTAGCATCTAGCATCCAACAGCAAAAATCTCAATAATAATAAAGTTTTGAAGGTTTTTTTTAAATTTTAGTCTTTTTTATTTTGCCATTAATAGTCATGTGTCATTAAGTAAATTAGACATTTTTTATTTCCATGGCATGTGTTAAAATATATATTATTATATATTTGAACACATGCCATATTATTAAATTTTTAAAAAAGTGGCACTCAAACTTAAAAAGGTTCGGTACCTCTGATATATTTTTCTTACTCATAAACATACATTTTTATTAAGCTGAGTAAATGTTTTGACTTGTTTATTACCATTTGTCTGAGAACGAAGAACAAAAATAAGTAGGTACATATATTTTTAACCCTTTGAGGAGTATGGCAAAATATGGTAAATATTTTGGTTTCTAATGCTTATTGCCATTCTCTTGGTTTTAATTAAAATGTCATTGTTTTTTCACATATGGGTAAAAACATTTTTATCTGTGATTTTTGACGATCGCGTTATTTTTATTATTTGTTGCAAATGAACAAAACAATTTTGTAAAAAGGTTAAAACATATTTGTACTCCTAATCCTAATTTAGTAAAAATAAACTCACTACTCAAAGGGTTTAAATCAAAACGATAAAGCAATATCTGCCGATTATGAAGCAATATTAACAATTTCTTAATTTGATAAGTACTATTGAAAATATTATATATATTTATGAAGAATTTGTACATGCGGAATCTATGAATATATGTATAATCGCATATTTTTTTAAGAAAACTAACAAACAGTGTCGTAGAAAACATTTCTTAAAATAAACTTTATTACGAGTCTATATAATCATACAGAGATCTTGCTAAGACAGAACAACCGGTAAGCTAATCGTTCTCACTGCACGTTGCTTTATAGATCGGATAGGGGGATGGAATTTTAGATACCGTAAATATTTATGTATGAAAAATATTACTCTTATGTACTGATTTCACATTATTTCAATAACAATTGTAACCGGCTTCGTTCGTTACAGACATTATAAACTGATGAAAATATAAATCAATACTGTAACACAATATAAATAAACTTAAGTGGGAGGGATTGTATCTTTTTGCATAATATATACGTCCAATTCTGATGGAATAGTTTTTCTATAACTTGATTATAGAGTACTAGAATCGCATAATTAATATTTTTTTATAATGTACTTGCAATTCAAACTACTTATTATTGGATTTTAATTAAAAAATATATACATATGTATATGATATACCTACACTTCGACTTGAACTTCCAACCTGTTGGATATTCTTTCATTCCGCAAATGTTTGCAAATTGTTTTGTTTTATTTAGAAATTTAAACATTTTTACTCGTATGTAATGGGTCATAAAGTATGAATGGAGATGTATAGTTCTTTTAAGTGACGTTTTGAACGTTTAAATATCGGGCGAGAAGTAGTTAGCAAACATAATTCACTCGATTTTGACTTTAATGAGCTTGATTTATAGCATGAGCTGAACTTTTAATGAGAAAATAAGATTTTTCGCGCTCGTCAGTGGCCGGCCTAAGAGTTATATTTTTTAAAACAAACGTCTGGCAAGAAGAAACAAGTTATCGCTTTCGTGTTTAACCGATGCCCGAACCCATTGTCTGCGAACTAAACTCATATTCTTTGTTTCGGTAGCACATATATTTTCTCTAATTTATAGGCATGTGAAAAATTAACGAATAAAGGTCGATGAAGTCAGTCATTACAGCAGTGGCGCACATGGAATTTTACGAGAGAGGGCAAAATGCAAAATGCAGAGGCTTGGAGCGGACCGGAATTGCGAAAGATTTGTTCCTGGCAAATAGTATCAATAATAATTAATATATTTTTTTCGAACGGTTCCGGAACCCATTCTTTTCTTGCTTTTCTTCTTATCCATGTCATTTCTTAATGTGGGAATATCAACAGAACGTTTTTACGAGGACTGGTTGTTACTCAAGATTTCTTTTTGCTGGAGAGAGTAAAACAGAAGGATAGAGTGTGGACTAAGCTCTCGCTCGGAGACTGGGACTCGAACCTGCGAGATCTGTCACGAGAGCCTCTTCGTACTTGGAGTAAGCACTCATAAACGGGTTTTGAAGCAGTGGCGACCGGTCGATGTGGCATTGGATCAATGCACCCCTTGTATATGCAGGGGCGGTTATATTTCATGAAATAATATTCGGACATAACATTTAGACCGTTCACTATTTTTAAATTCTTCATAACTTCATAATTTAAGAACCCCCCCTTCGGTACGCCACTGGATTATGTGAATGCAAGTTTTTGGGTGTTGACACAATCCAACGACACCGTCGAGCTAGCAACGCAGTGAATAATAATAGCTAATGGTTGCCAGCATTCAGTCGATGACGCTAACTGACTGATTTTTTTTGCGGTAGAAATAATGACAGATTTAATATTTAATCGAGAAATTGATTTCTGTTCCGAGGCATGGATGTTTATGGTGTCCAAAAAATCCCTTCCACTGATGAAATCCCGAACGCAGTAGAGGGCAGTACCTTATCACTAATCTTTCTCTCGGTACTTTCTCAAACAAACAAAAAAGGATTATGTAACGGTAGAAAAGCTTATATTGAGATAAACGTCATATGTCTATATGATCCACACTGGTGGAGGACACGGTTGAAATAATGTGTGGGAGCAAAAAATATATTGATGTTCTAGTTGCATTAGCGCTTGCGTGAGTTTAAACTAACTTAAGTTCACGAAGTTATAAAAATTGATTGTGACGTCTTGATTTTCCCCCACCCACCTACCTTAACCTACAAGTACCTTAACCAACTGATCACTAATCCTGTTGTAGACCAATTCTTATATATATACGTACTCACTTTGTTGTTTGAGCAGCTGATTAACAGTTAAGCAGTTCTCGTAGAAACACTTGCGTTGAGATGAACTCTATTAGGCGTCCATATGATCCACATTGGGCGCGGACATTGTAAAAAAAAAAAAACTGAGATGAAATAAATAATACGAATCAGCGGAAAGGATAATTAAAAATAATAAATCTTCAAACTAAGTCAAGAAGAATTTCCTTTCAATTTTTAAAAATAACGATGTGAAATACACTGCAATAAGATTGTGAAACCGTAGCAGGCGGCCGTGGGTGCAACTATG
>JAHZMQ010000039.1:25482-52645 GCA_031772345.1 Himalopsyche anomala | reverse complement strand
ATTCAAAAAAGACCTAAGGTAAGGACAAACAGTCAATGCTTCAGTGGTAAGCTGGAACGCCGTTCCACCAACCAGGTTCAATAACAACCAGGTTCAATAACAACCATTTCTCAAAAAAATACTTTTGTTGAGGTTCTAAATAAGGAGCAGAAAACAACAAAAAAATATTTACCAAAGCGTAGCAGCGTACTCTTGTTGAATTTGAATCTTCTCTGCTGTATCCCTTGAACTTTGGCAATGACTATATCTACCTTCACAGTACACGCGTGTTACGCAACTGACCACTCCTCAAAAGCGATTTTTATTTTGATCTAATCTTATCAAATGTGGCTAATCAAGATAAGACTTATCTTAGCCAAATTGATGTCATTTTTTACCAGTTTAAAAATAATTATCTCTATTCAACATAATTTATAAATAAAACATATTTTTTTTTTAATTCATGACCACTTCCAATGTGGAGCATCTGGGGTCTCAGCAGAAGTTTTTTGCGAGAACTGCTGGTTACTAAGTTGCTCAGGCCCTTTTTTCGAAGAGGCAGGACTGAGGGTTAGCTGACCGCTCACGCTACACCCGTTATTTAAGATTGGAGGGGTGGGAGGAAATTCTTAGACATCACAAACATCCATGTCTCTGATAAATCGATTGAAAAAATGCTGTCCGTACTGGGATTTGAACCGGTGAGATACGCCACGGTTGTCAACCATGCTGACCACTGTGCTGCAGACGCGATTGCTGATTTTATAAATGATGAATGAAATTAAATTTGTGATCTATCAAAAATAATGATTTTACAACCATTTGAAATCAACTAAAAATTACATTTTTCAATTATTGAATTTCGAAAACACGTCGATAATACGTACATTAAAGTCCAATATTGACAATACAAAATGCTTCTCTACGCTCAACATCACAAGAGCAACGAGTCTGTCTTGAGTCATGGTATTTCTAAAAAAATACTTGCCTAGTAATTAGCATTCATCATTTTACTATTAACCGTAAAATAGATTTAAGCTTTGCATAAAATATCATACTGCTTTAATGTCAAGACTTTTCGAAAAATATTGACGGTTTTAAAAAAAAAAGATAAACGGATGTCTGCAATTCCATCCCATTGATCCAATCACGAGGCGTAGCGAGATCGATTAGCTTATCACTAGTCGTGTCCTAGCCCTATCCTTCGATCCCTACATTAGTAGCAGACGTGGATTAAAAACAGCGATGGGCTGCCAATAGGTTAACAAGGGGCTCGCTTAATATCAAAGTAATTTATCAGTCATATGCAATTATCTGCAATACTTTTAAATAAGCAAACGATTGTTACTTAAAATAAGCAAAAATATGCAGTTTAACATAGACTAATCAATGTAAATGGCTAAAAATGTACTACTGTGTATACTGGAAGCTGTCGTAGATAGTATATGTCAGAAATTGCAGTTATGTACTAGTTTGATCTGAGAATATTGTTTTCTATTAATTTAACAAGGGGCTCGCCGGCCGTGGTAAAATCTAACAAGGGGCTCGCGCGAGCCCCTTCGAGCCCCCTCCAGCCCACCCCTGATTAAAAATAACCATCAAAAGATGTGATCATTCCAGGCTTGGCAACCCAAGAGTTCAAACAAAAATGTTAAATGGTTAAATGTTAAAAACAAATCTATATATTTCTAAAATTAAAATCCTTATGTACAATTTATGAACATATATGAACATTGGCAAGTGTTCTTTGCCGATTACTCGGAGACAATTGATAGTCCTCACGGTGACCTTCAATCAGAATCTCCCGGGATACTTAAAATTGTTCCTGCCATCACACGCAATATATTAGGAGCCCTTGTTGAGTGTCAACCATTGCCAGGAGTGTCTTAGGAGTAACTACTCAAACCTCAATTGCCTTGACGGGTCTGCAGTATAGTAGTTGTTGGCTTCCGTGACAGACGAAAAACATTTTTTATGTTTGCAATGTCTAAAAATTCTAACATACAATTAATTCTAATTCTGTACCTAATAGATTGGCAGATCACCATTGTTGAATATATTCCCATTAGGATTTACCGTACCTAATATAAGTAATTAATCTGTAATCAGTACTATCAATGTCTGTATCTTACCCTCTTCCTGTGTCTGATAAGAAAGATTATCAAAGAGCCGAAACACAAAAATTCAAGAATCAAAAAATGGATTTCTTAAATAAATAGGTTGTTCTTTGCACTCCCTAATATTTTTCTCACCAGTCGCAGTCTGAAGAAGTGTTGAGGAATAAAAAAAACAATTCAGTTATGTCTTCTTTCTTTCTTCAGCATTCGTCAAGCGTTCTCATCGGTGTTGTTCTGATTCTTCAAAAATCTGGCTTCGGTGGTCTTCGCATTGCGTATAGCATCGCTGAGCCCTAGCCTGAACTGCTCCAGCGAAGCGACACTGAGCGCGAGGACTCGCTTGGAGCCGTCCGAGTACTGGATCAGCAGAATCACTTGGAGTTTGTTGCGTAGGATCGAATCGCGAGTGGCTTTATCCCGAGGCGGAGAGTCTTGCAGAATTCTTTGACTGCAAGCAAAAAGATATCTTAGATGATTATCGTATACTTCTGACATTTTTCAACGAGAGCTAGGCGTGCATATCGCAAAGTAAGAACTCGATATTCGTCTACGAATATATCGGAATAGCTGGAGCCACATTTACCTCAATGCCGACTAGCAGTCCGCATTGACTTGAATGTGTTTCCAGCCATTACTATACCAATGGCGAGCTCCTTTATTGTACTACCGTTTTCGGGGATATGTATGCCAAAGTATCTGAAGCTTTCGACCCTCTCGATCATCTGTCCCTCGCTGGTCAGGGTCCTATCAGTGTCATGAAAGGTTTAATTACTCATCACATTGGTCTTACTAGTATTAATTTTTAGACCAATGCGACCTGAGTTATTTCCTAACCCATCAATAGTCTCCTGGATGTCCTCGACAGATTTGTCGAATATGACAGCATCACGGGCATATTCAAAGTCACACAGCCTCAGACCGGGACCAACAGCTACACCTCGATCAGGCAAACTATACAAAATTTAAATAAAAAAGCGTAGCTTATAACAAGCGACATTACCAATAAGAGAGGTCTATCTTCCACTGAAGCTTCATCATCTGCAGTCGCAACCTGACGCTCTGAGGAATGTCTTCAAACACGGTTTTGCTCTTCAAAATGGCTGCCAACTCGTCGCAGCACTCCCCGGAGAGTCTGAAAGCGACAATTGCAATTGTATAACGCATAGTTAAAAATGTAAAACTAATTCTATATTACTTTTTAATATTTTTCTAGAAGCTATTACTACCAGGAAGCTATTACTACACTATTCCAGGAAGGAATCGATCCCAAATAGAATTTTACGCTCAATATTATATGATTACCGATTTGATTACAAATGTTAACCTTTTAAAAAATCTTTAATTCATTTGCATCACATAATAAAAAATCGATATTTGAAGAAATAACAAAAATTCAATAAAAAATATGAGAATGGCGATAGATAATTGATGACAAGATACTTCAACGTACAGGTACGACGATATTCATCAAAGGATTAATCAGTTAAAGAATCAACAGCATTATATTTTTGAATCTGTCATATCTTAAGAATCCATTTCAACGGTAGTAATAATAATAGATGTAGGTCTGATCTTATAAACGCAATGTATACAGAGTGATTTTTTTTATCAATTTATGTTCTATTCCAATGTGGAGCATATAGCGTCAGAATGAAGGTGTGTCAACGGAAGTTTTTCAACAGATAAATGATTTTTACTCAATTGCTCAACTTCTCTGTTTTTAGACGTAGTATAGAAAGTTGTGCTGGGACAGGACTTAGTTTACGGCTCTCGCTACGCCCAATTATTTCAGGATTAGGATGGGATTTATATACATCACAAACACTGATGCCTTGAACAGATTGAAAAAAGTGTTGGTCGTACTGGGAACCCCGCCATGTGAGCCAACGATATTTTTTTTTTTTTTATTCGATAAACTTGTTTTTCTTTCTGCATCACACCGAAGACGATATCTCTTACAGTTAAGATACATGTTTTTAGGCACAAGTTGATAGGCAACAATAATAATAATTAAAAATATAAAGATATTAATAAAGGTTAATTAAATACATTGAATTGGTATAACTACACGTAAAAAAAATAATTAAATAATAATAAGCAAGAATGATAGTTAATGACACTAATGAAACAACTTTTAATTTTGAAACAGATATGATTAAGGATTGAATGGTGAGGGGAAGGTAAGGTAAACTTTTTCTCCAAAAGAAGTAGCAAATTTCTTGAAGTGACAGAAATTTTCTGGAGACGAAACTAGATCTGGATGCCCGATAGGACCATCACGGTTATATCTACATAACGAAAACAATATACCTCTTTCAACGGACATAATCGGACAATTCCAGAGAATATGCTCCGAATCTTGATTACTGTCACCACAAGGACAGTGTGGGTTAGGTTTGATTTTAAATTTATGTAGCTTGGCATTAAACGCACCGTGTCCGGTGATAAATTGTGAGGTCCAGTGATCCAGAGAGAGCCAGGTTACATTCTGACAAAAAACAATATCTGGGAAAAAAAAATAGGTAATTCTACCACGAAGGGACTTTGACCATCGACTTTGCCAATTAGTTAAAACGGTTAGTGAGCAGAGTTTTTTCACTTTAACTTTTAAAAAATCTTGTGAATCCATCGGGTGAAGAGTTGTGAGACCAATTTGCGCTGGTTTCCCGTGCAAAAGGTGATGAATTGCAGCACGTCTTTGGACCTCTAGATCCAATGGAGTAAGTCCCAGCATTACAGGAAGACATTCTGTTGAGCAAGTTCGGTAAGCTTTTTTGTAAGGATTTTTTAATTGTATGTTATAGGTGTTAAGCATTTTAATTGTGTAATTATAATGTAATTTGTAAATCCTTTTATTGTTAGTAGTTGCTGACACCCTTTTTATTTCAATTTAACTTGTATAAATAGCACTGTTTAATTTATATGTAAGATAAAAGGAGACTATTATTTGCAAGACCAGCTCATTCCAAATTCGTTGAAACCATGAATGCAATTTAGATGATAAAAACAATTTAAAAAAATATGTTTAGAAAGCAGTCTCATGTCTGGCTTGATAACCTACAAAATATCAATCCAAAGTAATGTAAAACTTAAAGTTCTTTCAAAATGTACATCGTTTTACAAAATGAAATTTAAGTTTCATGTTTTAACCATTTTGGAATGAACCGTGTTTGGAAGTCATAGCCTCAAATATCGATGCTAGAGACTTTATCTTTAACCCGTTAACAGCTACGAAAAAATATGGTTTTTTTGTCCTGTACGCTAGCAATTTTCTAAAAACTAAAAAGGGCAACACATTGGAACTATTCACGTGATTTATGGCTTTAGATGTTCTCCGTCCCGAATAAAAGTAATCCCATGTAATTAACCATACCACAAGGCTTGTAGCGCGTATAAACGATTCCTCAATTAGGGTTGTCACACACAATTTATAATAAATACCGTTTTAGAATTAATTTTAGAACAATAAAGTTTAATGCAAAAAATAAGATATTATATCCCACAAGTCTCGAATAGTTCACACAATTAGAAATTAAATGATGCTAGGGTTGTCACAAAAAAGAATTTTATAAAATTATTGACATGATAAATAAAAATATGTTCACAAAAGTGTTTTATGGTGTTCATATAACGTACGAGATATATTAAAAAATATTTTTTGTGTGGTATGTTTCAAAACACGGCACTTCACATAAGGACACATCACATTGTTTACAAAAGAATTTAGTAGATGTTCTTTTTTTTGAAGCAGCACATACCACACAACGCTTTTTATTTATATTTCTAGCAAAAGTAGATAGCTGAGAGGTGGAAGTGGGCAAAAAATCCATAAAGTGTGTGTTTGCTCCAATACGGGAATGTAATGCGACAGACTTACGCTTACGAGTGATTGTTTTCTTATGACTGAGGGTAAATGTTATAAAAATGCATTTAGAATATTGGGATAAATATCGGAACACGTTGAAAGCATTAACTACACGTAAATAACATTTCTCATAATATAACATCAAAAAAACACATGTGTGCCCTGACCCGATTTAACCTTTACAGAAAACGGCATAAAGTATCATGTTACCTACCATTTCTTTTTTGTGATGCTTGCATCTCAGACTACCGCCCCTGCAGGGGGCGGAGATTGTAGGATTATTCATATAAATCAATGTTGTCAATGTATGTTCAAAACGCCGCTTAGCTAGATGATTTTCTACCGTCGACTGTTTTACCATGAAGAAATATTAACGTATTTGTACAAAGGCATCAGCAATTCGACAACCCCTGCCACCTGTACGATTTTTGTCGATTTTTTCTTAAGAATTTAAGAATAATTTATATTTATTTAATTGTTTTGAAACCTATACATATGCAAAATAATATTTACGCATATGTTATGATTATTTATCAAAAGTTGTGACAGCCCTTACGACCTCTATTTACTTTTTGTTGAATTTCTCTTACGAAAACTGTCAAAACGAAAACTTTATATTCATTTTGTGAGTGGTTAAGAGATGTCGGACCCTTATTCAATGACGCGAGCTGAAAAAAATATTCATTGACGCCGTAATAATGAGAACACACCGGTGGGACTATAGCGTGTGGGGTTAGTAGGTATGCGACCCACCGGTGGGTCGTTAGCGTTTAACTGGTTAAAAGCTGAAATTTTTCGACTACTATTTACTTAAAACTATCAATTTGTTACTTAACAACTTTTGCCAGCATGGTGACGGCATAAACACAAGTGGTAGTAAGCTTATTGCTCTGGATTTACCCTGTTTTTGGCATCAGAAAAAGTGGACGGGAAGAGCTTGCTTACTTTAAACTTTCCAGATACTCCTTCAACTCATGTGGATCAGTATTCATGGCTTCGCGGTGGAGAAGTCTCAATAGATGACGTACGGCTAGCAGGTGATATTTTGATGTTGGATTCAAATTAACAGCGTTCAGGTTGCGGTCGTTTTCTCCTTGCATCTCTTCAAGCGTCACTGAAAAAGAATAACGTCATTACAAATGACATATTTACCCTTCGTAATAATGTGTGATTTTAACGCGATTATCAAAAGATTTTTAAATCGTGGCGTTGTTTTCAGCTTAGTTTGTGAAATTTTTCATCGAAATAATCCATGACTAGCTTTAACACACAATTACCAACGCATCTACCGTGAAAAAAGAGTGAAAGTGAAAAGGTGGGCATGAAATAATCAATGTACGTTACATTTGACGTAGGGCCGAATTTCTTCTTTGCGTATCTTCGGAAAGAATCTGGCGAGACGCTTCATCTGCGGGTCATCTATGAACTCCATTTTGTCTATGAGAGGAAATTTTACGATCGGCTCCATTTTAGGCTGTGTACATAGACTTGTGAATGATTTAAAAAGTGCACTGCTGATGATTTTCAACAAGTGTGAAATTTATCAATTGTTTTGACAGCTACTTGTTTGTTTTTAAATGTTGCCAGTCGAACGACTAAAACACTGCCAAAAAAATATGTTTTTCAAGTATGCAGAATGTTTTTCAATACAAAATAGTTTTATATTATTTATATTAGGCACATAATTTATTTACTGGAGATTTGCTATAAATAGATCTGTGGAGTCAGGTAAAATACAGGTTAATTCAATTGTCTATTTTTTTTTTTAAATTAAAATATTAATAGTTAGTTGTACATTGTAGTATTTAATCAATAAAAATAGTATATTCTTAATTTAACATTTTTATCGCATCTGAGTCACAGTATTTTTTAATGACTCCACAGTTGTGGTCGTAACATTGTTAGTAGTATGTATTTATATAATTTTTATGGACATGATTCTAAAATTATTCAAATATGAAAAATGAAAAGACGCGAGATCATTTTGTTTTCTGGGATTAGTATTATCACAATCCCGGGAATTCGGGATCCCAGGATTGGATGCCCTAATTTAAGCCACTTCTGTGAAAATTATATTCAGATTGATTTACCCTTTTTTTACTAAAACCGCAATATAATGGATAAATACGGGCAACAAGATATTAGCCCTAAATTTATAGTATTTAATTTGGAATATGAGTGGGTCACATTTCACACACTCATTTTCCGACACCCGTTAAAACTTTTGTAGCAGTGTGATTGTGTGCTGATTATTTGCAGACACGATTTGGCTTAAGAACGGTGACGATTGAATTACAAAAAAAAATCCCCGTGCTATAAATGTTTGCCGGGTATTTTTTTGTTTTTGGTAAATCTCAGTTCAATAATTTGTGTAACGTAAAATTTTAGGTGATTGCAAATTAAAATAAATGAATAAGTAATCCGTGAAACGAGAGTGTATTCATTTTTAACCAACTGCTTGTAGGTGATTTAATATTCATAATTAGCGTTTGTCGTAATTGCTTTTAATTACGCTGACATCTTTCTCGGGTATAACATCACGTATTTAAATTAAATATATTATTCTTTTCATAAATATAGCTCTCTTCTCTCAGAAAGTTTCGCTTTCCTTACAGTTTGCTAACAAAAAAAAACTCAAGCTATCTTCCGCAAAGGTGACGTCGGTCTTAAAAAACAAAAACCTCTCTGTATACCTGAGGTCACCAAACTTTATGAGAAACGGACTGGATTGAATTGGCAGCACATAAATATGTGCTGCCAATTTTTTTTACTATTTTCCTAGCATTGTTTTTTTAGTTTAGGATAGTTGGATTCATCTAGTTTGTCTTAAAAAAAATCGTTTAGTGCTGAAAACAAGCATATTTTTTGTTGATTGTTGACGTCAATTTTCTTGAAATTCATTATATATCGTTCCATGTTTTATAGTGTATTATCATTTTTAATAGTATTCTCTTAAAACAGATACCGTTGAATTGCAAATTAGATATATGCATTTATCTTTGTTTGACAGAAAAAATATTCGCTGCTCAATACGCGACACTCGACATATAGTTTCCTTTTCTTTGATATCATTATATCGGGGCACTAAAAGAAATACAATCGAAAATTTTAATACAAAGTGTGCACGTTAATATATATATATTACACGAATAAAGATTTAAATCACTACTAATATACTTCAAGTAATGAAAAAAACCTAGCGATGAGAAAGTACTCTGTAAACAATGAAATACAAATGAATATTTTTGATTAGGGTTATTGTTTTTAATTTTTTATTGTTCAATTTTGTCTGCACTACATTCTTCCGAAAAGTTGTCAAGTAAACGAACATATGGTCGCCTCGCGTCCAACGACACATTGTATACCAAACGTCCGCCCTAACAGATAGTCATATCTTAAGAGGATGAGAAGAGAGGAATTCACAGCCGAGTCTTGAAAAATTCAATTTTTTATATGAATAATTCTGGAGGGTCGGATGAAAATCTTCGGCAGGCCGTAATTTGGTGACCGCTGCTCTTTGTGCATTATCTTATTATTCTTCATACCATGGCAAAACATAAGTAATCACGACTACTTTTGCTGTCTAATAGAGCGAGTAGTAATTGGGGCCTAAGAGCTAATGCTTACAACACCGTATGTACGCGGTACAAGCGATGTAACCTGCTCATTATACAACAGTAATGCCGCTCAAGGGCGTGGAGTCCCGGGTGAAGGAAATTCATTAACTACCGCCTCTTCGAAAAGACCTTTACACTCCCAATCAGTGGCGAATTAGCCACGTGAGAGATCCCGGGTGCAATAAAATTTGGAAGCCCTACTTTTTGGACTACATAAAAACGTCAGAAAATTCCATGTTGAATAATAAAAATAAATTAAAATCTGAAGAAAAAGTATATAATATATAATATTTCATATTTGTCACGGTTTAAGGGTGGAATATTGCCAATGAATATATTAACTTGCAGGTCGAGTTAGAGCTTACACAGACGAGCATCAGATAGAGTAGAAACGGCATTACACCTTAGGTTAGCTTGGAACAGGAGTGGGCGAGAATGAACACACCGCGTTGAAATTTATGAGATTATGTAAAATTAAATCCTGGAAGCTTTTCAATGATTTCAAAAATGACGAAAATTTGCCGTGCACACACTTTTACATTTGTTTTTCTTTTATTTACAATTATCTTTATATGTATGTGATGAAATAACGGAAATTTTTCCACATTTCATAAAAAGTGTCCAAAAAGACTTTTGCAATTCGACGATTCATAATGCTTTTTTCTCTCGTGTACAATAACTCATATCAATCTCAATCATTTTGGGGGCCCTTTTCGAGTCTCACCCTTTTCCGTACCAAAAATAATTTGTTCGTCAGTACCGCGAAGAGTGGAAAAAAATACCAATAATGAACGTAAACAAAGTAGGGAGCTTCAACGTCTTAATACTCTTCTCATAGGATGGATCCCGCAGCGTAGCAACGTTGCCATATTCTAAATGAAATAAAACTTTTCTAAAATACTTTTAATTTATGCCATAAAAAAATAGTCTGTAAAATATTTTTTATATTAATTTAAGAATCTGGAATTCTTGTTGCGCATGCGCAGTATTCAATAAATTTTACTATAAGCCCCCCCTCGCCAGTAAAATATTTACCTAAGATCAAAAATTCATCCTCCGCTGCTTAGATTATGAAAACACTGCAATAATGCGAACATGTCCGATATTGACGATATATTGCAATCTCGGTATATTTTTTAGTTTCTATTAAGTATGTGCTTTTTTTTATATTTTTCAAAAAATATTTGAACCTTTTTAAAGTAGAAGCAACCCTCAATTGAAAGATACTTAAGTGCCCATTTTTTAAAATATGAAATGCTCAATAATGGGTAATGGACACTTCATTGTCGCCGTAAAATCTTCTGTGCTGTATAACAGTGCTTCTCAACCCGTGCTCTCTTTTGCGAATCTTTTTAGTTTTCTGTGGCCCCCATACCGTTGTTTTGTCTTCCCGTAAAAAAATAATTTGAAGAGTTCCCAGGAGTTTACTGATTTGTCCAGATAATCAGGGTGGGACCTTCTTTTTTTAGCTCCGAGGTTTTCAAATTTTAAATCCTGGAAATTTGTGAGTTTGCAGAAATTTTGCGATTTTGGAAAATTAAAATTACAAAAAATAAAGAATTATTGTTAAACAATATCTTAAATTTATTCACAATGGTTTAACCAATCCTTATTTATTCAATTCGTTAGTTAATCATTTTCTAATGTAAATGTCATTTGTTTTATCATTACTGTTTGTTTTTTTTTCAATCCTCCCCTCCTTACTTCTCGTTTTAATTTTTATAATATGTCAGAATAGAAAAATTAGAACTATTCGTACATAAACAAGCATTGTGAAAGTAAGATTGTCTGAGGATGCCTCACAAAGAGGTGAAACACGTGTCACAGTTTTTAGCGCAATGCGTAGAATAATCTAAGTTATTTTGTGATATGTGAATGTGATACATTGTGCGGATTCATCGATTTCCATTTTTCCATTCCCAATATCCAAAAATTTTAATCTTTTGATTTCCAGAATTTCCTGTTTATCTAGTTTTATAGACTCGTTATTTAAATGTAGAATTTTAAAATTTCTACCAATATCGAAAGTGTAATCACTTTTGAAACAGATGGTTCCCAAACGACGACAATTCATGGCGGATTCATTCAGGAAGGAAATGAACTCTCTTATTTATATAAAATATTTTTGAACAAAACAATTGCGGATTACTCTAAAAAGACATTGCTCCACATGGACCGTTAATACGACTCAAAAAGACGACGTCTTCCCTTCGTAGTTTTGCCTCATTGAAATGCAATTCTATCTCGTCCTTTTTTTTTGTCTGTTTCATTTGCAATTTTTATCTTGACTGTGTAATGAACGCAAAAATCTTAAACATTATTGGATGATGGATGAAAGATTTTATTAAATTTGAATCGTTCAAACTATGTACACTCCCACAGATGTTGTCACTAACGACCCGGGTTTCGCCTTTCGGCATCTTCAGGCGTTCAAGCGCACGGATGAACTTGAACTGACATAGTTTGTGGGAGTGTACATAGTTTGAACGATTCGAATTTAATATTGAAATTCCACCAAGCACCTTCAGTCGAAATCTTAAATTAAAGCTTTTATTAAATTGCAATCGACTTTGCACTAGGCACATTGCGCGGTAGCCTTCAGCTGTCTCGACTCTCGACTCTCGACTCTCGAGGAAGACTTATATTCTCAATTGTAATTAAATAATTGACAAATAAAATTGTTTGCAGACTAGCTTCGTTTGATTTGGTTTATTTATCAAAAAATTAGAACTGTTTTATTTTTATAGACGTTTTGGAGCCATTGAGCGTGCTAGCAGAAGTATATATAAGGACTTGCACCTTTATAATTTTAGGGTTTTTGCATTTAAAAAAATGTTTTTTTTATCCCTTTGTGATAGTACTACTTTAATCTTTTTGTCACGAGCTGTGTCAGATCGGTGGTCCAGTGGTCAATATCGTTGGCTTCTGTCACGGCACTCATGGGCTTAAATTAATCGAAAAATACATTTCAGTTCCACGGCATGAATGTTTATGATGTCTGAAAATTCTTCTCACTCGTGTGAACAATAAGTTAACCACTTATCTTGTCCTAGCCTTGTCCTTCTCTTTACACTCTCTTCAAAAAGAAGAGATTAACTGAAAAACTTCCGTTGAGATACTTTAATAAGAGAGACCATATACTCCACATTGCGAGCGGACATGGATAAAAAAATGTTACTAACGAACACATTAAAACATTTAACAGCCAGCAATTAATAATGTTTGTGATATGGCAAACCGGTCCTAATCTTTAAAAAAAATAAGGTGAATTATGTAAATGAAAGTGTTTTATAAAGACTCTCCGCCGACAATTGACAGTGAACACCTTAAGTGTTTTTTTTTCATTGCATTTAGTATCAAAAAGGCTAAATCGAAAAATCAAAAAGTTGATATTTATTTATAAAAGTCTAAATAAAATCAGTTTGTCGTTCCTTCAGTATAAATAAATACATATGGAGTGACTTGAATTTTAGCAAAAAAAACACCTTCACTTCATTATTTTTTAATTTTTTTTCATTTTAATTTTTTATTTTAATTTTAAATTTAAAAAAAAAGTATTTGACATTACAGCTGACGCCAATGCGTCAAATATTTTAAAGTTGAAAGATCATACGAGATATACTCGATGAGAATTTTTGAAACCCATGTCTTAGATCTCAAATTAAAATTGAAAAAAATCAAATTTGACATTGACCTTACCAGGAATCGAACCCGGACCCACCTGATCGGTAGAGCAAGCTCTTACCAACTAGACCAAAGCGGGCGACAAGAGGCATCACAGAGTTTTAAAGAAGCAATTTTAATCAAACTGACCAAGCTCTAATGTTCGCTGTTAACTATTTTGACACTGACAAGTCTGCCAATTTCCACTTCTCAAGTGATAGTGTTTAGTTTTAAAAAAAAATCATAATGTCTATTAATGATAACAAATAATAATCATTTCCAGTAAAAGTTTTTATTTCATAATAAAATCATTGTGTAGGTATAAATGAAATGAATAGTTGCAGTCGTTCGAGAATGAAATTCACAAATGTAATAAAAACAACAAGATAATAAAAAAAAATGCCTACAAGGTGTTTATTTCACTTATAATGTAATACATAGGTTCTGGTCAAATTCAATAATAAAAATACTTATTTAAGAAGATATGCACTATCCCAGATGAATATTTCAATCGATTAGCTTAGCTTAGAAAATGATCTGAATACAGTGGAGTGATTTTTCAAAAAAAGCTATTTTCATAATGATTTGTTATCCAAAATTCACAAACAGCTTTTGTTTACGTCGATTCGATTTAAACTGTAAAATTACCAAAAATAGTCTTAGTCCGCCCATTATAGATTGCAGGGCTGCGGAGTCAATTTTGGAGTCATATAGTCGGGTGGTATTTTCGAGTGTCGAAGTTGTACTGCTGTTAGTTGTTCCACAGGCGTACTGCTGTTAGTTGTTTCATTATGTCAACAACCGACCGACTTTTGATAACGGTTTTCATCAAATTCAATTCATCGATCGAGTAAACACCTGATATTTAGGTAACTATGCACGTAATCAGTCAATACAAAAATCAGACAATTTTTTATACATTTCTATATCCAGGTGAGCCATTAAAATATTCGATATTTCACTTAGTATACGCAGCGGTTATTAGCGTTGTTGGCTTCCGTGCCGGATCTCACGGGCTTGAGTCCCAGAACGAACAGAATTTTTTCGTTTGGCTTATCGATTTCTGTTCGAAGACACGGGTGTTCGTATTGTCTAAAAATTCCCTCCCACCTTTTCAAATCCTTCGATAACTGGGCGTAGCGAAAGCGATTAGCTAACCACTAGTCCTGTCCTTATCTCATCTCTACTTCTCTCTGTGGGAAAAGATAAGTCGAGCGACTGAGTAACCAACAGTTCTCGTAGAAAAGCTTCTGTTAATACATTTTTGAGTATTGACGTCGTGCCACGTTAACAATTGATATCTGCCGCGCGCGTCTAAAAATACATGTACCCGGTTAGGACAGACGTGACCAAATGGTCACGCGGCTTTTCTATATGAAGGAAATTTTTCTTCTGTTAATTGTTTTTGGTAGAAAGTTGTCTGACTATCAAAATTGGTGTAAAGTTTTAATATTTCGAAAAAAAAAGTCCTTGTCCCTGGAGTGTTAAGAGTCGTTTTTTTTATTAAAAACTGGGGTCGGATTCGGATTTGAATGCTGATTTGGTTTAGGTTTCGGAGTAGTAGTCAGAAATGTAGTATTCACCAAAGCAGTTGAAGGAACCGAAGTCGGAGGTGGAGTGGATGTTGCTTTCGGTTTTTTTAACCGTCTCCAAGGCGTTGATAGATTATCCCCATCAGGCACAATTGGACATATAGTTCTTACAAAAAACAGTTCCTCTACGGTGCTGCCACGTATCGTGAGATGTTTCATGAAATCAACCTTAAATATATCTCCCCTATTGATATTTTTAAAAATCTCCCTTTTACCAATGTGTTTTATGATGCTCTGCAGGGTCGACTGAAACATAATATAAATAAGAAGCATAAGCATGGCGGTTGTGGACATATTTTGTTAACCATAATCGGTTGCAATATTATTTATTGAACTGGCATTTACTCGGTAGAACTTCATTGCAATACTGTAAAATATTTATGTATTTAGTTCAAATTTTTTTATAGAATTAGTTTATAGCTATTTCGGTGTGCGTCATCACCGGAACTGTGTTTGAGTCTGCATTTGATCAGCCATAATATATTCTGACTTAGAAGAGATACGCAATACATCTTTTTATAAATAAATTAAAATCTAAAATCCTAATTTCTGTCACCATTGATTTAGGTTTCCAAACGTCATCGTCTTTTATTTATTTCACCGTAAGATCTTCGAAAAATCCAAAATATTTTCCAATTCATATGGCAACATACAGTTTCTCACCCTGTACACATTTCACAACCCTAATGCGATAGAGAGAGAGTCAGCTACTTCAGATATCTGAAGGGAAGAGTCACATTGAACCTAATTCGGAAGGTCAGTGATTCACCCTCGGATTATTCCGACGATGGTCCTTTGGCTTCGCAGGCGACCGGTAGACCGCAGTCAACGTTATGGCCACCCAAAGAAATTTTAATAAATTAAATGTGGTCAATGATAAGAATTACAATTAAACATACCGTACGTCCGTCTTCAGAATTAATACAAGTCTTTTTTAAATATTCTTTTAGTAAAGTCAAGCGGTTTCTTAATTAAATGATCTTGGAACTGAGGCATCTGTAAAAAAAAGATTTCGGGATCCTTAAAAATGAGCTTTGAAATGAAAAATAATTTACGTCTTATAATAGAGTTATAAATGGTTTTAACAACTCCAATGTGGTTTGTACCCTTCAATTGACGTCGGATTGATATAGAATGCCTAACCAATGAATGGTTGACAAATGTTTTATCGTGTAATTTCAAAAAAACTTGTAAACTGTAAAAATGTGATGCACGCACATCGCGTGTGGGTGCTTTAGTGTTCCATATCATTATTAGACGGTAAAGCAGACAGTTTCAATGAAAAATGTATTTAATACATTTAAAAATGATGCCAAAATTATAAATATCAAACCGCAACCCTCGGAAACTGTCGGCGCCGATGATGTTTTTCTTTCAGTAGCGACAGCAATGAGCAAATAACGCAACTGTCAAAACTCTTTTCAGAAATGTGCGCAACACTATCGCTAAGTCTCTTACACTCGTCCGCTCTGTTGAAAAGATAATGAAACATCTATGCCAATACAAAATTTAATAAAAAGTCTGAAAATGTTTCTCAAAGAGGCGAAACACATGTCACAGCTTATAACAAAGTTAACAATTTTAATTTTACAATATTTAAAATGATTTTTTTACACAGAGTGATAATAAATTTGAACCGTTCAAATTATGTACAGATTTTGTCACTAACGACCCGGGTTTCGCCTTTCGGCATCTTCAGGCGTTCAGTGCACGGATGAACTTGAACTGACGCTTAGTTTATGAATGTTTCGTGTTTATATATGTATCATTGAGTTTAAAGCCATTGCTGGCGAAAAGGATAAGCCCATGGGAATGTCCACAGATTTGAGTAGTGAGTGGTTTTAAGTATTATATTTATTTTGTTTGTCGGAAAAGGTTTTATGATTATATTTATATAGGGTATAAAACCGGAAAGCCAGGCATGTTAAGAATTCCATTTAAAGTAGGAAAACTGTTCAATCGCGCTCTGTTTATCGAACTAAAATTTCCTGGATTACAGAGTGATAATGTTTTTTTTAATAAGGACAAAAATGAAAAGTTCAATTTATCTAACCGGAATAAATTTGTTACATTTGTATAATATGATGTCTGCTGTTGTTCTGGACATGTGAAGTTTTTTTTTATTTTCGGTACTCGTCTTTCAAGATAGATATCGTTACTTCGATTTGCGATGTCTGCATTCTCATATAACCGACTGTCACCTCAGCCTGCAGTGTTTGTGTGTTTTTTCTTTGTATTCTGGCACTACACCTGACCTTTGTGTGACCTTGACTACCTCAACGAACCTCCTTCTGCGTCCCAATCTACTCTGCTCGCCGTCCATATCCCTACACCGATCGCTGACCGCCAGCACTGACATCCGCGGAAGAAAGCTGTGTATTCCGACGCTTCGTATTACATCAGGTGTATAAAATGATTCGTCAATCTCTTGCTCACCTAGGAGGATATTCACCTTATGTCTGCGCCAACACTATACGAGACCAAAAATCTAATGCTTAAAGGCTTGCAGCTTCCGAGAGGCATTCAGGCCTTTGACCATATGCCAGAGAATTTCTTTGAATTTTACACATGATTATAATAATCATTAGTCTTTGGCCATTGTAAAACATTCACGTGGATAACAGCAATTGTGAATCTTTTTATTGTTGCCAAGCAACTTGCGCGTGTGAGAAAATAATAATAGTTTTTCCGTCTTTTCTTGCTTTGTTAGTAGCGTAAAGAAGACTTTCGGAGTATGAATCGAGTCCGGCAGATGGCTCATCTGATAACATGCTAATCTTGTAGGCAATAAAATCGATGGTCAAGCTTAACTTTCACAAATCACTGCCATTGTATGTTCCATTTGAAACATCTGTCAATTCTGTCAGGCCTATAGAAAAGAAAGAAAAAAATGATATTATATTTGCTTTGATGGCTGGTAAGCTATTGAGTTTGACAAACACACTTCCAAAAATATGGTAATAGATTGAAGGATTTCCATTCAGTTTATCAATTCCGTGACGTCGTATCTCAAGTAAACACTGTGTTCTATATTCTCAATTATCTTTCTTTGTTAAGATGTCAATTAGAAGCAATTGTTTATTCGGAATAATTAGGGCTTGCAATTTACCGGTAAATGAAAAACAATAGACATTTAGTTGAGTCACTACTTTTTAGTATAAACTCGGTCCAAGACTGAAACAAAAATAATTTGAAATTTCCAAGTTGAATAATCTCACATAAATAAATAAATATATGTACGCCCGATCCTTTTTTACGCGTTTTTTTTTTTGATATCAAATTTATAGAGCTTCATGTACTTCATGTACTCTTCCAGTCTCCTTCATATATAGCTTTTGAAAAATTGTAAATTGCATCCCCTTACCATCGTTTGCAGACGGAAGGGCGCGATCACTACAGAGATAAGAAGTTCACGGGAACTCCGCATTATTTAGCAAATCACATTCGATATGCTTCCTCCATACTATATCTGTACATGTACACACACTTGCGTATACATACATACACACATACAGTACACAATTTTTTTTACAAAGAGAGTCATTTTCGTGATGCTAAGTTCATTCTAAAATTGACAATTTTAGACGACATTTTTTTTTTTGGATATCAAATTTATGGAGCTTCAAGTACCAGGACGCGCCAGCGTCAAGGTTCTTCCAGTCTCCTTCATCGATAAAGATTTTGAAAAATTGTAAATTGCATCCCCTTACCGTCGTTCGCAGACGGAAGGGCGCGATCACTACAGAGATAAGAAGTTCACGGGAACTCCATATGCATTATTTTGCAAATCACATTCCATATGCTTCCTCCATACTATATCCGTACATGTACACACACATGCGGATACATACATACACACATACAGTATACAAATTGTTTTTAAACAAAGAGAGTCATTTTCGTGATGCTAAGTTCGTTCTAAAATTGACAATTTTATACGATATAAGATCTATGGAGGGTCGTCGAGCAGGACTGCTCTGGGTCTAAAACGATTCTCAGGCAGTGTCTCGTCATAGTTGTGGAGATCAGAGATCGTTGGGTTAGAATGTTTATAGACGACATAAGATCTATGGAGGGTCGTCGAGCAGAACTGCTCTGGGTCTAACACGATTCTCAGGCAGTGTCTCGACTTCAAAAATTGCGTAAAAAACCTTATTATAATTTGGTAAATTGGCTTCAAAAATCAAAATATTGGAATATGCCTGTATCTGTATTCGCGATAAAATAAGCGTAGCAAATAATAGGTTCATTTTTTAATTCACCAGTATGTAGTTATTATTTTTTAGTATTCACTTAATTTCTACAGTTATTGAAAGCGATCTGGATTATCTTTTATTAATACAAATGTTTTGAAAGCATCCCTTTAAACTTGATCATAATGTCTTTTTAATCTTATATACACACAATGGAAACCGTTTACTTTCGAAAAGTCAGTTCAAGGTCAAATATTACCCGTTGGCAGATTAAAAAGTATATATTGTATGATGCGACTTGGCCTTTAAAAACTGAGTGAGATTATTTTGTTTCAGTGGTCTCACATTGTCACATATATATATATATAGTGACACGACTCCATTTTGTAGGTGCCCTGACTTCCTTGCCCGTCTTCTAATTTGCCGTTCAAAAATAATAATGTAAATTCACAAATAATAGTTTTGTTTACTTTTGCCAAAATATTTTATAAAATGTTCACCGCTCAACTTAGGGGCGGTAGATTATATGGGTAAAAGACTTTTTGCCAATCGGCACGTTCAACGGCAAATAAGCAGAATAACATCTGGAAACGCGGCCGCTTTCTAAAATTTAGTAACATGAAGTAATTTCTTGGAAATTGTATTTAGACATAGTGCAAGTACTGAGCACTGGAAGAAGCCACCTCACGGGCGTTCTGATGCAGGACGCTACCCCCTCCCTTAAAAACACAATTATATGCCGCCCCCCTCTTCTCTTCTCCCCCGCTTAGTTGCCAATTATTCAGTTTTAAAAATATGATTATTCGGTCACATCTTTTTGGGACGTCTTTCGGGACACCGTAAGCCGTAGGTCTGAGGGATCGCTGGGGCCTCTCAGATCGCGCCGATATTAATACAGACTTGGTAAGAATTTCTCGTCAATATAATCAATTTAAAACTAAATACCACTGTCTTCAATTACGTCGGCGTCGATCTGGAGAGGTCCCCAGGATCCGTAAGAAGCTTATTTATACTTTCGATGGATTCGGCGGTAACTTTGTGGAAGTTCATTTTAATATAAAATAAAAATAACTTTGATTATTCCACGTATTGTGTATCAAAATGTGACACGTGTTTCGCCTCTTTCAGAGGCATCCTCAGACAACTACTTTCGCAAATGTTTGCTTAAGTACGAATGATTTTAATTTTACTATTCTGATATATTATAATAAAGATCAAAATAAAATGGGAGGGGATGATAGAAAAACAAAACAAACGATAATGGTAATACATTTATATGGTAAACAAACGATAATGGTAATGTATTACCATTATCGTTTGTTTTGTTTTTCTATCATCCCCTCCCATTTTATTTTGATCTTTATTATAATATATCAGAATAGTAAAATTAAAATCATTCGTACTTAAGCAAACATTTGCGAAAGTAGTTGTCTGAGGATGCCTCTGAAAGAGGCGAAACACGTGTCACATTTTGATACACAATACGTGGAATAATCAAAGTTATTTTTATTTTATATTAAGCTTATTTATAATTGTTTTACCAATTTGAAATATTATTATAGATACTTTGTTAAATATTTGTTTATTATGTATTTGTTTGTGCCTAACCCATATATTTGTGTTACTTGTTCTGTTTAAGGAAGCCCGCTGTAATAATTGTTCGAGACGGAAGCGTTGTTGAAAAAATCATTTGCTAACACCATTTATCTATTAAAATCATTTATCTTGGTTAAATTCATTTATTCAATTTCTTTTAAAAATCATTTACTAAAAGCTAATTACGAAATTAATTTGCTTAATCTCATTTATCTATTAAAATCGTTTCTCTGTTGAAATCATTTATTTTGTTAAATGCGTTTATCTATTAAAATCATTTGTAAAGAAATTATTAACCGTAACGTCGTGCGTTTAGGGGATAACCATCCATCAACTTAAATACTATTGAGTATAACGCTAATTATTAAAGTATCGCTCAGGTCGACTAATGACTTATCATTATAATGCTATCTCTTGAGAAACTTGTCGGGTATTCTAACTAAATAAAAGCAAATAATTACATTAAATCAAATACTAAGTGGGTGTATTAAAATCGTGTGAAAGGCAGTAAGGAATGCATCATTGTCTTTAATGATCTTATTTGGGCTTAAAAATCAGTTTCGCAATTTTTATCTTTATTTTTCTATTCTGTCTAGACTGTAAGTGTCAGGACGTTTCACCACCGCGGATGTCTTCTCGTATTATTTCTGTGTTTTGTACCCCGGCGGGGGGGATCATACCTATTTGAGTAGCTGTTTATTTTTAATTCGCAACTCGACGGTCCCACGTAAATCCAGGAATCTTTGTGATTCATCTAGGGAGTAAGTCGTTAGGAAGTAGGCAGTGAGAACTATTGTTTTGTTTTCCATTTTAGGTAGTAAGAATTTATTATTTGTTTGTTTCCCCGGGAGGGTTAAATCTGTGCCGGATCAGTGGCATCCGAAGGGTCGTGGAATCGAACAGTGAGACGTGGAAGTAAATTCATTAATTTTAAGACATGCCAGACCACGTGGGCAGCAGCTACTCATCTTATTAGACGCTTAAGAGTTAGTTATAAGTGGAAATAATTTAACTGTCGATAATCGATTTATCTTACGAGTAAACACGCGGTGGTGAAATAAATGTCATCCGATATAATATTTTGTGAATTAAAGAATCTGACTGTTCAGAATTCTGTTTGCTGTTTTGATTTGCAGACACTAAGTATAAACGTGTAATATTATGTGTAAGTGATAACCTGTATGTCCTTGTTATCGTGTTGTTAATAAACCTTGCCCATTTGTAAAACGGATTTTGATCTTTGCAACATTTGACCCACCTTTCTCCCATATTCCATCTTTAGGTGAACACCCGACAGGGGAATTAAAAATACTTTCCTTAACTTTTACTCTCTCATTCCACCCTTTCGGAGAAAGGGGAGTGTCAATAGGTATCGGTTAGGGCAGCGATTTCCAACCTGGGAGGCGTTGACAATTGCAAAGGGAGGCGTGAACAGTCCAAAAAAAAATTATACGCTTCAAAACGTGTCTTTATTACTACATGAAATAAAGAATGGGGAGACGCGAAGATATATTTTTCTTTAAAGGGAAGCGCAGTAACATAAAAGTTGGAAACCACTGGGTTAGGGTATCCAATCCCGGACCCCCTTATGACCCTAGGATTTTGGTTTTGACAACTTTTCAATCCCGGGTTTGATCGATCAACATAAAATCGTGTATAAATTGAGATTCGGGATTTAGAAAATTTTTGGTCGACAATTTTGAAATCATTAAATTTTTCTAAAGATTTAATGTGCGGGAGCTTTTTTTTTAGCCCTTCCGAGAATTTTCGAATCTTAAATCACAAGAATTTACAGTTTTGCCCGAATCATCAGTGTGGGACCTTCTTTTTTTAAGCTCTTCCCAAAAATCACAGGATTTTACAGATTTACAAAAAAAAAAATACATAACAGCGCGACGTCTTTTTTTTAGCTCTTCCTTGCTTCATTTTCTCAATCCCGATATCCCGAGATTGGCACTATCTCAATCCCAAAATTTTCGGATCACAGAATAGGACGGGATCCCAGGATTGGATACCCTGATATCGGTATTATATCAAATACTGTCTTCCCAGACCTTGTGGAATGCCAAATATAAACTTTTGTTTTTACCTAGCGATGATCTAACATGAAAAAGAATTCAAAATGTGCATGCAATTTTTTTTTTCTCAATAAAATACTTAAGACTTTCACGGGGGGTACAGAACTTGACTAAAATTATGTTTATATGTGTATCACAGAAAGGTTTGGTGATTGAAAAAAAATAATTCTCGAAGTACTTAGAGCAGTGGCAGGTGGTGACAAGAATATTCATCTTTGACCATATTCGCTCCCCACATGGAGCATATGGCCACCAGCGGCACCTTGCTTTGCTTCCTAACATGGCATGCCAGCATCCCTGGTCGTCCGGCACGCCGGAATTCCACCGGTCGAAAGAAGAGGCAGGCAGGATTTAGGCTATTCGGAGGCGTCCGCAGCACTTACCTTGTAATTTAATTGCATCATTTTTTGCTCACTTTGATTGGTGCAAATAGTTTGCAAGTTTTGCCGTATCGCTCATGATAATACTGAATTAAACGCTACCCTCGGAAGTCGATCTGTTAGGGCGATTCAGTTTCTCCTTTTAATAAATACGTAATTATTATAATGCATTGACTATCAAAAACTTGATTGAGGTGCTGAAAGGCTAGATCTGGGCGGAAACAAATCGAGCTGGTCTTAAAATATATATACGCCTGCCTGTTAAATCCAACATTTCCTGTACTTCTTACTTGGTGTGTTTTAGTGCCACGCCCCGGACTTTGCAGCAGTGTGTCAAAACTTCCCAACCGGTCAGAGACTCGTCTATGCTGGATATTTTTTCCATCCAGTCTAGAAACAAAAAATAGGCACCGTATTATATATTGCTAGAATATAAATAGATAGATTGCGAGAGCAATTGAACCAATCGTCCGTGTCTGAAATCATCAACCAAACATATATTTTTCAAACTCCATAAGAGAAAACAGTTTCAAGGGCTGTTTTTTAGATCCATGTTTTGCCCTAAGAGGTGGATATATTCAGTGACAATAAAAAATAATATGTACAGTGGAACCTCTCATAACGAGTTTAATTCGTTCCAGAATCTTACTCGTTATGTGAAACACTCGTTAAGCGAAACAATTTTTCCCATGGGCTTATCCTTTTCGCCAGCAATGGCTTTAAGATCGGTGATACATTTGTTTCTTATATAAACACGAAGCATTCAAATACTAAGCGTCAGTTCAAGTTCATCCGTGCACTTGAACACATGAAGATGCCGAAAGGCGAAACCCGGGTCGTTGGTGTCAAAATTTGTATGTACATAATTTGAACTATTCAAATTGTTCCCATATAAAACAATTTAAAATACAATAATGCGTTCCATGCCGAAAAAAAAACATTTTTTATATTTTTAGCGTGTATTCAAGTAAAATTAGATACTAATAGATTGTTACGGAGCATAACAACCTGGAATGCGATTTCGATTTGCAAAAAACGATTTAAAAAAATCGACCAGTTTAAGAAAAATAATTAATTATTTTTTACTAGCAGACATTTGTTTTTGCCGACGCTGTCATTGAATAAATTTGTAAAACGCATAGCCACCTCCTTATTAGAGTGATGCTTTTCAATGTACGATGCAACAGTTTCACATGCTTTCAGCTGTTCTCTTATTGCGCCAGAAGATTGTTGTTTGGCTACTTCCTCCTCCTCCACTGTCAAACTATCCGCCACAACTTCTTGCTGTGAAAAACAATGCAACTCCATGAGATTTTCAGTGGTCAGCTCTTGACTGTACTCTTTCACAAGCTCATCAATATCGTTGCTATCCACCTCCAGTCCCATGGTATTGGCCAAAGAGACAATCTCGTTGACTGTAGACTTGACAGGTACTGTTTCTTAACCTCTTAAAATCACATCCGACAACGCTCCTTGGCAAAGCTTCTTCCAAGCGGAAGTGATGGTTCTCTCGGTAACCTCTTCCCACGCCTTGTCAATCATCTTTAGGCAAGCAACGATGTGAAAGTGATCTTTCCAAAACTCTGCGTCACTCGTTATGCGAAATAACCAGTGGCGGTTCCTGACCTAAAATCTTGGGTGGGCTAGAGAAAAGCATATTTCTACTTCACCTTATACATTAGTCTACAAGCAAATTAACAAAGACTACTGCAATGCATGAATTATTATATAATAACATCAATGCTAATGTATCTAAGAAATAAGAGAATACGGAATCCTTAAATTCGTCTCTTTCAAAGTGAAATAACAAGTACCTACTAAAAGCAATACAGAACTGTCACTGAAAGTCAATACCTGTCACTTTCATACAATACAACGATATTGGTTTTGTGTTTCAATGCATAAGTATGCGTCATGGGCAGATTCTGTTTAGCCCCCAACGATCAACAGAAGCTTGACAGATTGAAACACAATCGTTTGTGATTGATGACGTTTCCGTACATACAAATACAAAAAAATCTAATCGTGCTTGATTGCGCCCAAGTGTAAAGAAATATTGTCTGTGGTTACGGGCTTGAACGATATAGCCCCTGAGTGGTGTTGCCAGAGTGACGTGCGTTACCTGTTCCCTGTGAAGTATTTATAGGGATATTGTTTTTTTTATGCCGGCTCAGTTTAAAATTGTAATACAAAACACAATCGAGAATATGATTGTAGGTAGACGTAGCATTGTCTTATATTGACAGAGGAAAATTAAAACAAAGATATTATATTCATTTGGGAAAGGTTAGTTACGCTTATAAATGTATTTATTTTGTTCAGCGGCCGAATTGCTGTTCATTTTTATTCAGCCATCTAAAGTTTTTGGTGAAAAATGTAGGTCGGGCTTAGCCCACCTAGCCCAGTACCTAGAACCGCCACTGGAAATAACGCTCGTTAAGGGAGCACTTTTTTCACAATCAGTTTTGCTCGCTATGCGAATTATTCGTTATACGAGGTGCTCGTTATGAGAGGTTCCACTGTATATTTATTGAATTTATGAAGTATTCAATTTTATATATTAGACTAAGCCAAAACGCTAACCGCTGCGCCATAGGACCCGATCTTTTTACTCGATATTTTTTTCTTCAAATATGTATCAACTAAAGCAAATATTATTATTAAAGTATATATTCATATACATACTACCTTATGTCAGGGCCGTTTTTTTCCTTCTTAAATTTCTTTTATTATTCAAAGCAAACAAGAAATATATTTTTTTTTTAAGAAGATATAACAAAAATGAGAATCAAACATATTTATTAGATTAGAGTTAGGCAATACAAAAAATAATAATGAAAAATAAACAAAATATAATAAATTTTAGTGAGACGTCTGATTTTGTTTGTCAGAACTAAGTGCATCAATGTTGATAACAATTCAATTTAGAGTTTCGACTGAAGGTACTTGATAGAAATATAACTTCAAATTAGAATTATTTTCAAAATGTACGTTTCCATAAAAATCTGGTCAAACGGGACCCGGGTTTCGCCTCTCGGCATCTTCCGGCGTTTCTTGGGCATCTTCCGGCGGAGTACATCAATGTTGCTACACGCAAACAGTTTTCCAAATGCTCATCAGTGATTTGTGTTCTCATTTGAAATTAAATATGCTCCATTCGACAAAAAAGCTGTTTCCAAATAGAGAGATCATCGATAGAGCATGTTCGTAAAATGCGGGATATTTCTCAATTTTTTTTGTAAAACTCTTCCAAACCAACCTGATTGAATTTCTCCTTAACTGTGCATCACAACACATTTCACAATGTTCCATATTTGTAAAATTCCTGGCAGTAAATTCACGTCTACATACAGAGAATGGCGATGCAAATGGAGCAAAAAGTTGTCACGATAGTTGAATCAATTTACTGAGATACGCACGATGGAATGTTCGTTTGGTGGTTTTATGTACACTGAAAGGAAAAAAATGTGTGCATATGCTCCGCGGGCCAGAAGTAGACACCGAGCGGGCCGCGGGTTGGACACCCTTGCTTTACACTCTTTACGTGAAAGTGTGCTTATTGTTTTAACTTAAAATTAAATTATACTTCATAGTTTTAATCCATTTTCACTCTCTATATAGAACATATAGTGGCCTCGCAGTGTAGGTATCTCAAAATAAGCTTTTTTCTACGAGAACTGTTTGCTACTCAGTCGATCAACCTCTTCTTTTCGAAGTGAGTAGTCAGGATAGAATGATAGGACAGGACACGACAAATGGTTAACTAATTTCTCTTGATACGCCCAGTTATTTTATATTTGAATGGGTTCTCACCCAGTTATTATACATACGTCACTAACACCCATGCCTTCAAACAGAAATTGAAACATGCTGTCGGTAATTTTTTGACCGTTTTTGGAATTTTCTAAATTGACAGTGAATTTTTCAAACTCATTTTTGCTTTCCAATGTAGAGCATACGGCCTCGTTTTTTTTTTACAAAAACGTCTTGTTACTCGTCCGCTCAACCTCTCTCTTTCGGAGAAAGACAGTACGGATAGAAGGACAGGCCAGAACAGGACTATTGGTTAACTAATCGCTCTTG
>JAHZMQ010000039.1:0-25382 GCA_031772345.1 Himalopsyche anomala | reverse complement strand
GTGACGTTTTTGAAAAAGAGTTGAAATTTTCGGGTGTAAAAATCCTTTTGGAGGTGGCGTTTCAAAAAAAAAAAAAGTTTTGGAAGTAATCTTATCTTATCTTATATATATATCTATATATATAAAAATCTCGTGTCACATGTTTGTCTCCAAACTCCTCCGTAACGCCTTGATGGAATTTTATGAAATTTTTTATATATATTTTTCAGATATAGCAATAGGTTGTAAAGTATATTTCATCCCGCTAGGTGAAGGGTGTCCCTCTCCAGAATATTTTTTAAATATTCCTGACATTCGTCGGTCGAATTTAAAACAATTGAAATGGACGTCTTTTTATGTTCGAAATTCAAATTTCCTAACTTAGGACTGAAGCATCGTAATAATATTGAGAGAACTTTATTTGAAAATTTGCATCGCTACGAAGTTTTTTAAATAATCAAATACACTGATTCGATTTTTTGAAGCTATAATTATAGGGCTGGGCGAAGATTTTTTGGACCTGATTTGACAGATTTTGTTCAGTGTCATTATTGATTCGATTATTGGAAGGTATGGTTATATTTTGCATCCGGCCTTGAAAATCTTTTTAATTTCTTACATGCATAAGGAATATTCTAACGACAGTATGGATATTTTATAGAACTATATTTCGACTTTTATTTTAAAATCTTCTACTACGAAAAATAATTGTTAGCAAACTTGAACATTATTCCAAAAATTAAATAATTTACAACTTAAATACTGCAGGGCTGTCGATATACGCCAAGTGGTCTATTTTTGCTATTACGAAAAATGATTGTTAGCAAACTTAAACATTATTCCAAAAATTTAATAATTTACAATTTACATACTGCAGGGCTGTCGATATACGCCAAGTGGTCTATTTTTGCTATTACGAAAAATGATTGTTAGCAAACTTAAACATTATTCCAAAAATTTAATAATTTACAATTTAAACACTGCAGGGCTGTCGATATACGCCAAGTGGTCTATTTTTGCTACTATGAAAAATGGTTGTTAGCAAACTTAAACATTATTCCAAAAATTCAATAATTTACGAGGTCTATTTCTGCTAATAGGAAAAATAATTGTTAGCAAACTTAAACATTATTCCAAAATTTAAGTAATTTACAATGCAGGGCTGTCGATATACGCCAAGTGGTCTATTTTTGCTATTACGAAAAATGATTGTTAGCAAACTTAAACATTATTCCAAAAATTAAATAATTTACAATTTAAATGGGTCTATTTCTGCTAATACGAAAAATAATTGTTAGCAAACTTGAACATTATTCCAAAAATTAAATAATTTACAATTTAAATACTGCAGGGCTGTCGATATACGCCAAGTGGTCTATTTTTGCTATTACGAAAAATGATTGTTAGCAAACATAAACATTATTCCAAAAATTTAATAATTTACAATTTAAATACTGCAGGGCTGTCGATATACGCCAAGTGGTCTATTTTTGCTATTACGAAAAATGATTGTAAGCAAACTTAAACATTATTCCAAAAATTAAATAATTTACAATTTAAATACTGCAGGGCTGTCGATATACGCCAAGTGGTCTATTTTTGCTATTACGAAAAATGATTGTTAGCAAACTTAAACATTATTCCAAAAATTAAATAATTTACAATTTAAATACTGCAGGGCTGTCGATATACGCCAAGTGGTCTATTTTTGCTATTACGAAAAATGATTGTTAGCAAACTTAAACATTATTCCAAAAATTAAATAATTTACAATTTAAATACTGCAGGGCTGTCGATATACGCCAAGTGGTCTATTTTTGCTATTACGAAAAATGATTGTTAGCAAACATAAACATTATTCCAAAAATTAAATAATTTACGAGGTCTATTTTTGCTATTACGAAAAATGATTGTTAGCAAAGTTAAACATTATTCCAAAAATTAAATAATTTACAATTTAAATACTGCAGGGCTGTCGATATACGCCAAGTGGTCTATTTTTGCTATTACGAAAAATGATTGTTAGCAAACATAAACATTATTCCAAAAATTTAATAATTTACAATTTAAATACTGCAGGGCTGTCGATATACGCCAAGTGGTCTATTTTTGCTATTACGAAAAATGATTGTAAGCAAACTTAAACATTATTCCAAAAATTAAATAATTTACAATTTAAATACTGCAGGGCTGTCGATATACGCCAAGTGGTCTATTTTTGCTATTACGAAAAATGATTGTAAGCAAACTTAAACATTATTCCAAAAATTAAATAATTTACAATTTAAATACTGCAGGGCTGTCGATATACGCCAAGTGGTCTATTTTTGCTATTACGAAAAATGATTGTTAGCAAACTTAAACATTATTCCAAAAATTAAATAATTTACAATTTAAATACTGCAGGGCTGTCGATATACGCCAAGTGGTCTATTTTTGTTACTACGAAAAATGATTGTTAGCAAACTTAAACATTATTCCAAAAATTAAATAATTTACAATTTAAATACTGCAGGGCTGTCGATATACGCCAAGTGGTCTATTTTTGCTATTACGAAAAATGATTGTTAGCAAACATAAACATTATTCCAAAAATTTAATAATTTACAATTTAAATACTGCAGGGCTGTCGATATACGCCAAGTGGTCTATTTTTGCTATTACGAAAAATGATTGTAAGCAAACTTAAACATTATTCCAAAAATTAAATAATTTACAATTTAAATACTGCAGGGCTGTCGATATACGCCAAGTGGTCTATTTTTGCTATTACGAAAAATGATTGTTAGCAAACTTAAACATTATTCCAAAAATTAAATAATTTACAATTTAAATACTGCAGGGCTGTCGATATACGCCAAGTGGTCTATTTTTGCTATTACGAAAAATGATTGTTAGCAAACTTAAACATTATTCCAAAAATTAAATAATTTACAATTTAAATACTGCAGGGCTGTCGATATACGCCAAGTGGTCTATTTTTGCTATAACGAAAAATGATTGTTAGCAAACTTAAACATTATTCCAAAAATTTAATAATTTACAATTTAAACACTGCAGGGCTGTCGATATACGCCAAGTGGTCTATTTTTGCTATTACGAAAAATGATTGTTAGCAAACTTAAACATTATTCCAAAAATTAAATAATTTACAATTTAAATACTGCAGGGCTGTCGATATACGCCAAGTGGTCTATTTTTGCTACTACGAAAAATGATTGTTAGCAAACTTAAACATTATTCCAAAAATTTAATAATTTACAATTTAAACACTGCAGGGCTGTCGATATACGCCAAGTGGTCTATTTTTGCTATTACGAAAAATGATTGTTAGCAAACTTAAACATTATTCCAAAAATTAAATAATTTACAATTTAAATACTGCAGGGCTGTCGATATACGCCAAGTGGTCTATTTTTGCTATTACGAAAAATGATTGTTAGCAAACATAAACATTATTCCAAAAATTTAATAATTTACAATTTAAATACTGCAGGGCTGTCGATATACGCCAAGTGGTCTATTTTTGCTATTACGAAAAATGATTGTAAGCAAACTTAAACATTATTCCAAAAATTAAATAATTTACAATTTAAATACTGCAGGGCTGTCGATATACGCCAAGTGGTCTATTTTTGCTATTACGAAAAATGATTGTTAGCAAACTTAAACATTATTCCAAAAATTAAATAATTTACAATTTAAATACTGCAGGGCTGTCGATATACGCCAAGTGGTCTATTTTTGCTATTACGAAAAATGATTGTTAGCAAACTTAAACATTATTCCAAAAATTTAAAAATTTACAATTTAAATACTGCAGGGCTGTCGATATACGCCAAGTGGTCTATTTTTGCTACTACGAAAAATGATTGTTAGCAAACTTGAACATTATTCCAAAAATTAAATAATTTACAATTTAAATACTGCAGGGCTGTCGATATACGCCAAGTGGTCTATTTTTGCTATTACGAAAAATGATTGTTAGCAAACTTAAACATTATTCCAAAAATTAAATAATTTACAATTTAAATACTGCAGGGCTGTCGATATACGCCAAGTGGTCTATTTTTGCTATTACGAAAAATGATTGTTAGCAAACTTAAACATTATTCCAAAAATTAAATAATTTACAATTTAAATACTGCAGGGCTGTCGATATACGCCAAGTGGTCTATTTTTGCTATTACGAAAAATGATTGTTAGCAAACTTAAACATTATTCCAAAAATTAAATAATTTACAATTTAAATACTGCAGGGCTGTCGATATACGCCAAGTGGTCTATTTTTGCTATTACGAAAAATGATTGTTAGCAAACTTAAACATTATTCCAAAAATTAAATAATTTACAATTTAAATACTGCAGGGCTGTCGATATACGCCAAGTGGTCTATTTATGCTACTACGAAAAATGATTGTTAGCAAACTTAAACATTATTCCAAAAATTAAATAATTTACAATTTAAATACTGCAGGGCTGTCGATATACGCCAAGTGGTCTATTTTTGCTATTACGAAAAATGATTGTTAGCAAACATAAACATTATTCCAAAAATTTAATAATTTACAATTTAAATACTGCAGGGCTGTCGATATACGCCAAGTGGTCTATTTTTGCTATTACGAAAAATGATTGTAAGCAAACTTAAACATTATTCCAAAAATTAAATAATTTACAATTTAAATACTGCAGGGCTGTCGATATACGCCAAGTGGTCTATTTTTGCTATTACGAAAAATGATTGTTAGCAAACTTAAACATTATTCCAAAAATTAAATAATTTACAATTTAAATACTGCAGGGCTGTCGATATACGCCAAGTGGTCTATTTTTGCTATTACGAAAAATGATTGTTAGCAAACTTAAACATTATTCCAAAAATTAAATAATTTACAATTTAAATACTGCAGGGCTGTCGATATACGCCAAGTGGTCTATTTTTGCTATAACGAAAAATGATTGTTAGCAAACTTAAACATTATTCCAAAAATTTAATAATTTACAATTTAAACACTGCAGGGCTGTCGATATACGCCAAGTGGTCTATTTTTGCTATTACGAAAAATGATTGTTAGCAAACTTAAACATTATTCCAAAAATTAAATAATTTACAATTTAAATACTGCAGGGCTGTCGATATACGCCAAGTGGTCTATTTTTGCTATTACGAAAAATGATTGTTAGCAAACATAAACATTATTCCAAAAATTTAATAATTTACAATTTAAACACTGCAGGGCTGTCGATATACGCCAAGTGGTCTATTTTTGCTATAACGAAAAATGATTGTTAGCAAACTTAAACATTATTCCAAAAATTAAATAATTTACAATTTAAATACTGTAGGGCTGTCGATATACGCCAAGTGGTCTATTTTTGCTATTACGAAAAATGATTGTTAGCAAACTTAAACATTATTCCAAAAATTTAATAATTTACAATTTAAATACTGCAGGGCTGTCGATATACGCCAAGTGGTCTATTTTTGCTATTACGAAAAATGATTGTAAGCAAACTTAAACATTATTCCAAAAATTAAATAATTTACAATTTAAATACTGCAGGGCTGTCGATATACGCCAAGTGGTCTATTTTTGCTATTACGAAAAATGATTGTTAGCAAACTTAAACATTATTCCAAAAATTAAATAATTTACAATTTAAATACTGCAGAGCTGTCGATATACGCCAAGTGGTCTATTTTTGCTATTACGAAAAATGATTGTTAGCAAACTTAAACATTATTCCAAAAATTAAATAATATACAATTTAAATACTGTAGGGCTGTCGATATACGCCAAGTGGTCTATTTTTGCTATTACGAAAAATGATTGTTAGCAAACTTAAACATTATTCCAAAAATTTAATAATTTACAATTTAAATACTGCAGGACTGTCGATATACGCCAAGTGGTCTATTTTTGCTATTACGAAAAATGATTGTTAGCAAACATAAACATTATTCCAAAAATTAAATAATTTACAATTTAAATACTGCAGGGCTGTCGATATACGCCAAGTGGTCTATTTTTGCTATTACGAAAAATGATTGTTAGCAAACTTAAACATTATTCCAAAAATTTAATAATTTACAATTTAAATACTGCAGGACTGTCGATATACGCCAAGTGGTCTATTTTTGCTATTACGAAAAATGATTGTAAGCAAACTTAAACATTATTCCAAAAATTAAATAATTTACAATTTAAATACTGCAGGGCTGTCGATATACGCCAAGTGGTCTATTTTTGCTATTACGAAAAATGATTGTAAGCAAACTTAAACATTATTCCAAAAATTAAATAATTTACAATTTAAATACTGCAGGGCTGTCGATATACGCCAAGTGGTCTATTTTTGCTATTACGAAAAATGATTGTTAGCAAACTTAAACATTATTCCAAAAATTAAATAATTTACAATTTAAATACTGCAGAGCTGTCGATATACGCCAAGTGGTCTATTTTTGCTACTACGAAAAATAATTGTTAGCAAACTTAAACATTATTCCAAAAATTAAGTAATTTACAAGGACTATTTTTGCTATTACGAAAAATGATTGTTAGCAAACTTAAACATTATTCCAAAAATTAAATAATATACAATTTAAATACTGTAGGGCTGTCGATATACGCCAAGTGGTCTATTTTTGCTATTACGAAAAATGATTGTTAGCAAACTTAAACATTATTTCAAAAATTAAATAATTTACAATTTAAATACTGCAGGGCTGTCGATATACGCCAAGTGGTCTATTTTTGCTATTACGAAAAATGATTGTTAGCAAACTTAAACATTATTCCAAAAATTAAATAATTTACAATTTAAATACTGCAGGGCTGTCGATATACGCCAAGTGGTCTATTTTTGCTATTACGAAAAATGATTGTTAGCAAACTTAAACATTATTCCAAAAATTAAATAATTTACAATTTAAATAATGCAGGGCTGTCGATATACGCCAAGTGGTCTATTTTTGCTATTACGAAAAATGATTGTTAGCAAACTTAAACATTATTCCAAAAATTTAATAATTTACAATTTAAACACTGCAGGGCTGTCGATATACGCCAAGTGGTCTATTTTTGCTATTACGAAAAATGATTGTTAGCAAACTTAAACATTATTCCAAAAATTAAATAATTTACAATTTAAATACTGCAGGGCTGTCGATATACGCCAAGTGGTCTATTTTTGCTATTACGAAAAATGATTGTTAGCAAACATAAACATTATTCCAAAAATTTAATAATTTACAATTTAAATACTGCAGGGCTGTCGATATACGCCAAGTGGTCTATTTTTGCTATTACGAAAAATGATTGTTAGCAAACTTAAACATTATTCCAAAAATTAAATAATTTACAATTTAAATACTGCAGGGCTGTCGATATACGCCAAGTGGTCTATTTTTGCTATTACGAAAAATGATTGTTAGCAAACTTAAACATTATTCCAAAATTTAAATACTGCAGGGCTGTCGATATACGCCAAGTGGTCTATTTTTGCTATTACGAAAAATGATTGTTAGCAAACTTAAACATTATTCCAAAAATTAAATAATATACAATTTAAATACTGTAGGGCTGTCGATATACGCCAAGTGGTCTATTTTTGCTATTACGAAAAATGATTGTTAGCAAACTTAAACATTATTCCAAAAATTAAATAATTTACAATTTAAATACTGGAGGGCTGTCGATATACGCCAAGTGGTCTATTTTTGCTATTACGAAAAATGATTGTTAGCAAACTTAAACATTATTCCAAAAATTAAATAATTTACAATTTAAATACTGCAGGGCTGTCGATATACGCCAAGTGGTCTATTTATGCTATTACGAAAAATGATTGTTAGCAAACTTGAACATTATTCCAAAAATTAAATAATTTACAACTTAAATACTGCAGGGCTGTCGATATACGCCAAGTGGTCTATTTTTGCTTTTACGAAAAATGATTGTTAGCAAACTTAAACATTATTCCAAAAATTAAATAATATACAATTTAAATACTGTAGGGCTGTCGATATACGCCAAGTGGTCTATTTTTGCTATTACGAAAAATGATTGTAAGCAAACTTAAACATTATTCCAAAAATTAAATAATTTACAATTTAAATACTGCAGGGCTGTCGATATACGCCAAGTGGTCTATTTTTGCTATTACGAAAAATGATTGTTAGCAAACTTAAACATTATTCCAAAAATTAAATAATTTACAATTTAAATACTGCAAGGCTGTCGATATACGCCAAGTGGTCTATTTTTGCTATTACGAAAAATGATTGTTAGCAAACTTAAACATTATTCCAAAAATTAAATAATATACAATTTAAATACTGTAGGGCTGTCGATATACGCCAAGTGGTCTATTTTTGCTATTACGAAAAATGATTGTAAGCAAACTTAAACATTATTCCAAAAATTAAATAATTTACAATTTAAATACTGCAGGGCTGTCGATATACGCCAAGTGGTCTATTTTTGCTATTACGAAAAATGATTGTTAGCAAACTTAAACATTATTCCAAAAATTAAATAATTTACAATTTAAATACTGCAGGGCTGTCGATATACGCCAAGTGGTCTATTTTTGCTATAACGAAAAATGATTGTTAGCAAACTTAAACATTATTCCAAAAATTAAATAATTTACAATTTAAATACTGCAGGGCTGTCGATATACGCCAAGTGGTCTATTTTTGCTACTACGAAAAATAATTGTTAGCAAACTTAAACATTATTCCAAAAATTAAATAATTTACAATTTAAATACTGCAGAGCTGTCGATATACGCCGAGTGGTCTATTTTTGCTATTACGAAAAATGATTGTTAGCAAACTTAAACATTATTCCAAAAAATAAATAATTTACAATTTAAATACTGCAGGGCTGTCTATATATGCCTCGACGTCTATTTATGTTACTACGAAAAATGATTGTTAGCAAACTTAAACATTATTCCAAAAATTAAATAATTTACAATTTAAATACTGCAGGACTGTCGATATACGCCAAGTGGTCTATTTTTGCCATTACGAAAAATGATTGTTAGCAAACTTAAACATTATTCCAAAAATTAAATAATATACAATTTAAATACTGTAGGGCTGTCGATATACGCCAAGTGGTCTATTTTTGCTATTACGAAAAATGATTGTTAGCAAACTTAAACATTATTCCAAAAATTAAATAATTTACAATTTAAATACTGCAGGGCTGTCGATATACGCCAAGTGGTCTATTTTTGCTATTACGAAAAATGATTGTTAGCAAACTTAAACATTATTCCAAAAATTAAATAATTTACAATTTAAATACTGCAGGGCTGTCGATATACGCCAAGTGGTCTATTTTTGCTATTACGAAAAATGATTGTTAGCAAACTTAAACATTATTCCAAAAATTAAATAATTTACAATTTAAATACTGCAGGGCTGTCGATATACGCCAAGTGGTCTATTTTTGCTATTACGAAAAATGATTGTTAGCAAACTTAAACATTATTCCAAAAATTAAATAATTTACAATTTAAATACTGTAGGGCTGTCGATATACGCCAAGTGGTCTATTTTTGCTATTACGAAAAATGATTGTTAGCAAACTTAAACATTATTCCAAAAATTTAATAATTTACAATTTAAATACTGCAGGACTGTCGATATACGCCAAGTGGTCTATTTTTGCTATTACGAAAAATGATTGTTAGCAAACTTAAACATTATTCCAAAAATTAAATAATTTACAATTTAAATACTGTAGGGCTGTCGATATACGCCAAGTGGTCTATTTTTGCTATTACGAAAAATGATTGTTAGCAAACTTAAACATTATTCCAAAAATTTAATAATTTACAATTTAAATACTGCAGGACTGTCGATATACGCCAAGTGGTCTATTTTTGCTATTACGAAAAATGATTGTTAGCAAACTTAAACATTATTCCAAAAATTAAATAATTTACAATTTAAATACTGCAGGGCTGTCGATATACGCCAAGTGGTCTATTTTTGCTATTACGAAAAATGATTGTTAGCAAACTTAAACATTATTCCAAAAATTAAATAATTTACAATTTAAATACTGCAGGGCTGTCGATATACGCCAAGTGGTCTATTTTTGCTATTACGAAAAATGATTGTTAGCAAACTTAAACATTATTCCAAAAATTAAATAATTTACAATTTAAATACTGCAGGGCTGTCGATATACGCCAAGTGGTCTATTTATGTTACTACGAAAAATGATTGTTAGCAAACTTAAACATTATTCCAAAAATTAAATAATTTACAATTTAAATACTGCAGGGCTGTCGATATACGCCAAGTGGTCTATTTTTGCTATTACGAAAAATGATTGTTAGCAAACTTAAACATTATTCCAAAAATTAAATAATATACAATTTAAATACTGTAGGGCTGTCGATATACGCCAAGTGGTCTATTTTTGCTATTACGAAAAATGATTGTTAGCAAACTTAAACATTATTCCAAAAATTAAATAATTTACAATTTAAATACTGCAGGGCTGTCGATATACGCCAAGTGGTCTATTTTTGCTATTACGAAAAATGATTGTTAGCAAACTTAAACATTATTCCAAAAATTAAATAATTTACAATTTAAATACTGCAGGGCTGTCGATATACGCCAAGTGGTCTATTTTTGCTATTACGAAAAATGATTGTTAGCAAACTTAAACATTATTCCAAAAATTAAATAATTTACAATTTAAATACTGCAGGGCTGTCGATATACGCCAAGTGGTCTATTTTTGCTATTACGAAAAATGATTGTTAGCAAACATAAACATTATTCCAAAAATTTAATAATTTACAATTTAAATACTGCAGGGCTGTCGATATACGCCAAGTGGTCTATTTTTGCTATTACGAAAAATGATTGTTAGCAAACATAAACATTATTCCAAAAATTAAATAATTTACAATTTAAATACTGCAGGGCTGTCGATATACGCCAAGTGGTCTATTTTTGCTATTACGAAAAATGATTGTTAGCAAACATAAACATTATTCCAAAAATTTAATAATTTACAATTTAAATACTGCAGGGCTGTCGATATACGCCAAGTGGTCTATTTTTGCTATTACGAAAAATGATTGTTAGCAAACTTAAACATTATTCCAAAAATTAAATAATTTACAATTTAAATACTGCAGGGCTGTCGATATACGCCAAGTGGTCTATTTTTGCTATTACGAAAAATGATTGTTAGCAAACTTAAACATTATTCCAAAAATTAAATAATTTACAATTTAAATACTGCAGGGCTGTCGATATACGCCAAGTGGTCTATTTTTGCTATTACGAAAAATGATTGTTAGCAAACTTAAACATTATTCCAAAAATTAAATAATTTACAATTTAAATACTGTAGGGCTGTCGATATACGCCAAGTGGTCTATTTTTGCTATTACGAAAAATGATTGTTAGCAAACTTAAACATTATTCCAAAAATTAAATAATTTACAATTTAAATACTGCAGAGCTGTCGATATACGCCGAGTGGTCTATTTTTGCTATTACGAAAAATGATTGTTAGCAAACTTAAACATTATTCCAAAAATTAAATAATATACAATTTAAATACTGTAGGGCTGTCGATATACGCCAAGTGGTCTATTTTTGCTATTACGAAAAATGATTGTTAGCAAACTTAAACATTATTCCAAAAATTAAATAATTTACAATTTAAATACTGCAGGGCTGTCGATATACGCCAAGTGGTCTATTTTTGCTATTACGAAAAATGATTGTTAGCAAACTTAAACATTATTCCAAAAATTAAATAATTTACAATTTAAATACTGCAGGGCTGTCGATATACGCCAAGTGGTCTATTTTTGCTATTACGAAAAATGATTGTTAGCAAACTTAAACATTATTCCAAAAATTAAATAATTTACAATTTAAATACTGCAGGGCTGTCGATATACGCCAAGTGGTCTATTTTTGCTATTACGAAAAATGATTGTTAGCAAACTTAAACATTATTCCAAAAATTTAATAATTTACAATTTAAATACTGCAGGGCTGTCGATATACGCCAAGTGGTCTATTTTTGCTATTACGAAAAATGATTGTTAGCAAACTTAAACATTATTCCAAAAATTAAATAATTTACAATTTAAATACTGCAGGGCTGTCGATATACGCCAAGTGGTCTATTTTTGCTATTACGAAAAATGATTGTTAGCAAACATAAACATTATTCCAAAAATTTAATAATTTACAATTTAAATACTGCAGGGCTGTCGATATACGCCAAGTGGTCTATTTTTGCTATTACGAAAAATGATTGTTAGCAAACTTAAACATTATTCCAAAAATTAAATAATTTACAATTTAAATACTGCAGGGCTGTCGATATACGCCAAGTGGTCTATTTTTGCTATTACGAAAAATGATTGTTAGCAAACTTAAACATTATTCCAAAAATTTAAATTACTGCAGGGCTGTCGATATACGCCAAGTGGTCTATTTTTGCTATTACGAAAAATGATTGTTAGCAAACTTAAACATTATTCCAAAAATTAAATAATATACAATTTAAATACTGTAGGGCTGTCGATATACGCCAAGTGGTCTATTTTTGCTATTACGAAAAATGATTGTTAGCAAACTTAAACATTATTCCAAAAATTAAATAATTTACAATTTAAATACTGTAGGGCTGTCGATATACGCCAAGTGGTCTATTTTTGCTATTACGAAAAATGATTGTTAGCAAACTTAAACATTATTCCAAAAATTAAAAAAATTACAATTTAAATACTGCAGAGCTGTCGATATACGCCGAGTGGTCTATTTTTGCTATTACGAAAAATGATTGTTAGCAAACTTAAACATTATTCCAAAAATTAAATAATTTACAATTTAAATACTGCAGGGCTGTCGATATACGCCAAGTGGTCTATTTTTGCTATTACGAAAAATGATTGTTAGCAAACTTAAACATTATTCCAAAAATTAAATAATATACAATTTAAATACTGTAGGGCTGTCGATATACGCCAAGTGGTCTATTTTTGCTATTACGAAAAATGATTGTAAGCAAACTTAAACATTATTCCAAAAATTAAATAATTTACAATTTAAATACTGCAGGGCTGTCGATATACGCCAAGTGGTCTATTTTTGCTATTACGAAAAATGATTGTTAGCAAACTTAAACATTATTCCAAAAATTAAATAATTTACAATTTAAATACTGCAGAGCTGTCGATATACGCCAAGTGGTCTATTTTTGCTTTTACGAAAAATGATTGTTAGCAAACTTAAACATTATTCCAAAAATTAAATAATATACAATTTAAATACTGTAGGGCTGTCGATATACGCCAAGTGGTCTATTTTTGCTATTACGAAAAATGATTGTAAGCAAACTTAAACATTATTCCAAAAATTAAATAATTTACAATTTAAATACTGCAGGGCTGTCGATATACGCCAAGTGGTCTATTTTTGCTATTACGAAAAATGATTGTTAGCAAACTTAAACATTATTCCAAAAATTAAATAATTTACAATTTAAATACTGCAGGGCTGTCGATATACGCCAAGTGGTCTATTTTTGCTATAACGAAAAATGATTGTTAGCAAACTTAAACATTATTCCAAAAATTAAATAATTTACAATTTAAATACTGCAGGGCTGTCGATATACGCCAAGTGGTCTATTTTTGCTACTACGAAAAATAATTGTTAGCAAACTTGAACATTATTCCAAAAATTAAATAATTTACAACTTAAATACTGCAGGGCTGTCGATATACGCCAAGTGGTCTATTTTTGCTATTACGAAAAATGATTGTTAGCAAACTTAAACATTATTCCAAAAATTAAATAATTTACAATTTAAATACTGCAGGGCTGTCGATATACGCCAAGTGGTCTATTTTTGCTATTACGAAAAATGATTGTTAGCAAACTTGAACATTATTCCAAAAATTAAATAATTTACAACTTAAATACTGCAGGGCTGTCGATATACGCCAAGTGGTCTATTTTTGCTATTACGAAAAATGATTGTTAGCAAATTTAAACATTATTCCAAAAATTAAATAATATACAATTTAAATACTGCAGGGCTGTCGATATACGCCAAGTGGTCTATTTTTGCTATTACGAAAAATGATTGTTAGCAAACTTAAACATTATTTCAAAAATTAAATAATTTACAATTTAAATACTGCAGGGCTGTCGATATACGCCAAGTGGTCTATTTTTGCTATTACGAAAAATGATTGTTAGCAAACTTAAACATTATTCCAAAAATTAAATAATTTACAATTTAAATACTGCAGGGCTGTCGATATACGCCAAGTGGTCTATTTTTGCTATTACGAAAAATGATTGTTAGCAAACTTAAACATTATTCCAAAAATTAAATAATTTACAATTTAAATACTGCAGGGCTGTCGATATACGCCAAGTGGTCTATTTTTGCTATTACGAAAAATGATTGTTAGCAAACTTAAACATTATTCCAAAAATTTAATAATTTTTAATTTAAATACTGCAGGACTGTCGATATACGCCAAGTGGTCTATTTTTGCCATTACGAAAAATGATTGTTAGCAAACTTAAACATTATTCCAAAAATTAAATAATTTACAATTTAAATACTGCAGGGCTGTCGATATACGCCAAGTGGTCTATTTTTGCTATTACGAAAAATGATTGTAAGCAAACTTAAACATTATTCCAAAAATTAAATAATTTACAATTTAAATACTGCAGGGCTGTCGATATACGCCAAGTGGTCTATTTTTGCTATTACGAAAAATGATTGTTAGCAAACATAAACATTATTCCAAAAATTTAATAATTTACAATTTAAATACTGCAGGGCTGTCGATATACGCCAAGTGGTCTATTTTTGCTATTACGAAAAATGATTGTAAGCAAACTTAAACATTATTCCAAAAATTAAATAATTTACAATTTAAATACTGCAGGGCTGTCGATATACGCCAAGTGGTCTATTTTTGCTATTACGAAAAATGATTGTTAGCAAACTTAAACATTATTCCAAAATAATTTACAATAATACTGCAGGGCTGTCGATATACGCCAAGTGGTCTATTTTTGCTATTACGAAAAATGATTGTAAGCAAACTTAAACATTATTCCAAAAATTAAATAATTTACAATTTAAATACTGCAGGGCTGTCGATATACGCCAAGTGGTCTATTTTTGCTATTACGAAAAATGATTGTTAGCAAACTTAAACATTATTCCAAAAATTAAATAATTTACAATTTAAATACTGCAGGGCTGTCGATATACGCCAAGTGGTCTATTTTTGCTACTACGAAAAATAATTGTTAGCAAACTTGAACATTATTCCAAAAATTAAATAATTTACAATTTAAATACTGCAGGGCTGTCGATATACGCCAAGTGGTCTATTTTTGCTATTACGAAAAATGATTGTTAGCAAACTTAAACATTATTCCAAAAATTAAATAATTTACAATTTAAATACTGCAGGGCTGTCGATATACGCCAAGTGGTCTATTTTTGCTATTACGAAAAATGATTGTTAGCAAACTTAAACATTATTCCAAAAATTAAATAATTTACAATTTAAATACTGCAGGGCTGTCGATATACGCCAAGTGGTCTATTTTTGCTACTACGAAAAATAATTGTTAGCAAACTTGAACATTATTCCAAAAATTAAATAATTTACAACTTAAATACTGCAGGGCTGTCGATATACGCCAAGTGGTCTATTTTTGCTATTACGAAAAATGATTGTTAGCAAACTTAAACATTATTCCAAAAATTAAATAATTTACAATTTAAATACTGCAGGGCTGTCGATATACGCCAAGTGGTCTATTTTTGCTACTACGAAAAATAATTGTTAGCAAACTTGAACATTATTCCAAAAATTAAATAATTTACAACTTAAATACTGCAGGGCTGTCGATATACGCCAAGTGGTCTATTTTTGCTATTACGAAAAATGATTGTTAGCAAATTTAAACATTATTCCAAAAATTAAATAATATACAATTTAAATACTGCAGGGCTGTCGATATACGCCAAGTGGTCTATTTTTGCTATTACGAAAAATGATTGTTAGCAAACTTAAACATTATTCCAAAAATTAAATAATTTACAATTTAAATACTGCAGGGCTGTCGATATACGCCAAGTGGTCTATTTTTGCTATTACGAAAAATGATTGTTAGCAAATTAAAACATTATTCCAAAAATTAAATAATTTACAATTTAAATACTGCAGGGCTGTCGATATACGCCAAGTGGTCTATTTTTGCTATTACGAAAAATGATTGTTAGCAAACTTAAACATTATTCCAAAAATTAAATAATTTACAATTTAAATACTGCAGGGCTGTCGATATACGCCAAGTGGTCTATTTTTGCTATTACGAAAAATGATTGTTAGCAAACATAAACATTATTCCAAAAATTAAATAATTTATAATTTAAATACTGCAGGGCTGTCGATATACGCCAAGTGGTCTATTTTTGCTATTACGAAAAATGATTGTTAGCAAACTTAAACATTATTCCAAAAATTAAATAATTTACAATTTAAATACTGCAGGGCTGTCGATATACGCCAAGTGGTCTATTTTTGCTATTACGAAAAATGATTGTAAGCAAACTTAAACATTATTCCAAAAATTAAATAATTTACAATTTAAATACTGCAGGGCTGTCGATATACGCCAAGTGGTCTATTTTTGCTATTACGAAAAATGATTGTTAGCAAACATAAACATTATTCCAAAAATTTAATAATTTACAATTTAAATACTGCAGGGCTGTCGATATACGCCAAGTGGTCTATTTTTGCTATTACGAAAAATGATTGTAAGCAAACTTAAACATTATTCCAAAAATTAAATAATTTACAATTTAAATACTGCAGGGCTGTCGATATACGCCAAGTGGTCTATTTTTGCTATTACGAAAAATGATTGTTAGCAAACTTAAACATTATTCCAAAAATTAAATAATTTACAATTTAAATACTGCAGGGCTGTCGATATACGCCAAGTGGTCTATTTTTGCTATTACGAAAAATGATTGTTAGCAAACTTAAACATTATTCCAAAAATTAAATAATTTACAATTTAAATACTGCAGGGCTGTCGATATACGCCAAGTGGTCTATTTTTGCTACTACGAAAAATAATTGTTAGCAAACTTGAACATTATTCCAAAAATTAAATAATTTACAATTTAAATACTGCAGGGCTGTCGATATACGCCAAGTGGTCTATTTTTGCTATTACGAAAAATGATTGTTAGCAAACTTAAACATTATTCCAAAAATTAAATAATTTACAATTTAAATACTGCAGGGCTGTCGATATACGCCAAGTGGTCTATTTTTGCTATTACGAAAAATGATTGTTAGCAAACTTAAACATTATTCCAAAAATTAAATAATTTACAATTTAAATACTGCAGGGCTGTCGATATACGCCAAGTGGTCTATTTTTGCTATTACGAAAAATGATTGTTAGCAAACTTAAACATTATTCCAAAAATTAAATAATTTACAATTTAAATACTGCAGGGCTGTCGATATACGCCAAGTGGTCTATTTTTGCTATTACGAAAAATGATTGTTAGCAAACTTAAACATTATTCCAAAAATTAAATAATTTACAATTTAAATACTGCAGGGCTGTCGATATACGCCAAGTGGTCTATTTTTGCTATTACGAAAAATGATTGTTAGCAAACTTAAACATTATTCCAAAAATTAAATAATTTACAATTTAAATACTGCAGGGCTGTCGATATACGCCAAGTGGTCTATTTTTGCTATTACGAAAAATGATTGTTAGCAAACTTAAACATTATTCCAAAAATTAAATAATTTACAATTTAAATACTGCAGGGCTGTCGATATACGCCAAGTGGTCTATTTTTGCTATTACGAAAAATGATTGTTAGCAAACTTAAACATTATTCCAAAAATTAAATAATTTACAATTTAAATACTGCAGGGCTGTCGATATACGCCAAGTGGTCTATTTTTGCTATTACGAAAAATGATTGTTAGCAAACTTAAACATTATTCCAAAAATTAAATAATTTACAATTTAAATACTGCAGGGCTGTCGATATACGCCAAGTGGTCTATTTTTGCTAATAGGAAAAATAATTGTTAGCAAACTTAAACATTATTCCAAAAATTAAGTAATTTACAAGCCAAGTGGTCTATTTTTGCTATTACGAAAAATGATTGTTAGCAAATTTAAACATTATTCCAAAAATTAAATAATATACAATTTAAATACTGCAGGGCTGTCGATATACGCCAAGTGGTCTATTTTTGCTATTACGAAAAATGATTGTTAGCAAACTTAAACATTATTTCAAAAATTAAATAATTTACAATTTAAATACTGCAGGGCTGTCGATATACGCCAAGTGGTCTATTTTTGCTATTACGAAAAATGATTGTTAGCAAACTTAAACATTATTCCAAAAATTAAATAATTTACAATTTAAATACTGCAGGGCTGTCGATATACGCCAAGTGGTCTATTTTTGCTATTACGAAAAATGATTGTTAGCAAACTTAAACATTATTCCAAAAATTAAATAATTTACAATTTAAATACTGCAGGGCTGTCGATATACGCCAAGTGGTCTATTTTTGCTATTACGAAAAATGATTGTTAGCAAACATAAACATTATTCCAAAAATTTAATAATTTACAATTTAAATACTGCAGGGCTGTCGATATACGCCAAGTGGTCTATTTCTGCTATTACAAAAAATGATTGTTAGCAAACTTAAACATTATTCCAAAAATTAAATAATTTACAATTTAAATACTGCAGGGCTGTCGATATACGCCAAGTGGTCTATTTTTGCTATTACGAAAAATGATTGTTAGCAAACATAAACATTATTCCAAAAATTTAATAATTTACAATTTAAATACTGCAGGGCTGTCGATATACGCCAAGTGGTCTATTTTTGCTATTACGAAAAATGATTGTAAGCAAACTTAAACATTATTCCAAAAATTAAATAATTTACAATTTAAATACTGCAGGGCTGTCGATATACGCCAAGTGGTCTATTTTTGCTATTACGAAAAATGATTGTTAGCAAACTTAAACATTATTCCAAAATTTAAATACTGCAGGGCTGTCGATATACGCCAAGTGGTCTATTTTTGCTATTACGAAAAATGATTGTTAGCAAACTTAAACATTATTCCAAAAATTAAATAATTTACAATTTAAATACTGCAGGGCTGTCGATATACGCCAAGTGGTCTATTTCTGCTACTACGAAAAATAATTGTTAGCAAACTTGAACATTATTCCAAAAATTAAATAATTTACAACTTAAATACTGCAGGGCTGTCGATATACGCCAAGTGGTCTATTTTTGCTATTACGAAAAATGATTGTTAGCAAACTTAAACATTATTCCAAAAATTAAATAATTTACAATTTAAATACTGCAGGGCTGTCGATATACGCCAAGTGGTCTATTTTTGCTAATACGAAAAATAATTGTTAGCAAACTTGAACATTATTCCAAAAATTAAATAATTTACAACTTAAATACTGCAGGGCTGTCGATATACGCCAAGTGGTCTATTTTTGCTATAACGAAAAATGATTGTTAGCAAACTTAAACATTATTCCAAAAATTAAATAATATACAATTTAAATACTGCAGGGCTGTCGATATACGCCAAGTGGTCTATTTTTGCTATTACGAAAAATGATTGTTAGCAAACTTAAACATTATTCCAAAAATTAAATAATTTACAATTTAAATACTGCAGGGCTGTCGATATATGCCTCAACGTCTATTTCTGTTACTAAGAAAAATGATTGTTAGCAAACTTAAACATTATTCCAAAAATTAAATAATTTACAATTTAAATACTGCAGGGCTGTCAATATATGCCTCGACGTCTATTTATGTTACTACGAAAAATGATTGTTAGCAAACTTAAACATTATTCCAAAAATTAAATAATTTACAATTTAAATACTGCAGGCCTGTCGATATACGCCACGAGGTCGGTCGATATATATCCCGAGATCTTTTTCTTTTTCTTCGAAATATATTTGTTAGCAAACATAAACATTTCAATTATTCTAAAAATTATCTCTATCTTTAGAGATAACCGATTTTTATGATTTTTTTAATGTATATTTGTTAGATAGTAGTATAGGTTTTTAAGTATATTTCATCCCGCTAGGTGAAGGATGTCCCTATCCAGAATTTGTTTTCAATATTTTTGACGTCCGTCGTTCGTATTTCAAACAGAACGAAATTATTTATGTTGTTGTCCAAAATAAGCAAGTTGCTTATGACTCTATAGTTACGTTTGATACGAGCCATGGTTACGTCAAACAATCAAAGGGTATTGTAAACAATTATCAAGTGAATTTGTAATAGTTGTCACAAAGCATTTCTTTCGCTGTCAAACAATTATGCCACCTAAACGACTAGCTATTAGTTGATCTAGACCTCAAGCAAGCAAGAAAACGGCATCACGAGCTTCAGAAACAGACGAGAAAGTTAGGAAAACGTTCGAGCTTGCACTGCTCAAGCCCGATCGTCTGATACAATGATATGCAAACAACCCTTTTGACCGTGATTTGCAACGAGAAACACAATTTGATGTCGACAAATTGGGTACATTCGTTCAAACAAATCTTCCGAAATTGGTCCCAGAACAACGCATGACAGCGTATGACAGAATTATGCATGCAATCAATCACAAGCCAAAACGTTGGATCTGAAACAATATTGCATTGGCAATCGCTTCATCTGCAATTGCAGCAAATCTTTTGGATGGTGGTCAAACAGAGCATTCAGCAAAGAAATTGCCTTTGAACACCAACATGCAATATCAAAAAAAAGTCCTGAATGGGTGAAATACTTTAATCATATTAACTCATTAAATGGGACGAATTTACTATGGCGCACAAAAAGGCATGCTACCGCACGTTTTAACACTGAAAATTGGCGTACTATCATTCTTCTCCGAAATATAAATCCACCATGACTTTGCAATGGTACCAGGCTTTCAGTGAAAAATTAATGAACAATATCATCTAAGCTACAATTTTAAATGGAAAATTTAAAGTATACGATGTACTGTTTCCATCCATCCCAATAATTCCGGCTGATAGGCCATTAGAATTAAATTGTTTGCAGTTTCCAGTGCGACTCGCATTTGGACAATCGCTACAAGGGTGTGGACTAAATTTTAAAAACCATGCTTCTCATATGGACAGCTGTATCTGGCCTGCTCACGCGTTGAAAAACCTTAAGATCTATTCATATACGCACCAGACAAAAAAAACAATATATATCCAAAAGCACTTCAACAAACATAATTAAAACACAAACACTTTATTTCTTTGAGTGGCATTGCAACGCATGCTGGGTCAGCTAGTATATATATATAAAAATGAATTTTTGTATGTATGTATTTGAATCTTTGGCGTCTATGGATTCGTAAGCCACAGGTCCGATTGCGATAAAACTTTGACAATAATTTAGCTTGCTCTTCCGGGAAGCACATAGGCGTATTAAAATTAATAAAAAGTGTCGAAAAACTAAAATATTCGTAGATTTCAATGTTTTTTTACCATTCAACCTGCCGAGTATTCCAAAACGAAAATGGCCGCCGTTTGAAATTTGACACCGACACCGTACGGCGTTTGAATTCAAATTTGATGTTCGATTTTTTCTATTTCAGATCTGTCAAATCTTAAGGACATTACATTTGAATGTGTTTCGTCAAAGCCCCCTATAATCAAAGCCATGCTATTGAGTTGAAAACAGGTACTTTTTTCAGATGAGCGGGCCGGCGTCATAATTTTCAAAGTAATATCACGTCATTATGAAACAATTTATTACTGTTATTTTGAAGCAAATACATATATATATTGTAACTAGCTGGCCCGACGAACTTCGTACCGCCTCAGGATCAATAAATGTTGTGTTAATTTATTGCATGCATTAAATTCAGTTTGAATGAATACTCAAAATGAATTAAGTTCAATAAATGGGCAAAATTCAAAATGAAAAGTATTTAAATTACATTGAAATGATGTTATTCACGTGGCACAGTCGATAGATTTAAAGGAATGCAGTAGATCAACGATTTGATTTTGAATTGTGAAGTTTAAATGATCCACATCTTTTTTTTTAGCCGCAAGAATTGCTCGTTCAATCAACCAATTGTGATTTTTGTGATTAGATGTTTGGGAACATTTTGTTAATGAAGCCGTCCTTCGTTGAGACGGAATTGCGAAAATTCGGTGAAATCGAAATCAATCCGTTCGATTCGTCAAAAGGAACACGGTCGTTACCGACGATAGTCAGCAATTGCTTGGAGAAATCTTCGGCAGATGGATCGTTTAGAAATGTAACTCGCATGTTTGTGGTCAGCAGCGACCAAGAGCATCAGTAGTCATTCGGGTGATCAGGAACCGCATCGCCTTGCTTTCGACGTTAAAATGTCTTCGATGTAGCGTCGAAGTGTAATAACGTGGCATCGCAGAGTAGACCAACCTTTTGCGCAAACATCGTAATATTGTTGTCAAAAAATGTATCATACATAATTATAAACATAACCTCATTTCAATATTATCCGATTTTCCTTCGTTTTCATTTCATATCATCGATTTTTTTATTCTAATCCATACTCTAAATTTAAAATTATTTAAAAGTCGATCGTGTCAGTACCATCTAGTGTCATCTATCTGAACCCAGCATAAAACAAAATGTTCATTATTTGAAATCTCTATGAGAATATTAATTTTCTTTATAATTTCTTTTCCGTGATATTTTTCCGATGTTTTAATGCTTATTCTGGTATTCTAGCCGGAGAGGAATTTAATAAATCAAAGATCATTGAAATCCGTGCAGCAATTCTCGAGATATACGTGGTGTAAATAACCCCACTTTGTTTTATATATATAAGATTATTTTGTCAATTAAACACCAGTTTAGACGTGTCCGTGCATTTCAAGTTTTTGTATAATTCATAATTTGCATATGGCCCAAAATCATCAAAACACTTTTTTGCGCATGTGTGGGTTACGCCCTTCTTCCTTTCCACAGTCGATATAATTGTTGACCAAACATAAAAAAGAAATTGTACAATTTTCGTTGAACTTCATAAAAATAGTCAATTGTAACTTTCTTTGTTAATAATTTCGCATTCGACATTATATAAGAGAAAAACCGTTTAATTAAATATAGAATGCTTTTCCATCAAGTATTGACAGTGGACACAGGAACTACGTACGTAGCAGTTTACCCATAGTATCTTTATTCACATGCATTTTTAAATAACCATAAAGTAATGGCTTACTAACGTTATGTAATATAATTCACAATGTACTTTTGCTGTCAAATATCACGAAATATTTTTTTGACGTTCTATATATAAATAGTATAGTATTAATTGAAGTGAAAAGAGTACAGTTTCTTATTCCAAATAAAACTAATCTAAGAACATTGAATAAATAACAAACAAACAATCACACCTAATGCACGAAACACATTTAAATGTAATGTCAATATTTAGACCATAGATTTGACAGATATGAAATCGAAACAATCGAACACAATCGAACATCAAATTTGAATTGTCAATTCGATACAAACGTTCGTGCAAACATCGTAATATTGTTGTCAAAAAATGTATCATACCTAATTATAAACATAACCTCATTTCAATATTATTCGATTTTCTTTCGTTTTCATTTCATATCATCGATTATAATCTAAATTTAAAATTATTATAGTATAAATACAGTGCCATCTAGTGTCATCTACCTGAACCAAGCATAAAACAACATGTCATTATTTGACCTGTTCCTCATTTAAAAATCTTGTTCTGTATGAAGATATTAATTTCCTTTATAATTTCTTTTCCGTGATATTTTTCCGATGTTTTAATGCTTATTCTGCTATTCTAGGTAAATAAGAATTTAATACATCAAATATCATTGAAATCCGTTGTGTAATTCTCGAGATATACGTGGTGTAAATAACCCCACTTTGTTTTATATATATAGATTACATATCTTTTCAATTAAATCATTTTTTAAATAAGAAAAAATCACATTTTCTAAGGTTTTTTAATAAAAATCTCTGAGAACAAAAGCAAACAAAGATGCCTAATCATTTTATTTAAATTATTTTTTTTACAATATTTCAATACAGAATATGAGGTTGGATAGTTCATTAAAAAAACCAACGTCATTATTGGGATTTTAATCAATTAATATTAATCTCGAAATTTATTTGTGCACACTGGTTCGTCACTCAATCTTTCCATAAGATTTCTCAAGTCATATCAGTAATTAAAAATCAGTAAGTCAAACTAGGATAGCACAATTCACATCATTATTTTTTTTATATTGTTATTGATTAAATCATCATTTACTTGGTATATTGCCATTATTATATGATAAAAGACGCAGCATGTATTTCATAATATCACAATAGGCGTCAAAATCTTATATAATATTATATGAATTCCGCTTGTTACCGTCGTTTATGTAATTTATAATTTATATTCTATATAATTGTTATACTTAATAGTGGGAAGTTAAATTTTATTGGTTTTTACCACACATCGCATATCTTGCCATTCGCTATATTTCTTACAATCATTACTTAATTTGCATATATGGCCCTTCCGATGTATCGTAAATTGTAAATTAATAACACCAACGAATCACAGAATATCCATACGAGAAATCTTTCAAACATACATGTTACATTTAACGAAAAATCAGCTCACAAATTGGAATTTAGAGTTGATCTACGTATAACCGCCATACAATTTGTTAGTAAAGGCAGGGATTCAACGGCCAGCTCAGAATTTGCTGATTTTCTACAGCACTGCTTGGAACTTAAGACTGCTATGGTTTCGTGTATTAGGTATGATTGTTTGTTTGTTATTTATGCGATGTTCTTAGATTAATTTTATTTGGAATTAGAAACTGTACTCTTTTGACAAACACTTCAATTAATACTATACTATTTATGTATAAAACATCAAAAAAATATTTCATGATATTTGACAGCAAATGTACATAGTGAATTATATTACATAACGTTAGTAAGCCATTATTTTATGGTTATTTTTAAAATTTTGTAACTTATGAATAAACTGCTACGTACATAATTCCTAATAAGGTTCTGTAGTCTGGGATTCACGGCTGTACTCGGTCAGAACCAAACGCCTCCTATTCAACGCATGCATCTTGACAGTGCTGCTTTACGGTTGCGAATCATGGCACCTTACGAAAGCGCAGAGTAACCGTATCATGTGTTTCGAAAACAGATGCCTGCGGCGAATGCTTGGA
>JAHZMQ010000038.1:0-55672 GCA_031772345.1 Himalopsyche anomala | reverse complement strand
TTTTTTTTACAAACCTTCTGATTTTATGTACTTTCATTCGTCTTTTCACATTTCAGTATATATTTTAGCGACGGTGATGAACATGAGACATAAATTCCTAAAAGTTTTTTTTTGAATGGATATTGAAGATTTAGTTTCGATTTAGTTTAAAGTTGGCATTCCTAACTTGATTAACAAAATGCCTCACATGAGGTAACACATGTCTTCGATCTGAATCAAAGCCTGGTTATTTATCTCTTCATTCACCTCGAGATCGGGATTCCTTGAACTGACACGAATTCGATGTAAAATGTCTGTAAAATTGGCATGTCCCAATAAGTATAATTTTCAAGCAAATTGAGCTCTTGACATGCAAGTAGAAACATTCGTCATTTTTCGGATGAACTGTGTAAATGCGACCAAGAGCATTCGGGTGATCAGGAACCGCATCGCTTTGCTTTTGACGTTAAAATTTCTTCGATATAGCGTTCCAAGTGTAATAACGTGTCATCTCAGAGTAAAGCAACGTTCGTACAAAATATTGTTGTCAAAAATTTATCATACCTAATTATAAACATAACCTTATTTCAATATTATCCGATTTTCTTTCGTTTTCATTTCATATCATCGATTTCTTTTATTCTTATCCATATTCTAAATTTAAAATTTCAGTCGTACGCAAAAGAAGCAAAAACAAACAAATATAGAAAACAGTGCGATCTGGTGGATTTTTCTGAAACCAGCTTACGACATTTTATCGTTTGATGAAGCTATTCGTCATTTGAAAATTTTATTCTGTATGAAGATATTTATTTTCTTTATAATTTCTTTTCCGTGATATTTTTCCGATGTTTTAATGCTTATTCTGCTATTCTAGGTAAATAAGAATTTTATAAATCAAATATCATTGAAATCCTTGTAGTAATTCTCGAGATATACGTGGTGTAAATAACCCCACTTTGTTTTATATATATAGACTAGCTGGCCCGACGAACTTCGTACCGCCTCAGAATCAATAAATGTTGTGTTGGCTGAATTAAATTTAGTTTAAATGAATAGTTAAAATGAATTAAATTCAATAAATGTGCAAAATTCAAAATGAAAAGTATTTTAATTACATTGAAATGATGTTATTCACGTGGCACAGTCGATAGATTTAAAGGAATGCAGTGGACCAACGATTTGATTTTGAATTGTGAAGTTGAAATGATCCACATCTTTGTTATTTGCTGCAAGAATTGCTCGTTCACTCAACCAATTATGATGTTTGTGATTAGCAATGATATTCAGGAACACTTTGTTGATTGTCCTTCGATGAGACAAAATTGCAAAAATTCGGCAAAAACGAAATCAATCCATTCGATTCGTCGACAGGAACACGGCCGTTACAGATAGTCAGCAAATGCTTGGAGAAATCTGCGGCAGATGGTCGTTTAGAAATGCAACTCGCATGTTTGTCGTTAGCTGAAGTTTCTTAACATAGCGCCACAGAGTCGATGTTTTAAGTCAAGCGTTTATTTCATCGGCAGCGGTCGATCTTGGAATGACTGGTAGTGTTTGGCGAAAATCGCCAGATAGTAGAATCATTGCGCCTTCAACACATTTTGAGTCATTGCGCTGATCTTTCATAGTTCGGTTGAGTGCTTCCAATGCGGAGGAAAAATAAGCCACCATTTCCCTCATCAATTGCCTTCATTAAAGTATCGTACACTTTCTGTTGGGGGTTCAACAGTGGTACATTCGTTCGAAGTGATTGGTTCAATGCATCTCGATCATATTCACGTTTACGTTCCGATTCTCGATTGAAAGCGTCGTTCATTCCTCGATCTGGCGACGCATCATGCAGCGCATGAGGTAACACATATCTTCGATCAAAAGCAACGCCTGGTTATGTATCTCCTCATTCGAGATCGGGATTCCCTGAACTGACGTGAATTCGGTGTAAAGTGTCTTCGGACATGTCATCCTTGTACTTGTTCCACAGTTCACGTGGATTCGATGGGAAGCATGTCAAAATAATGATAGCAAATAATGTGCGTATCTGACTTGGAGACGCAGAAACAATTGCTTCAGCGATTGTCATGTCCCAATGAGTTTAGTTTTCAAGCAAATTGAGCTATTGACATGCGGCACGAAATGTTAGGCATACGACGCCATTGACAGTTCGAAATGATTCGAAATGTCGACCCGAAGGGAATTATTGGTTGTTTTTCAGATTTTCATGTTCACAGAACTGAAAGACTCTTAGAAAACCATTCCGAGCACTCTTACTGATTGGTTTAGAAGTACTTGGCATAGCTAATACCTCTTTATTTCACTGTATTTTAAATAATAAAATTACATCTTCACAATGTTGACAAACGACTACTTTTGTTTGACAGTAACTGTCAAACAAAGACTGTTGCTAAGAAATGTGTTGGTCTAGGATAAATTTGTTCTCAATGCTTGTCACCAACATAATGACAGGGATCTTTTCAAAATTATTCAAATAATACTTTTTGATAATTTTACGAAAGTTCATTCTAAATTTTCATATTTTTTATATTACGAAATGACATAAATTCTCATTATAACAAAGAACGCAACATTTTCCAAATCTTCAATATTATATTTATGAGATTATCTTTCATTAGAAAAAAATATATATTTTTGTTTAATGTTCCACACATACAAACAACTATACAGTCAATCCTGTTTTTATGCGGTAGATGTGTTCCACTAAATATCGCAAAAAAAAATCGCATAAAAAAAACTTGACTTCCATAGAAATAAATAGTGGGGTGCGTTACTTAAATTTTAAAATCCGCATAACTTTGAAACAGCGAGTTAAAATATACACTAAATCGCAAAGTATAAGAAAATTAGGGAAAAACCACGGCGTAAAAATATTAAAAAATAGTCACTGTATGACAATTCTATGTGTGTTTTAAAGCATGTGGTTCTAAATCACTCTTTTTCAGAAGAAATAGTATGCGCATCAATTTCATAAAACTATGGTTGTTTTCTAACAATAAAATTAGTGATCAGAGTTTGTTCAGATTTTTTTTTCGATAATTAATTGTTTATGCAGTTTGTTATACCCATATATTCTAAAGTTATCGTTGAAACTTGAATGCGCGACCAGAATTTGAATCATTTAGAAAGAAATGATCTTCTAATTTACTGAAAAGTTGGATACCTTCTTCAATTATTTTCGCAGTGAAGGAACTGGAATTTCTTTCAGTTCGTCATTATTTTCTTGTTTTTTGTCAATAATTAAATTTAAATTATGAACATCTTCGTCACGTATAACTTTATCTGTAAGTAATTCGTCGATATAATTTTCGCTACAGGTATCAAACCTTTCTTCGCCAAGTTCAGGTGCTAAAGTAATCATTTCAGCTGATATTACCGATGCTTCAATGGTTTCATCGACTGTAACACACCTAATTAAGTGGACTTAATTCAGCGATGGCAGATGCAACATGATTTAAACAGTCCGAAATCGTATTTTTTTTCAAATGTCTGTTGTGTTTATGATTCTCTCTACTCTATCCAAAATACAACAATATATGCTCTCGATGTAATATTTAACATTTTTATATATCGTAAAATATGGTACATTTAAAAAAATGCATTTCTAAAAAACCGCATTACTTCGAAATCGCATAAAAAACCGCATAAAAACAGGATTGACTGTATATAGGGATCAAAAATAAAATAATGATTTGATAGTATTTTATAACAATATAATATACATGAAAAGTATACTGATTTTGTTTTACATACCTTCTGATTTTATGTACTTTCATTCGTCTTTTCACATTTCAGTATATATTTTAGCGACGGTGATGAACATGAGACATAAATTCCTAAAAGTTTTTTTTTTAAATGGATATTGAAGATTTAGTTTCGATTTAGTTAAAAGTTGGCATTCCTAACTTGACTAACAAAATGCCTCAAATGAGGTAACACATGTCTTCGATCTAAATCAAAGCCTGGTTATTTATCTCATCATTCACCTCGAGATCGGGATTCTCCGAACTGACACGAATTCATGTCCCAATAAGTATCATTTTCAAGCAAATTGAGCTGTTGACATGCAAGTAGAAAGAAGCATTCGTCATTTTTCGGATGAACTGTGTAGATGCGACCAAGAGCTTCAATAGTAGGGATTCCAACTCGGATATCCGGATATATCCGACCCTTTTTAACTATTCGATATCCGGATATTTGGGAAAATATCCGGATACTATTCGTTATAATTTTTAATGAAATATTTTACAAAATCGGCGAAAGATGATATGAATACTGGGGCATTTACTACCTGGGAGAAACCATTACTTAAAAGTAGTGTTTTTTTTACCTTCCCCAAACTCGGGTATTATGAATAAATATCTCATCTTGTTATCTTAATACTTAAAAGTTCGACAAATCGGCTCGGACTCTAGGCAAAAAAAACCTTTAATGCCGAAATTTCATTCATTGAAGAAATGCCGTTGCAGTAATCTAATGCAGCTGCAAATTTTCAATATTTTAATATGATGGAATAGTATTGAAATGTGTATTGTCTTTATCTAAGGCATTTCAGAAGTGGGAAATGATTTAGTGAGGATAATAATAAAGAATTTAGCAATAATAATGCAACGTTATTAACGGCCGAGGGAATTTATAAATTTGTATACAATAAGTTGGAAAAATTTAGAAGTTCATTAAGTGAAGAATCTTTACATGTGATTAAAAAGAGAATGAACGAACGCCGACTAAAAAAAATAATAACACTCGTGATATATCTACAAAGTGAAAATGTTCCCAGTTCTAATAAAAATTTTCGATACTCAAATAAATATGAGGCCATTTCTTTAGCACAAAGTATTATTAAGAGAATTCACCCAAATTTGTTATCTAGTAATAATGAAATCTCTCAGGACTCTGATGTAGAAATAACACCTCTCTCTTTTTCGACATCCGAATGCTTAATTCTATTTTATCTCTCGCGGAAACTGAACACAATACAAATAATCTGAAAAAAGATTTTAAATACTTAGATCAATTTTAAAAAAGGACGGAAAAGTTGTACGTGTTGCTTAAAACACTTCTAACAATAAAATCAACTGCAACGGAACGAGTATTTTCAACAGCAGGACAAGTTAAAACTAAATTAAGATCAAATTTAAAATATGATACATTTAATGCTCTCTTATTTTTAAAATATGAATTGTTAAAATCTGAATAAATGACTTATATTACAAATGAACTCGTTTTTAATGTATTATTTTAGTACATAAATTTATATATGTAGTAATGTTTTGTTATTTTCATACTTACTGAAACTATCCGGATATCCGGATTTATTCGGATAGTTTCAGTTTTACTATTCGATATCCGGATAGTTGAAAATGACGAATAGTTGGAATCCCTAATCAATAGTCATTCGGGTGATCAGGAACCGCATCGCTTTGCTTTTGACGTTAAAATTTCTTCGATATAGCGTTCCAAGTGTAATAACGTGTCATCTCAGAGCAAAGCAACGTTCGTGCAAAATATTGTTGTCAAAAATTTATCATACCTAATTATAAACATAACCTTATTTCAATATTATCCGATTTTCTTTCGTTTTCATTTCATATCATCGATTTCTTTTATTCTAATCCATATTCTAAATTTTAAATTTTTTATAATTCAGTCGTATGCAAAGAAGCAAAAACAAACAAATATAGAAAACAGTGCGATCTGGTGGATTTTTCTGAAACCAGCTTACGACATTTTATCGTTTGAAGCTCGTTCGTCATTTAAAAATCTTATTCTGTATGAAGATATTTATTTTCTTTATAATTTCTTTTCCGTGATATTTTTCCGATGTTTTAATGCTTATTCTGCTATTCTAGGTAAATAAGAATTTTATAAATCAAATATCATTGAAATCCTTGCAGTAATTCTCGAGATATACGTGGTGTAAATAACCCCACTTTGTTTTATATATATTGATATTCAATAAACAGACAACTATCTTAGACTTAGACGAAAAAAAAGATAAATTAAATTATTTATTTCTATTTAAGTATTACTATTTGTATAAAATCTAAAATATAGTATTCATTATTGATTGAAAAAAAAGAAGTAAGGAATTATTTTAAGTTAATGAGTGATAATACTGTAGAAATAATAAACCTCTCGTAGCTGTCAGTCAAACAAATAATCTTCTAAAATGCACATGTTAACTGAAATTTGTAACACCTCTCAATTATGGTTTTATGCACTGCTTTTGGTTTGCGTTTTGCTAACTTTTATTTGAACCATAATTTTATTTGCCTTTTAAGATTAACAAAAACTTCGAACACTTTATCATATTCAAAAACTCTTACAAGACTCTTAAACAGAAGAATAATTCCGCAATAATAATATATTTAGTCTTCCGCTCTGATCAAAATGTTTTTTTGCAAATAGCCATCGTTTTAAATAAGATTTAAGAGCTTAAAAATAAGAACAAATCAGCAGTTAAATATATTTTTCTGTTAATTTACAGGACTTTATATATTATTTTAATTTTAATTTTTTACCTCAACATCACAGGTATAGGGAATCTTAGATTCAAAAAATGTAAACAAAATATTAACGTTCGAATGGTGACAAATTTGACGTTGCAATCTGTAAACAAAACAATACTTTTAAATTAAAAGTTTGTTCATTTTTTTTAATTGTTCTTCTATAATCTATCAAAAAATCATTATGCCGTTAAAAGACTCATACCCGTTAGTTCGTTCATAATTAATCTTCTCATTCCAAATAAGAAAATGAATCCCGACAGTAAACTCGGATTGAAGCGGAAAACAAACCTCCTTTTTAAAAAAGACGGCGTCACCTCACAAATTGTAGATTACTACAATCGATTCGGGCAGAATAGAGATCTGGAACAATATCTTACGTTTTCAAATCCTGGTGCAGGCCGGCAATGTCCCAGTATACAATCTGACACGACGTCGAACTTTTCGACGGCCCGATGTCTTTTGACTGACAGCGAAAATCATTCCGCTTGCCTTAGAAAAGAAATTCTCACACATAATCTCACGGACAGTGACTCCGATGATAATCATACAGCGAAATATCTAATGAAACCACCTGAACATGTTGACAATCACCGTGAAAAGGTAAGCCTGTTAAAATAGAAAGAATAACTATTGCGGATGAAATCCAGTATCTAGAAAATAGCTTTATCATCATGACTGTAATAACCTTTAGTATGCTTTACTACATGCTAACGTCTTTCTGCCATATAATTTACTAAATGGTGCTGATGCTAATGCAGTTCTGTAGGAAATTTATTAACAAATAGGAAAATGCTAAGTTATCATACATGGGAATCCGGAAAACCGATAATTTACACGATTGACTGATACTGAATATAATATCAGTATGAAAAAGTCGACAAAATTAAGTCTAGTGGAACTTCTTAGAACAAAGTATAGAGCCTAATATGAAAATTGGCACCAAATTTTTGTTGTAATATTTCGTAATTTGCCTAAATTATCTCTTTCCTTTATTAACGGTCTTAAGGTACTTACCTATTTGCAATTAACTTTCCTAGACGAACGCATTTTTTTTTGAGACTAGTAAATTTTCAGGTAGAAAAAGAGGAGTATGCTGTAAAGCATATTTACCTTTCGTTATTCAAGTGATAATTCTATTATATGAATTTTTGACCTTTCCGTTCATAAAAATCATGCCCCTCCTTTACTCCTCAAAAATTCACTAAAACGTTCGCAAGTTGCTGGGAATTTTGATTTCATATGAAAATATTAAAAATACCAAATGTTGGTATTAAGGAAACCGACAAATTATGCGGATCGAGAAATATTTTTACCAAAATTCGTCACCATTTTCTTTCTGGTTTGTTCTAAGAAGTTTCATTTGACATATTGTGTTTACTTTTTCATACTGATTATTATTTCATATTTCGAGTAAATTATCGGTTTCCATGATTCCAATGTGTGCTAATTTGACATTTTCTTATTCATAACTAGCCGGTTCCTGGCAAGCATTGCAATACCATTCAAAGAAAGAAAGTGTTTGTGTTTATCGAAGTGCATGTTTTCTTTTCTGTCTGTTTGACGTTTGCTGCCAATTTTCTATGGTACAACACACGCGCCACCTACTGTAAGTTAATTCTACTATAACCTTCGTGCAAGTGCACGCATACTTTGTTAAAATGAAATGTATGACAGACATACAAACATTGATTTTTATATATAAGACTTACTGTAAGTTAATTTTACTATGCCTATAACCTTCCCGGAAGTGCAAGCAAAAATTTTGTCTAAGTTTTATCGCAATCGGTTGAGCGGTGTGGCAACGCATAAAGTACGAACAAACTAACATTCATTTTCATGTATTAGATTATAGTTTCTATAGAATTGCATTGTTATTAGAGGCATTTAGATCATTTTCTGGTGGAAAAAGGGTAAAACTTTACAGCATATTTATCTTTATAATAAATAGCAATAAATAAATTGTTAACGATTTTAACGCCTTTATTAAATTTTGGAATTTCCCCGAAACCAATGTTTGAACAAGAATACCACAAATTCTGGTTAAAAAAACAAATACCAGTTTTATATCCTGCATTATAGGTCACTGTACAGAAGTGGTTGATTGCTTTTTCGTTTTCCTCTTCGTGGATTCAGTGCATGAATCATGAAAAAAAGAAACCAACCAAATATTTGTATTCGTGGTTACTCACAAACATTAGTTGTTGAACATAAATAATATATCATTCCATCAGATTCACCCATCTCATTGAAAAAAAATGTGTTTTTGTATTTTTAAACTAAAGTAATAATTTCCATAAATACTATCAAAAACAAATCGTTGTGATGTGACCTTAGCGTGCAGGACTTTAGTGCCCCAATAGTAGCGCGCAAAATAAGATTATTTCGTATTATTCCAAATCAAAATATATCAGATTAAATAAGAGATTGAAAATCTTCCAGCCATCCACGAGTACTGCCTCAGAAAATGAAATAAAAAAAGCAATTTCCATCAAATTTGATTCAAAAACAAAATTTGCAATCGGAGACTCGGATACGAAGAGCGATGAGTCGTCACATGAAGCTATCAGCACCCGAGAAGGTAAAGTAACATTTCTTTACAAATCACACTCTCCCCTGAAGTGTAACCTATATTGTAGAATTTCAACGATCGGTATTTTGTCATCACATTTATTGTAAATCAATCTCTTAACCTCCCGTTTCTGGGAGGGGTTTGGTTAGGATATGATTGATCCTTAGCAATTAGGTGTTTGTGGCAACAGCCGCCTTAAAACCATTTCTTAATAAAGGATTCCCCGAACTTTCTGCACACCTCATTGAATTGCCTCTTGCTGTTGGAATCTCTGGCTCTAAAGACGGCTGAATCCATTTCCCCTTGGCCAGAAATCATTTGTCTTTCTAACACAATAATACAAAGTAATCCTTTTTGTTTGTCTCAGATATCAATCAAAACCTCGACAGTTCCTTGAACAAGGCAGGTTCACCGACGAGTAGTATAACTTCCAGAAAGCTAGAATGGGACTCCTTGGCAGATGTCGGATACGCAAACGTTGGACAAAACAAGAATCCGCATCAAAATTTGAGCACCCTAGAAAGAATAGCACTCGATGGTCATCTTAAAAGCGGAAATAACACCAAAAGAAGTGACGATAAGAAACGGTCAACATACGATGAAACCAGTTCTCAATTGCCGAATTTTTCTCAAGTGGGTTTGCCAGACGCTCAGTCAACTCCTATTCAAGCTTCTCAGAGCAAATTGCCTGCTGTGGCGATTAAACGGAAGAGTATCTTACGCAGCTCGCCTCACAAGGACTCTTTAGGTGATTCGAAATCCGGCAGAAAAGCCTCATCAAAAGAGAGACATCATAGAAGTCACGCGTCCAATTTAAACATTGGGAATTTAAAAATAGATATGACCAAGCACTTCTCAATAAATGTAGATATAGATAATGTAGATCAAAACAAAAGAAAAGTCGTAAGCGATGACAACATCAGATATGAACAACTCGAGCAAATGCCATCAAAAGATAATGATAATTTACACAGTGACAACAGTAATTTACAGGACAATTTGTTTCGTAAACCGAAAACAAAGCATTCAGGCAATGAAAGCACTAATGAAAGTTCTAAATCTGTCGGTCTATCCGACATTCCCACTAGTGATAAAGAAATCCAGACATCATCGCGGCAAAATGTGTCAACTGCAGCGCAGACATCGTCGAGACTAATAAACAACGAGCATGCGACTGAAAGTAATTCACCCGGTGATGGATATCATTCGCTTTCTAATATTCTCGCAAAGGGTCCCATAATACTCAATGTCGTGAGGTCTGATAAAAGACCGGTTTATCGAACCAAAAAAAAGCGGGCGCAACATTCAGCCAAGACTTTAAACGTGACTCCTGCAATTTTAATGCACGAGTCGACGGAGAGCGATCATAATGAAGTGATCGATGTAAATCTTGACACGCCGAGTCCTTTGGCTGCAGAGCAGGACAACTCGCTTCTGAAATGTGGCGAAAGTATTTTGTCTAGAGCGGAAAGCTTTGAATATATGCCAGGACACATGTTTCAGAATAATAATGACTCTCCTCTAGATGATATACCTGATGCCGAAAAGAGTATACCTGAATCTAGTCTGGGAGCGGTGAGCCCCGAGTCCAGTCAACCTTTAATGAGTTCCAGCAGTGGTCTCTATTCTAAAGATGATGAATTAATTAATATCGAGATGTCGTCATGTTTTGAACGTGACTTGAATGCGAATGTAAATTTAATCAGCAAGTTGGTCGCTCAACGGCACAACGATCCGGAGCTCAAGAGGAGGCTCATAAAGCAGGTCGTCAAGATGTTGGTGAAAGCCGATTACCCCGGGGATGAAAGTAGAGAGAGTCCTAGAATATTTGAAGATTATTCGAATAGAGATTCGTCAAATCACAATAGCAAAATTAAAGAAATTCCCATTATTGAAGAAGCTGTAGGGAAAGTTCACCTTCCTGAATTTGATGAAACCAACATACTACTGAAGAGAACAGCCTTTCATAAGCAAATATTCATTAAGAGTAGATCTTCTGAAGAAATTTTTACCCAGACTAAACCTGGGGAAGATAGTCCTCCTAAAAAATGTCAAAGCGGGCCTGCTTCTCTAGCCGTCAGCGGTAGAATGATTGAGAAGTTTTCTCAGCGAAATTTGGAATCGAAGGTGATGTGTGATAAGAGTGTTCAACCGAGCCTATCTATGAATTCAACAGCCAAAAATTATACCAATAAATGTCCGGTGGAAAGTTATGAAACCAATAGCATTGCTAGCTCGTCCACGTCCGGACATTCAAGTCGAATTTCATCCGTGCAACTTTCTGAACCGACAAAATCAAAGTCCGAGCATATATTCGAACAGTACTTGATTGCAAAGAAGCAGGAGGATATTGAAAAAAGACAATATGCTCTGAAAAAATGGACTTTAGTCAAAAAAATGCAAGATCCTAAACATAAAAAGCAATCAATGAATAAGCATGATCAAATTAGCACTGAAGGCTCCACGTCTTCGAGTGACATTAAAGAGACTCGTAGACAATTAGCCATGATAAACAACGAAATAATTAAATTGAATCTTTTAAAAATAAAGCTCGAAAACAAAAATAAGCCAAAGAGTAGTTTTGACGATGAACTGTTATCAAGAGAAAACCAGGCAATTAAACATATGCCAAATCAAGCAGTAGACGTTTATGCCCTCACTGAATCCACCAGGATGCCTGAACATCTAAAAAGTCATAAAAATAATGTTCATATTCCCTTGCTGGATTTGAGAAAAAGTTCCGATGAATCTTCGATGAATACATTGAGTAACGCTGAAGAACTCAGTTTGCAATCGGCTTCTCATATTAAAAATGACTCACCATTGTCGCCAGAAAATGCAGCCAATGTTGGATCATCACATCAGAATGATAAGCATGAAACCGAAATACCAGATGGGTCCGTAAGAGAAGTTGTCAAGTCACCGCAAAGCTTTCAGAACGAAGCTAGATTTTGTGCCCGCAAGAAATCTGAAGATTTAAAAAAAGTTAAAATCTTGTATAAAACCGACGACGCCGAGATAGGGCCGCAGTGTAAATGCAAGCATTCCAGATCCCACAATTTCCAAAGCACCACCACGATACTTAAAAAGTCTTCCAAAGCTCAGTTTGATTTACCTGAAGGACAGTTTGGGATTTTGTGTTCGTGCTGTCGGAGCAATCTCTTGAGCTCTGACTCCTCATCGGAGAGTAACAAACAATCAGCTGTAAGCCAAAGTATCTCGATGACTGCAGAATTGCAGAAGCTCGAAAAGATCTTTGCCAAATACCAAAAGTGCAAAGTGATGAAATCGTTCATGAAAGATTATGACAATCTCGTTTTGAAATACCAAAAAATGAAAGAGAAAAAAATCGTATCCAATATTCGGAACGGTAGCAATGAAGAAGGGAAAAAACAAATGTCTTCAACTGATGAAAACATAACTAATATTGGTAATCTACATTTGATTAACCTTAATGAGAGGATTAAAAAATTTAATGAAGGTATTGCCTCTGATGAATATAAAATTAAACTTTTACCTGAAAATAATGATGATAGACCAAAAAGTGCCCCTTTACTTATAAGTGCTTCATCATTTCAGAAAGAAATTGATCCTGCTGTTGAAAAGAACGTTAAAAGCACTGAAATGTCACAAAGAGCTGATAGTTCTGTAAGCCAGACCATAAATATTGAAGAATCATCGAAGGAAAGTCCAAAGCGTTTATTTGCAGAAAAGAATCAAAAACAACCAAAATCGGTGTGTGTCGATGCCACCACGTCTCCACTAGTACTGTACAGTGGAAAAACAGATAAAAAACTCGAATCCAGTCCTAAAAGTCTTGATCTTACAGATAAAATTGTTTTGAAAGTTAAAAAGGTAGTAATGCAAGAATATGAAGATCTTGCTAAAAAAGTTGACCGTATTCAGGACACAATCGAATGTCAGAGTAAAAATTATTCAAAAAGTGCTGCTAAAAATATATCCGAAGATATAAATGTAAACGACACAATAAAAGAGTCTCTAGCTTCCAAATCGCCAATAAAATCATTGAGGAACTCAAAGTCGGAGATTTGTTCAGATGATAAAATTATTGGAACGGATCCAAAAAAATCTGATAAACGTTTTGGTCGAAATAGTATTTCTGTTGATAAAGCAAAAGATAAAGATACTTCTCATAAAAAAGCTGCTAGGATTCGAGGTAGAGCAAAGTATACGTACAAAGAAAACGAAATACTTTGTCTGTGTCCAAAATCTGAAATGCTCGAGTTGGACTTACATAATTGCAAATGTCAGAAAAGAATCGAAAGACAAAAATACATATCTAAACTCATCAAGGAAGCAAAAAAAAAGGTTGCTGTGCCTACACCGAAACCCATAGCTTATAATTTAATATTAGAGCCTAGCGAAAGTATTTTGGAAGAAGTTATTCAAAAAATAAAAAGACAATCTCTGGAAGACGTTATTGTTAAGATACCAAAACACCCTGGAGCGCAAATGAAAGACCTCAGAGATTTCAAACAATCTCTTCGCGATTTTAAAACTATCAGTGAATCTTCTGGCTTGCAATACAATGAAGAGGAAGAGAAGGGTTCAACAGATGAACAAATCAAGGAGTTCAGCAGTCTCAACGGAGAATTTTCTGATAAATCATCTGTCACCGATTACCCCAGCGAAAGAGACTCAGCGGCTAGCAGCGGAATAAGCTCAAGGAAAGAAAACAATCTTCCTAAAATAGAGAGCGCCAAAAAGAAATCCATGTCAGTAGAAGAATATCTCAGAGTCAACAAACCAAGATTTATCGACGAAGCCGACAAAAGAAGGGAATGTCTGAGAAGATTGCATATCTTAAGGTATAAGTATTTATATAAAAAATTAAAACTGTGGTAGTTTATATCTTGTGGTTGTTTTTAGAGTTTTATAATGTTAATAGTCAAATTTTATTGTTCTTTCTACTGACCAGGATCGAACATATTTACATACCCTTTATAAATAAACCTATGTGACAACACTGCATTATGTAATTAATTTATTTTGTACTTTGTATATATTTATTTGTTAACAATGATGCAATTGCGATTTAGTTTTTTTCATACATCTTTTAACATCAGACATCTAAAATTACATATAAATACAGCTACAATTGAATCTTCGTGGAATAACTTCAGAATAATGGATGTGGATTTTAATACGCCAAATTTACCCTAGTTTAACATGATGCAACTTGTTTTTTTTTTAATTTTACAAAAAACTGAAGAATTGCAATCCATTAAAGTAAACTATTTTCCAGTCGTGTCATTGATCCGTTAGGAACTATTATTAATATTTGAACATGAAAAATTTAAAAACAACCCACTGAAAAATGGCTTGGATATTTTTGGATCTTGGTAATGCTTGTAAATCCTATTTTTTTATTTTCACATATTTTTTCATTTATGTACAGGTTTTATGATAACATCAGAGTTGTTCGATTCTGAAGTTCGTCTAGTTCGAACTGTTCTACTCTGAGCTTTTCCCCAGTTCGTTTGTTTGTAGCTGGTTTTGTTAAAGTGTTCATCGCTTCCGTTTACAAATTGAAACATTTTAAATTCTGTCAATTTAATCTTTTCTGGTGTTATAACTGATTTCGTTGGATATAGACTTCAAATCAACAAATTCGGTGACTCAAAAATTGATGTAATAAATATTTATATATTTTTTTGCAACTTGCATCTGGTAAATTAACCTATTTAGGTACTTTTGTCAAAGTTAACTCAAAGTTTCAATATTTGCACTTGCCTTGTTCTTCCAGAGAAGCGATATACAACTGGTTTGCTTAATACAGTAGGAAATTATTATATTTCTGTTTAGTTTAAGATAAAATTTGTGATTTATACAGTTTTACATATAATATATGACATCACACCCCAATGCTGTGTGGCAAAGGGGATAAAAAATGTGGCTTCACTGAATGAAGTAAAATATTTTAGGAGACTTATTTTTTTTCATGAGGGAAGTTGAGTTAAAATATAGTTTATAATTTAGACAAACGGCTTAAGGATTTCTTAATAAAAATAACGGTATAAGGAGGTTGATTGGTCATTGAAGCTGACTTTGTGTTCCAAATTTGTTTAATTATCAGGAAATATTTTTATTTTAATATCAATTATCAATTTGATTGATTTGGTTTCTTACATTATTTATTAAGGTGACATGATAGCAAAATAATATAATACAGATTGGTTGTGGAAACCTCATGTAGCTCACTCCAGGTATAGTCAAACATGATGATCTTACTGAGTATACTAGTTTATGATTTTACTCAAATGTAAGCTATAGACCTATGATGTTAAAAACATACAATGCTGTCGCAAGTAAAAATTTCTGTTCAAGTGTTCCTTCATAAAGTGTTTTGGAACAAATAATAATTTCAAATAAAAATTCTATGAATTGAAAAAATAACAATGGAACATTCATTTAATGTCACGTTTTTTTGCACAGTCAATGATTAATTTGATTGAGATATTAACGACAGTTGTGTGCATTTTATTTTAAAGAGAGCAGAGAGATACACAGCGAAGAAGAGTCTTGTCCTTAGGCGTTTCAAATATTCCAAATATCAAGGATATATCGACGTCAGATCTTCATCAGTTGGCTGACCAATACGGAATTACATTTGCTCACACTGGTAAATACTAGTCACTGACACCCACAACAAATAAAGTAGTCGGTCATTTCACACGAGAGAAATGAAAGCTTGAAAAAATCTCGACTGAAATGAATGTGTTATCATTCTAAGAAATTAATAAAAAAAAGCCTTAAAGAAATTACATTCAATTTTGCTCTCCTGCAAAATGACAAAGATTTTCTGCTTTATTCATTGTGGGTATCATTATACCTGTCTTTCGTCTTTAAATACTTCTCATGAATAATTTTGGTTTAGTGAAAATTTATTATTAATATTCAACATTCCATAATTTATTACTATGACTTAAAATTAATACTGTTAGATACTTAGTTGTTTTCCTAGAATGTCACTAGAAATGTTTTTCAAAACAATTTGTATTTTTTTGTTTGTGTGCGTCTTATTCTGCTAATTATTAGATACGAATAGCAGAATGAACCACTATTCACAATCTTTTTCAGGTATACGTATCTGAAGGGTTAAGGCATAATACCTAATCTCCCTTTACTTTTTCAGGAAAAAGTAGAATATTCAATTCCCATGATATGGTGAGGAATACGGCTCGCCAATACAGGAAGCTTCCCGAAGTTCAAAGTAAGAAACACGATTTGAAGAAACAACAATCGAAAAAAACCAATTTGCTGATGGCCGATCTCTTTGCAAAGGTACACAATACAGTGGAACCTCTCATAACGAGACTAATTCGTTCCATAATCTTACTCGTTATGTGAAACACTCGTTAAGCGAAACAATTTTTCCCATATGAAACAATGTAAAATACAATAATGTCTTCCATGCCGAAAAAAAAAAAATTTTTTACATTTTGAATGTTTATTCAAATAAAATTACATACTTATACATTGTTAAGGAGCGTAACAACATGGAATGCGATTTCGATTTGCAAAAAACAATAAAAAAAACCGACTAGTTTAATATATATATATTTATGACTAACGTCCCCTCGAAGCTGCGACCGCGCAGCAGTTGGGAAGCCCCTGCGCACTCATTCCGGGTAGGCGCGCACTACAAGACAGTTGGTCAATTAATTTTTGATCGGTCCGCGCAGCCTTTGAAATTTCCGCGCAGCTAACCTCTTGCCTTAGAGGGAAAATTGTTTATGACTAATAATTAATTCTTTCTTTAAGACTTTCTGTCTAGAGACAATGTGACAGCATTATTATTGAATATATTTGTACAATGCATAGCCTCCTCCTTATTAGAGTGATGTTTCTCAATGTACGATGCAACAGTTTCCCATGCTTTCAGCATTTCTCTTATTGCGCCAGAAGATTGTTGCTCTGCTACTTCCTCCTCCTCCACTAACAAACTCTCCTCCATAACTTCTTGCTGTGAAAAACAATGCAACTCCATAAGCTCTTCGGTGGTCAGCTCTTGACTGTGCTCTTCCACAAGCTCATCAATATCGTTGTTATCTACCTTGACGCTAACGTTTCCTGGTACTTGGTATTGGCCAAAGATACAATCTCGTTGACTGTAGACTTCACAGGTGCTGTTTCAAACCCCTCAAAATCACATTCGACAACGCTCCTTGGCAAAGCTTTTTCCAAGCTGAAGTGAGGGTTCTCTTGGTAACCCCTTCCCACACCTTGTCAATCATCTTGAGGCAAGCAACGATGTGAAAGTGATCATTCCAAAACTCTGCGTCACTCGTATTTCTCGTTAAGAGGATACAGTACCTTTTCGCCTGAAAACAGAGTAAATCGATCGTTTGCCGTCGACTAAATCTCGTGAACCGTTCACTCAAAAATTTTTTTTTTCAATAATTACATTTTCCAAACGCTTTTTTACACTATTGCATTTTTTTTTCATGAGAATAGTCATATTTTAAAGGAAACACGGCAAACACAAAAAACGGAATTTGAAAAACTGCTTTACGTTGAAATCATTTTTAGAGATTATTATAAGATACCGAAGTTTAATGTCTTAGAAAGAAATGCAGATAAAGGTTTGTTTAAGAAAGTGAATTGAGCAGAATTTCCAATTTATGTTTTGTAATGATTGTACATCCATTTGAAATGTACCATTTCTCCCACTTTTTCTGACTGATTTTTAAAGCATAATTGGATCATAAATACTTCTACAAAAAATTGTAATGATAAAACATTTTATTGTTTACATTTAAAAGCAAAAAAAAAATTTATAATAATAATACCAATAAATGGTAACCATTTTTCGGGGATGTCTTTTTCTTACCTACCATTCTTCAGTTTGAGCTCAGTTTGAGATGAGGCTTGGTCTGGAGTGGACGTGTCGAAAATTCTTTAGATATTTTTAAATCACTGGTCAACGAACATTAGAGATATGAATCAAAGCAATGTATTTTTTACACTACCATAAAAAACGGTTAAATATCGGTTGGGGTTAGGGTTGCGCAAAGCGCTGATAAATAATATTATTATTTATAATACAATAATGTCTTGTTCAGTCGAAATACTTGTAAAGACCAGTATTACTTTAGTTTATGGATAAGCATTTTGAAATAATTATTCTGCAATGGTTTTAAAAAGAGATTCTATTCAATATAATAGTAACAGTAGTTGAATAAAAGTCATCTAAATGGAAAAAAAAACTTCAAAATTATCGGAGAAGCTAAGATGTTAATAGTAAATATTTTTTACATAATATACAGATGGTAAACCATGTTTTTTGCAACGTTAAGTTTTTTTAATTGAATACATTTTTCTACCGTCAAACGTGTTTTATTAAACTTATAATTGAACAAAACAGAATGCTAGAAAATATTCGAAATTGATATATGACAAATATATATACATATGTATGGATACATAATAAACTTGTGAAATATTTTTATTCATACATTTAAGTCATTGTTTTGTACCACCCAACAAAGTTAGTCCGATGCAGCCGATATAACTTAACGACTTTAATTTATCTATTATATTAAATGATTGAAGACCATATTTTTTCGATAACTTACCAAATTATGTAACAATGTTATACCTACAATACATTAATATTCAAATCAATCGCATGGTTTGAATTATTTTTAATATTATTAGTATTATGTTTTCTTGACACAACCCTGAACTTTGAACTTATATATCTCCGACAGAGAGGAGGTTCTCAAACATAAAAAAATACGAATATATTTATGCATTCGATATAAATTATTTGAATAGATATAATATTTATTTAGTTTCTTCCTTATTGAGTTAGGCTATATATAAACTTGAAGTAAAAATAAGCACATAATAAAATTTGCTAATGGCTTGAAAAAATTATTAACATGGATTATGAATATTTTCGATAGTTTCGGTAGTCACTTAAGAAAAAGTCATTTTATAACAAATAAACTTTGTTATTCCACTGATCGTTTACAAATTGTAACACGTATTTGGCTTTTTCGAGAAGCGTTTTCAGACCAACTATTAATCGTCAAGCTATTAGTTAATGATGTTTACATTTATTCTAAGCAATCAGTGGAATAATTAAGTTTTCTGATAAAAAAATATTGTTATTCCGCGCATTCAGTAAAATATACACCCAATCCTTTTTTTTACGCGATTTTGATTTTCCGCGATTTTGAGTTTCCGCGATTTTTTTGGACGGCACCGTTACGCTTTTTCATACATTTTTGGTACTTTTTTACACGATTTTGGAACCGATTTATCAAATTATATGAAAATATTTTGTTTTTACGCACCACTATCTGGAACCAACGGATCATCCTGAGATTTTGGATCCTAGATTCACAAGGTCAATAGAAATATGGAATCCGCAATACATTTTAGACGCTATTAATAAAAAACGTAAAGAATTCACTGTGCGAAATGTTCAATCGATTTGATAAGAAGGATTACTTAACTTACAATAATTTAAAAATATCGAAGTTTTTTGTCTAACACGAAATAAAAGACAAAGTTAAGATAATTTTCGGATTAAATACATAGTGAAAACTATAGCGCGAACCAGAAACAACTATCAATTGCAACTTATAATTCTTTTACTCAATACTTTTCTATTTTAATCTTATTATGTCAATATTTTTTATGTTTTAATCTTTTTATGCAACAAAATTATTTTTCAAAACTGTATTCATCAATATCAATATCATAACAAATCATATTAAAACAATATCATAACAAATAGGTTATACAAAATTAAAAATAAAAATTAATTATTTCAATATATTAGAGAAAGTTTGAGAATTTTGCATTGTATGGTTTGCTTTGCTTCTCCGAAAACCGTTACTTTATGAAATACGATAGCTTACTGTTGCTACAGTCATTGCAATACCTCATTACTGTCTATATACCCATTCGTGTGTTAGGTGGTATTGTTATTTTTGTAATGAAATATAAAAATGTTTTGCTTGTTTTGATACTGTAAAAATACGTATAGTGGTGGTTACCTATTTCAGTCAGTGCAATATTTATGCTGTAGGTCAAATTAAAGTTTTGCATTCCTACTGAGTCGCCTTAAGGGAGTATTTTTTCATAATCTGTTTTGCTCGTTATGAGAATTACTCGTTATAAGAGGTGCTCGTTATGAGAGGTTCCACTGTGTATGATATAATACCCACATCGTCACTTAGAGCAAAGATAGATATATTTCAAACAAAAATATATTGTGTAACTGTGGAATATCAATCAATCGTTTGTCTGCGTTATATGATTGTGATGCTCAAACCTAATTTGGTTTTGTGTAAATTATTGCTTAGTGATAAAAAGTATTAAGCTTTTGTTCTACTTAGTCAAGTGGTCAAGGTGTCAATTCCCTCAATTAGAATCATTATTGTTTAAGTACTCATGTGCTACAAGATAATCAGTATTTGTGACACTTCTGAAAAACATGTTATTTTGTTTTCCCACGTATATTCTTTTTTTGACTGGTCCCTCGACACAAGATACAATGGGAATCGGTATTTTGTAATAATACCAAATTTGATTTAAGTATTCTTCACTAGAATTAAGTTATATACAATTTGTTATCAGAATCTAAGTGTTAACGTTGTTCATATAAAATTAAATTTGATAAGTTTATTAAGAGGCGAAACACATTTCAAATTTAATTTTATATCAAAAATTAACTCTCACAAAGTTACCGCTGAATCCATCAAAGATGTTAAAATTATTGGTAATATTAATTAGACGCATGAGGCAGTATCATTTTTTTTTTATTTAAACACAGTTTATTTCATGCTCATTGTTAGGTTTCAATACTGCCAAATATATGACTTTGATTGTTAAATTTTTATTAATATCCATAAAGCGGTGTTAAGTTATTCTAGAGATAGTTGAATTTATTTTATAACGTGTATATTTTGTTTCAGAAACTTCGAGAAAAGGCGTTGAAAGGAGTTGTTAACATTTCGCAAAGCTCTAATGTTGTTACAATCTAGCAGTTTTGTACTTTTATAATAATGAATTATATTTTGCTACTACACCAATGCTTTACCTGTTATTTTATTTTCTTGTCATTTATGCTATCGGATTCCTCGTACAAAGCCTTTCGGAAGTGGATATATTAAAAAGCATTTAAATTGTGTACGCTTCCATATGTTTTATCAGCAGGGCCGACGCTAGACATTTGGTTGCCCCAGACAAAGTGGTGGTGTACAATAAACACCATAGGCCACATACACCATGACACATGCTTACTATGATAATGAACTAGTGTGGTCTCCTGATGTGGGGCAGAAGCGCTACATGTAGCATCTAGACCAGTGGTTCTCATGTGCGGCCACCAGAGGATTTTGCTGCGGCTACCAACAGTTACATTTTTTCAGTTTAGTAAATGCAACTGTTATTTTTATCACATTTTGTGCGGCCACGTTACATTTCCATAGGACCGCTGATGTTTATAATGCGGCCACAGTGAAATTTCACATGAGAACCACTGGTCTAGACCAGGGTTTCTCAACGGTGGGCTATGTGGCCCCCTAGGGGGCCACAGAGATTTATTTTTGTTTTGGGGAGCCACAACACAGTTCAGGGGGGCCACAGGCAAATTGAAGATTTCAAATACGTCGGTGAGCTATAAAAAAAAAAGGTGTTTCGGAGATATTCTGGAAAAAAGTATACCAAATCAGGGATTTCAAATTTCTCAGTGAGCTAAAAAAATAAATAAAAAGGTATGGGGGCCACAGAAAAATAAACACTCAAAAGGGGCCACGGTCCCAAAAAGGTTGAGAAACACTGGTCTAGTCGCATACCAAATGCTGCATCTCTAATTTGGCTCTTTAGTGTCAAAGAAACGTATCTCAATTTTTAGCGTTTTTTAGTTACATATGTCACTGGATATAAAATAACATAAAGTGAAAAAAAGACATATCAATAGGAGCAGTGGATGCAAATATATTTCACTACACATCTTCTGAAAACAAATTTGTAAAACACACTAACCCTACAAGGACGACCGTGAACACCGTTGTCTATTGATCCCACTATTTATCCTTTTTCTACCTGAATATCGTTGCTTTCACTCAATGTTGGTTAAAAAAGATACAGAATTCAGGTAGTCATCAGCCGCGGGGACGGAAACAACTACCAAAGCACAAAAAAAATGTCAATTCATCACCGCTGAAGTATGATGTTAAACACTTACTTTAAATGGTCTGAAATACTTAAACAATAATGATTCTAATTGAGGGAATTGACACCTTGACCACTTGACTGAGTAAAACAAAAGCTTAATACTTTTTATCACTAAGCAATAATTTACACAAAACCATATTAGGTTTGAGCATCACAATCATATAATGCAGACAAACGATTGATTGATATTCCACAGTTATACAATATATTTTTGTTTGAAATATATCTATCTTTGCTCTAAGTGACGATGTGGGTATTATATCATAGTACAGTGGAACCTCTCATAACGAGCACCTCTTATAACGAGTAATTCTCATAACGAGCAAAACAGATTATGAAAAAATACTCCCTTAAGGCGACTCAGTAGGAATGCAAAACTTTAATTTGACCTACAGCATAAATATTGCACTGACTGAAATAGGTAACCACCACTATACGTATTTTTACAGTATCAAAACAAGCAAAACATTTTTATATTTCATTACAAAAATAACAATACCACCTAACACACGAATGGGTATATAGACAGTAATGAGGTATTGCAATGTAACAGTAAGCTATCGTATTTCATAAAGTAACGGTTTTCGGAGAAGCAAAACAAACCATACAATGCAAAATTCTCAAACTTTCTCTAATATATTGAAATAATTAATTTTTATTTTTAATTTTGTATAACCTATTTGTTATGATATTGTTTTAATATGATTTGTTATGATATTGATATTGATGAATACAGTTTTGAAAAATAATTTTGTTGCATAAAAAGATTAAAACATAAAAAATATTGACATAATAAGATTAAAATAGAAAAGTATTGAGTAAAAGAATTATAAGTTGCAATTGATAGTTGTTTCTGGTTCGCGCTATAGTTTTCACTATGTATTTAATCCGAAAATTATCTTAACTTTGTCTTTTATTTCGTGTTAGACAAAAAACTTCGATATTTTTAAATTATTGTAAGTTAAGTAATCCTTCTTATCAAATCGATTGAACATTTCGCACAGTGAATTCTTTACGTTTTTTATTAATAGCGTCTAAAATGTATTGCGGATTCCATATTTCTATTGACCTTGTGAATCTAGGATCCAAAATCTCAGGATGATCCGTTGGTTCCAGATAGTGGTGCGTAAAAACAAAATATTTTCATATAATTTGATAAATCGGTTCCAAAATCGTGTAAAAAAGTACCAAAAATGTATGAAAAAGCGTAACGGTGCCGTCCAAAAAAATCGCGGAAACTCAAAATCGCGAAAAAATAAATCGCGTAAAAAAAAGGATTGGGTGTATATTTTACTGAATGCGCGGAATAACAATATTTTTTTATCAGAAAACTTAATTATTCCACTGATTGCTTAGAATAAATGTAAACATCATTAACTAATAGCTTGACGATTAATAGTTGGTCTGAAAACGCTTTTCGAAAAAGCCAAATACGTGTTACAATTTGTAAACGATCAGTGGAATAACAAAGTTTATTTGTTATAAAATGACTTTTTCTTAAGTGACTACCGAAACTATCGAAAATATTCATAATCCATGTTAATAATTTTTTCAAGCCATTAGCAAATTTTATTATGTGCTTATTTTTACTTCAAGTTTATATATAGCCTAACTCAATAAGGAAGAAACTAAATAAATATTATATCTATTCAAATAATTTATATCGAATGCATAAATATATTCGTATTTTTTTATGTTTGAGAACCTCCTCTCTGTCGGAGATATATAAGTTCAAAGTTCAGGGTTGTGTCAAGAAAACATAATACTAATAATATTAAAAATAATTCAAACCATGCGATTGATTTGAATATTAATGTATTGTAGGTATAACATTGTTACATAATTTGGTAAGTTATCGAAAAAATATGGTCTTCAATCATTTAATATAATAGATAAATTAAAGTCGTTAAGTTATATCGGCTGCATCGGACTAACTTTGTTGGGTGGTACAAAACAATGACTTAAATGTATGAATAAAAATATTTCACAAGTTTATTATGTATCCATACATATGTATATATATTTGTCATATATCAATTTCGAATATTTTCTAGCATTCTGTTTTGTTCAATTATAAGTTTAAAAAAACACGTTTGACGGTAGAAAAATGTATTCAATTAAAAAAACTTAACGTTGCAAAAAACATGGTTTACCATCTGTATATTATGTAAAAAATATTTACTATTAACATCTTAGCTTCTCCGATAATTTTGAAGTTTTTTTTTCCATTTAGATGACTTTTATTCAACTACTGTTACTATTATATTGAATAGAATCTCTTTTTAAAACCATTGCAGAATAATTATTTCAAAATGCTTATCCATAAACTAAAGTAATACTGGTCTTTACAAGTATTTCGACTGAACAAGACATTATTGTATTATAAATAATAATATTATTTATCAGCGCTTTGCGCAACCCTAACCCCAACCGATATTTAACCGTTTTTTATGGTAGTGTAAAAAATACATTGCTTTGATTCATATCTCTAATGTTCGTTGACCAGTGATTTAAAAATATCTAAAGAAATTTTCGACACGTCCACTCCAGACCAAGCCTCATCTCAAACTGAGCTCAAACTGAAGAATGGTAGGTAAGAAAAAGACATCCCCGAAAAATGGTTACCATTTATTGGTATTATTAATTTTTTTTTTTTTTTTGCTTTTAAATGTAAACAATAAAATGTTTTATCATTACAATTTTTTGTAGAAGTATTTATGATCCAATTATGCTTTAAAAATCAGTCAGAAAAAGTGGGAGAAATGGTACATTTCAAATGGATGTACAATCATTACAAAACATAAATTGGAAATTCTGCTCAATTCACTTTCTTAAACAAACCTTTATCTGCATTTCTTTCTAAGACATTAAACTTCGGTATCTTATAATAATCTCTAAAAATGATTTCAACGTAAAGCAGTTTTTCAAATTCCGTTTTTTGTGTTTGCCGTGTTTCCTTTAAAATATGACTATTCTCATGAAAAAAAAATGCAATAGTGTAAAAAAGCGTTTGGAAAATGTAATTATTGAAAAAAAAATTTTTTGAGTGAACGGTTCACGAGATTTAGTCGACGGCAAACGATCGATTTACTCTGTTTTCAGGCGAAAAGGTACTGTATCCTCTTAACGAGAAATACGAGTGACGCAGAGTTTTGGAATGATCACTTTCACATCGTTGCTTGCCTCAAGATGATTGACAAGGTGTGGGAAGGGGTTACCAAGAGAATCCTCACTTCTGCTTTGAAGAATTTTTGGCTAGAGAGCGTTGTCGAATGTGATTTTGAAGGATATGAAACAGTACCTGTGGAGTCTACAGTCAATGAGATTGTATCTTTGGCCAATACCAAGTACCAGGAAACGTTAGCGTCAAGGTAGATAACAACGGTATTGATGAGCTTGTGAAAGTGCACGGTCAAGAGCTGACCACCAAAGAGCTTATGGAGTTGCATTGTTTTTCACAGCAAGAAGTTATGGAGGAGAGTTTGTTAGTGGAGGAGGAGGAAGTAGCAGAGCAACAATCTTCTGGCGCAATAAGAGAAATGCTGAAAGCATGGGAAACTGTTGCATCGTACATTGAGAAGCATCACCCTAATAAGGAGGAGGCTATGCATTGTAAAAATATATTCAATGATAATGCTGTCACATTGTCTCTAGACAGAAAGTCTTAAAGAAAGAATTAATTATTAGTCATAAACAATGTTCCCTCTAAGGCAAGAGGTTAGCTGCGCGGAAATTTCAAAGGCTGCGCGGACCGATCAAAAATTAATTGACCAACTGTCTTGTAGTGCGCGCCTACCCGGAATGAGTGCGCAGGGGCTTCCCAACTGCTGCGCGGTCGCAGCTTCGAGGGGACGTTAGTCATAAATATATATATATTAAACTAGTCGGTTTTTTTTATTGTTTTTTGCAAATCGAAATCGCATTCCATGTTGTTACGCTCCTTAACAATGTATAAGTATGTAATTTTATTTGAATAAACATTCAAAATGTAAAAAATTTTTTTTTTTTCGGCATGGAAGACATTATTGTATTTTACATTGTTTCATATGGGAAAAATTGTTTCGCTTAACGAGTGTTTCACATAACGAGTAAGATTATGGAACGAATTAGTCTCGTTATGAGAGGTTCCACTGTATTGTGTACCTTTGCAAAGAGATCGGCCATCAGCAAATTGGTTTTTTTCGATTGTTGTTTCTTCAAATCGTGTTTCTTACTTTGAACTTCGGGAAGCTTCCTGTATTGGCGAGCCGTATTCCTCACCATATCATGGGAATTGAATATTCTACTTTTTCCTGAAAAAGTAAAGGGAGATTAGGTATTATGCCTTAACCCTTCAGATACGTATACCTGAAAAAGATTGTGAATAGTGGTTCATTCTGCTATTCGTATCTAATAATTAGCAGAATAAGACGCACACAAACAAAAAAATACAAATTGTTTTGAAAAACATTTCTAGTGACATTCTAGGAAAACAACTAAGTATCTAACAGTATTAATTTTAAGTCATAGTAATAAATTATGGAATGTTGAATATTAATAATAAATTTTCACTAAACCAAAATTATTCATGAGAAGTATTTAAAGACGAAAGACAGGTATAATGATACCCACAATGAATAAAGCAGAAAATCTTTGTCATTTTGCAGGAGAGCAAAATTGAATGTAATTTCTTTAAGGCTTTTTTTTATTAATTTCTTAGAATGATAACACATTCATTTCAGTCGAGATTTTTTCAAGCTTTCATTTCTCTCGTGTGAAATGACCGACTACTTTATTTGTTGTGGGTGTCAGTGACTAGTATTTACCAGTGTGAGCAAATGTAATTCCGTATTGGTCAGCCAACTGATGAAGATCTGACGTCGATATATCCTTGATATTTGGAATATTTGAAACGCCTAAGGACAAGACTCTTCTTCGCTGTGTATCTCTCTGCTCTCTTTAAAATAAAATGCACACAACTGTCGTTAATATCTCAATCAAATTAATCATTGACTGTGCAAAAAAACGTGACATTAAATGAATGTTCCATTGTTATTTTTTCAATTAATAGAATTTTTATTTGAAATTATTATTTGTTCCAAAACACTTTATGAAGGAACACTTGAACAGAAATTTTTACTTGCGACAGCATTGTATGTTTTTAACATCATAGGTCTATAGCTTACATTTGAGTATGATCATAAACTAGTATACTCAGTAAGATCATCATGTTTGACTATACCTGGAGTGAGCTACATGAGGTTTCCACAACCAATCTGTATTATATTATTTTGCTATCATGTCACCTTAATAAATAATGTCAGAAACCAAATCAATCAAATTGATATGAAACTAAAAATATTTCCTGATAATTAAACAAATTTGGAACACAAAGTCAGCTTCAATGACCAATCAACCTCCTTATACCGTTATTTTTATTAAGAAATCCTTAAGCCGTTTGTCTAAATTATAAACTATATTTTAACTCAACTTCCCTCATGAAAAAAAATAAGTCTCCTAAAATATTTTACTTCATTCAGTGAAGCCACATTTTTTATCCCCTTTGCCACACAGCATTGGGGTGTGATGTCATATATTATATGTAAAACTGTATAAATCACAAATTTTATCTTAAACTAAACAGAAATATAATAATTTCCTACTGTATTAAGCAAACCAGTTGTATATCGCTTCTCTGGAAGAACGAAGAAAGTGCAAATATTGAAACTTTGAGTTAACTTTGACAAAAGTACCTAAATAGGTTAATTTACCAGATGCAAGTTGCAAAAAAATATATAAATATTTATTACATCAATTTTTGAGTCACCGAATTTGTTGATTTGAAGTCTATATCCAACGAAATCAGTTATAACACCAGAAAAGATTAAATTGACAGAATTTAAAATGTTTCAATTTGTAAACGGAAGCGATGAACACTTTAACAAAACCAGCTACAAACAAACGAACTGGGGAAAAGCTCAGAGTAGAACAGTTCGAACTAGACGAACTTCAGAATCGAACAACTCTGATGTTATCATAAAACCTGTACATAAATGAAAAAATATGTGAAAATAAAAAAATAGGATTTACAAGCATTACCAAGATCCAAAAATATCCAAGCCATTTTTCAGTGGGTTGTTTTTAAATTTTTCATGTTCAAATATTAATAATAGTTCCTAACGGATCAATGACACGACTGGAAAATAGTTTACTTTAATGGATTGCAATTCTTCAGTTTTTTGTAAAATTAAAAAAAAAACAAGTTGCATCATGTTAAACTAGGGTAAATTTGGCGTATTAAAATCCACATCCATTATTCTGAAGTTATTCCACGAAGATTCAATTGTAGCTGTATTTATATGTAATTTTAGATGTCTGATGTTAAAAGATGTATGAAAAAAACTAAATCGCAATTGCATCATTGTTAACAAATAAATATATACAAAGTACAAAATAAATTAATTACATAATGCAGTGTTGTCACATAGGTTTATTTATAAAGGGTATGTAAATATGTTCGATCCTGGTCAGTAGAAAGAACAATAAAATTTGACTATTAACATTATAAAACTCTAAAAACAACCACAAGATATAAACTACCACAGTTTTAATTTTTTATATAAATACTTATACCTTAAGATATGCAATCTTCTCAGACATTCCCTTCTTTTGTCGGCTTCGTCGATAAATCTTGGTTTGTTGACTCTGAGATATTCTTCTACTGACATGGATTTCTTTTTGGCGCTCTCTATTTTAGGAAGATTGTTTTCTTTCCTTGAGCTTATTCCGCTGCTAGCCGCTGAGTCTCTTTCGCTGGGGTAATCGGTGACAGATGATTTATCAGAAAATTCTCCGTTGAGACTGCTGAACTCCTTGATTTGTTCATCTGTTGAACCCTTCTCTTCCTCTTCATTGTATTGCAAGCCAGAAGATTCACTGATAGTTTTAAAATCGCGAAGAGATTGTTTGAAATCTCTGAGGTCTTTCATTTGCGCTCCAGGGTGTTTTGGTATCTTAACAATAACGTCTTCCAGAGATTGTCTTTTTATTTTTTGAATAACTTCTTCCAAAATACTTTCGCTAGGCTCTAATATTAAATTATAAGCTATGGGTTTCGGTGTAGGCACAGCAACCTTTTTTTTTGCTTCCTTGATGAGTTTAGATATGTATTTTTGTCTTTCGATTCTTTTCTGACATTTGCAATTATGTAAGTCCAACTCGAGCATTTCAGATTTTGGACACAGACAAAGTATTTCGTTTTCTTTGTACGTATACTTTGCTCTACCTCGAATCCTAGCAGCTTTTTTATGAGAAGTATCTTTATCTTTTGCTTTATCAACAGAAATACTATTTCGACCAAAACGTTTATCAGATTTTTTTGGATCCGTTCCAATAATTTTATCATCTGAACAAATCTCCGACTTTGAGTTCCTCAATGATTTTATTGGCGATTTGGAAGCTAGAGACTCTTTTATTGTGTCGTTTACATTTATATCTTCGGATATATTTTTAGCAGCACTTTTTGAATAATTTTTACTCTGACATTCGATTGTGTCCTGAATACGGTCAACTTTTTTAGCAAGATCTTCATATTCTTGCATTACTACCTTTTTAACTTTCAAAACAATTTTATCTGTAAGATCAAGACTTTTAGGACTGGATTCGAGTTTTTTATCTGTTTTTCCACTGTACAGTACTAGTGGAGACGTGGTGGCATCGACACACACCGATTTTGGTTGTTTTTGATTCTTTTCTGCAAATAAACGCTTTGGACTTTCCTTCGATGATTCTTCAATATTTATGGTCTGGCTTACAGAACTATCAGCTCTTTGTGACATTTCAGTGCTTTTAACGTTCTTTTCAACAGCAGGATCAATTTCTTTCTGAAATGATGAAGCACTTATAAGTAAAGGGGCACTTTTTGGTCTATCATCATTATTTTCAGGTAAAAGTTTAATTTTATATTCATCAGAGGCAATACCTTCATTAAATTTTTTAATCCTCTCATTAAGGTTAATCAAATGTAGATTACCAATATTAGTTATGTTTTCATCAGTTGAAGACATTTGTTTTTTCCCTTCTTCATTGCTACCGTTCCGAATATTGGATACGATTTTTTTCTCTTTCATTTTTTGGTATTTCAAAACGAGATTGTCATAATCTTTCATGAACGATTTCATCACTTTGCACTTTTGGTATTTGGCAAAGATCTTTTCGAGCTTCTGCAATTCTGCAGTCATCGAGATACTTTGGCTTACAGCTGATTGTTTGTTACTCTCCGATGAGGAGTCAGAGCTCAAGAGATTGCTCCGACAGCACGAACACAAAATCCCAAACTGTCCTTCAGGTAAATCAAACTGAGCTTTGGAAGACTTTTTAAGTATCGTGGTGGTGCTTTGGAAATTGTGGGATCTGGAATGCTTGCATTTACACTGCGGCCCTATCTCGGCGTCGTCGGTTTTATACAAGATTTTAACTTTTTTTAAATCTTCAGATTTCTTGCGGGCACAAAATCTAGCTTCGTTCTGAAAGCTTTGCGGTGACTTGACAACTTCTCTTACGGACCCATCTGGTATTTCGGTTTCATGCTTATCATTCTGATGTGATGATCCAACATTGGCTGCATTTTCTGGCGACAATGGTGAGTCATTTTTAATATGAGAAGCCGATTGCAAACTGAGTTCTTCAGCGTTACTCAATGTATTCATCGAAGATTCATCGGAACTTTTTCTCAAATCCAGCAAGGGAATATGAACATTATTTTTATGACTTTTTAGATGTTCAGGCATCCTGGTGGATTCAGTGAGGGCATAAACGTCTACTGCTTGATTTGGCATATGTTTAATTGCCTGGTTTTCTCTTGATAACAGTTCATCGTCAAAACTACTCTTTGGCTTATTTTTGTTTTCGAGCTTTATTTTTAAAAGATTCAATTTAATTATTTCGTTGTTTATCATGGCTAATTGTCTACGAGTCTCTTTAATGTCACTCGAAGACGTGGAGCCTTCAGTGCTAATTTGATCATGCTTATTCATTGATTGCTTTTTATGTTTAGGATCTTGCATTTTTTTGACTAAAGTCCATTTTTTCAGAGCATATTGTCTTTTTTCAATATCCTCCTGCTTCTTTGCAATCAAGTACTGTTCGAATATATGCTCGGACTTTGATTTTGTCGGTTCAGAAAGTTGCACGGATGAAATTCGACTTGAATGTCCGGACGTGGACGAGCTAGCAATGCTATTGGTTTCATAACTTTCCACCGGACATTTATTGGTATAATTTTTGGCTGTTGAATTCATAGATAGGCTCGGTTGAACACTCTTATCACACATCACCTTCGATTCCAAATTTCGCTGAGAAAACTTCTCAATCATTCTACCGCTGACGGCTAGAGAAGCAGGCCCGCTTTGACATTTTTTAGGAGGACTATCTTCCCCAGGTTTAGTCTGGGTAAAAATTTCTTCAGAAGATCTACTCTTAATGAATATTTGCTTATGAAAGGCTGTTCTCTTCAGTAGTATGTTGGTTTCATCAAATTCAGGAAGGTGAACTTTCCCTACAGCTTCTTCAATAATGGGAATTTCTTTAATTTTGCTATTGTGATTTGACGAATCTCTATTCGAATAATCTTCAAATATTCTAGGACTCTCTCTACTTTCATCCCCGGGGTAATCGGCTTTCACCAACATCTTGACGACCTGCTTTATGAGCCTCCTCTTGAGCTCCGGATCGTTGTGCCGTTGAGCGACCAACTTGCTGATTAAATTTACATTCGCATTCAAGTCACGTTCAAAACATGACGACATCTCGATATTAATTAATTCATCATCTTTAGAATAGAGACCACTGCTGGAACTCATTAAAGGTTGACTGGACTCGGGGCTCACCGCTCCCAGACTAGATTCAGGTATACTCTTTTCGGCATCAGGTATATCATCTAGAGGAGAGTCATTATTATTCTGAAACATGTGTCCTGGCATATATTCAAAGCTTTCCGCTCTAGACAAAATACTTTCGCCACATTTCAGAAGCGAGTTGTCCTGCTCTGCAGCCAAAGGACTCGGCGTGTCAAGATTTACATCGATCACTTCATTATGATCGCTCTCCGTCGACTCGTGCATTAAAATTGCAGGAGTCACGTTTAAAGTCTTGGCTGAATGTTGCGCCCGCTTTTTTTTGGTTCGATAAACCGGTCTTTTATCAGACCTCACGACATTGAGTATTATGGGACCCTTTGCGAGAATATTAGAAAGCGAATGATATCCATCACCGGGTGAATTACTTTCAGTCGCATGCTCGTTGTTTATTAGTCTCGACGATGTCTGCGCTGCAGTTGACACATTTTGCCGCGATGATGTCTGGATTTCTTTATCACTAGTGGGAATGTCGGATAGACCGACAGATTTAGAACTTTCATTAGTGCTTTCATTGCCTGAATGCTTTGTTTTCGGTTTACGAAACAAATTGTCCTGTAAATTACTGTTGTCACTGTGTAAATTATCATTATCTTTTGATGGCATTTGCTCGAGTTGTTCATATCTGATGTTGTCATCGCTTACGACTTTTCTTTTGTTTTGATCTACATTATCTATATCTACATTTATTGAGAAGTGCTTGGTCATATCTATTTTTAAATTCCCAATGTTTAAATTGGACGCGTGACTTCTATGATGTCTCTCTTTTGATGAGGCTTTTCTGCCGGATTTCGAATCACCTAAAGAGTCCTTGTGAGGCGAGCTGCGTAAGATACTCTTCCGTTTAATCGCCACAGCAGGCAATTTGCTCTGAGAAGCTTGAATAGGAGTTGACTGAGCGTCTGGCAAACCCACTTGAGAAAAATTCGGCAATTGAGAACTGGTTTCATCGTATGTTGACCGTTTCTTATCGTCACTTCTTTTGGTGTTATTTCCGCTTTTAAGATGACCATCGAGTGCTATTCTTTCTAGGGTGCTCAAATTTTGATGCGGATTCTTGTTTTGTCCAACGTTTGCGTATCCGACATCTGCCAAGGAGTCCCATTCTAGCTTTCTGGAAGTTATACTACTCGTCGGTGAACCTGCCTTGTTCAAGGAACTGTCGAGGTTTTGATTGATATCTGAGACAAACAAAAAGGATTACTTTGTATTATTGTGTTAGAAAGACAAATGATTTCTGGCCAAGGGGAAATGGATTCAGCCGTCTTTAGAGCCAGAGATTCCAACAGCAAGAGGCAATTCAATGAGGTGTGCAGAAAGTTCGGGGAATCCTTTATTAAGAAATGGTTTTAAGGCGGCTGTTGCCACAAACACCTAATTGCTAAGGATCAATCATATCCTAACCAAACCCCTCCCAGAAACGGGAGGTTAAGAGATTGATTTACAATAAATGTGATGACAAAATACCGATCGTTGAAATTCTACAATATAGGTTACACTTCAGGGGAGAGTGTGATTTGTAAAGAAATGTTACTTTACCTTCTCGGGTGCTGATAGCTTCATGTGACGACTCATCGCTCTTCGTATCCGAGTCTCCGATTGCAAATTTTGTTTTTGAATCAAATTTGATGGAAATTGCTTTTTTTATTTCATTTTCTGAGGCAGTACTCGTGGATGGCTGGAAGATTTTCAATCTCTTATTTAATCTGATATATTTTGATTTGGAATAATACGAAATAATCTTATTTTGCGCGCTACTATTGGGGCACTAAAGTCCTGCACGCTAAGGTCACATCACAACGATTTGTTTTTGATAGTATTTATGGAAATTATTACTTTAGTTTAAAAATACAAAAACACATTTTTTTTCAATGAGATGGGTGAATCTGATGGAATGATATATTATTTATGTTCAACAACTAATGTTTGTGAGTAACCACGAATACAAATATTTGGTTGGTTTCTTTTTTTCATGATTCATGCACTGAATCCACGAAGAGGAAAACGAAAAAGCAATCAACCACTTCTGTACAGTGACCTATAATGCAGGATATAAAACTGGTATTTGTTTTTTTAACCAGAATTTGTGGTATTCTTGTTCAAACATTGGTTTCGGGGAAATTCCAAAATTTAATAAAGGCGTTAAAATCGTTAACAATTTATTTATTGCTATTTATTATAAAGATAAATATGCTGTAAAGTTTTACCCTTTTTCCACCAGAAAATGATCTAAATGCCTCTAATAACAATGCAATTCTATAGAAACTATAATCTAATACATGAAAATGAATGTTAGTTTGTTCGTACTTTATGCGTTGCCACACCGCTCAACCGATTGCGATAAAACTTAGACAAAATTTTTGCTTGCACTTCCGGGAAGGTTATAGGCATAGTAAAATTAACTTACAGTAAGTCTTATATATAAAAATCAATGTTTGTATGTCTGTCATACATTTCATTTTAACAAAGTATGCGTGCACTTGCACGAAGGTTATAGTAGAATTAACTTACAGTAGGTGGCGCGTGTGTTGTACCATAGAAAATTGGCAGCAAACGTCAAACAGACAGAAAAGAAAACATGCACTTCGATAAACACAAACACTTTCTTTCTTTGAATGGTATTGCAATGCTTGCCAGGAACCGGCTAGTTATGAATAAGAAAATGTCAAATTAGCACACATTGGAATCATGGAAACCGATAATTTACTCGAAATATGAAATAATAATCAGTATGAAAAAGTAAACACAATATGTCAAATGAAACTTCTTAGAACAAACCAGAAAGAAAATGGTGACGAATTTTGGTAAAAATATTTCTCGATCCGCATAATTTGTCGGTTTCCTTAATACCAACATTTGGTATTTTTAATATTTTCATATGAAATCAAAATTCCCAGCAACTTGCGAACGTTTTAGTGAATTTTTGAGGAGTAAAGGAGGGGCATGATTTTTATGAACGGAAAGGTCAAAAATTCATATAATAGAATTATCACTTGAATAACGAAAGGTAAATATGCTTTACAGCATACTCCTCTTTTTCTACCTGAAAATTTACTAGTCTCAAAAAAAAATGCGTTCGTCTAGGAAAGTTAATTGCAAATAGGTAAGTACCTTAAGACCGTTAATAAAGGAAAGAGATAATTTAGGCAAATTACGAAATATTACAACAAAAATTTGGTGCCAATTTTCATATTAGGCTCTATACTTTGTTCTAAGAAGTTCCACTAGACTTAATTTTGTCGACTTTTTCATACTGATATTATATTCAGTATCAGTCAATCGTGTAAATTATCGGTTTTCCGGATTCCCATGTATGATAACTTAGCATTTTCCTATTTGTTAATAAATTTCCTACAGAACTGCATTAGCATCAGCACCATTTAGTAAATTATATGGCAGAAAGACGTTAGCATGTAGTAAAGCATACTAAAGGTTATTACAGTCATGATGATAAAGCTATTTTCTAGATACTGGATTTCATCCGCAATAGTTATTCTTTCTATTTTAACAGGCTTACCTTTTCACGGTGATTGTCAACATGTTCAGGTGGTTTCATTAGATATTTCGCTGTATGATTATCATCGGAGTCACTGTCCGTGAGATTATGTGTGAGAATTTCTTTTCTAAGGCAAGCGGAATGATTTTCGCTGTCAGTCAAAAGACATCGGGCCGTCGAAAAGTTCGACGTCGTGTCAGATTGTATACTGGGACATTGCCGGCCTGCACCAGGATTTGAAAACGTAAGATATTGTTCCAGATCTCTATTCTGCCCGAATCGATTGTAGTAATCTACAATTTGTGAGGTGACGCCGTCTTTTTTAAAAAGGAGGTTTGTTTTCCGCTTCAATCCGAGTTTACTGTCGGGATTCATTTTCTTATTTGGAATGAGAAGATTAATTATGAACGAACTAACGGGTATGAGTCTTTTAACGGCATAATGATTTTTTGATAGATTATAGAAGAACAATTAAAAAAAATGAACAAACTTTTAATTTAAAAGTATTGTTTTGTTTACAGATTGCAACGTCAAATTTGTCACCATTCGAACGTTAATATTTTGTTTACATTTTTTGAATCTAAGATTCCCTATACCTGTGATGTTGAGGTAAAAAATTAAAATTAAAATAATATATAAAGTCCTGTAAATTAACAGAAAAATATATTTAACTGCTGATTTGTTCTTATTTTTAAGCTCTTAAATCTTATTTAAAACGATGGCTATTTGCAAAAAAACATTTTGATCAGAGCGGAAGACTAAATATATTATTATTGCGGAATTATTCTTCTGTTTAAGAGTCTTGTAAGAGTTTTTGAATATGATAAAGTGTTCGAAGTTTTTGTTAATCTTAAAAGGCAAATAAAATTATGGTTCAAATAAAAGTTAGCAAAACGCAAACCAAAAGCAGTGCATAAAACCATAATTGAGAGGTGTTACAAATTTCAGTTAACATGTGCATTTTAGAAGATTATTTGTTTGACTGACAGCTACGAGAGGTTTATTATTTCTACAGTATTATCACTCATTAACTTAAAATAATTCCTTACTTCTTTTTTTTCAATCAATAATGAATACTATATTTTAGATTTTATACAAATAGTAATACTTAAATAGAAATAAATAATTTAATTTATCTTTTTTTTCGTCTAAGTCTAAGATAGTTGTCTGTTTATTGAATATCAATATATATAAAACAAAGTGGGGTTATTTACACCACGTATATCTCGAGAATTACTGCAAGGATTTCAATGATATTTGATTTATAAAATTCTTATTTACCTAGAATAGCAGAATAAGCATTAAAACATCGGAAAAATATCACGGAAAAGAAATTATAAAGAAAATAAATATCTTCATACAGAATAAGATTTTTAAATGACGAACGAGCTTCAAACGATAAAATGTCGTAAGCTGGTTTCAGAAAAATCCACCAGATCGCACTGTTTTCTATATTTGTTTGTTTTTGCTTCTTTTGCGTACGACTGACTTCTAAAAAATTTTAAATTTAGAATATGGATTAGAATAAAAGAAATCGATGATATGAAATGAAAACGAAAGAAAATCGGATAATATTGAAATAAGGTTATGTTTATAATTAGGTATGATAAATTTTTGACAACAATATTTTGCACGAACGTTGCTTTGCTCTGAGATGACACGTTATTACACTTGGAACGCTATATCGAAGAAATTTTAACGTCAAAAGCAAAGCGTTGCGGTTCCTGATCACCCGAATGACTATTGATTAGGGATTCCAACTATTCGTCATTTTCAACTATCCGGATATCGAATAGTAAAACTGAAACTATCCGAATAAATCCGGATATCCGGATAGTTTCAGTAAGTATGAAAATAACAAAACATTACTACATATATAAATTTATGTACTAAAATAATACATTAAAAACGAGTTCATTTGTAATATAAGTCATTTATTCAGATTTTAACAATTCATATTTTAAAAATAAGAGAGCATTAAATGTATCATATTTTAAATTTGATCTTAATTTAGTTTTAACTTGTCCTGCTGTTGAAAATACTCGTTCCGTTGCAGTTGATTTTATTGTTAGAAGTGTTTTAAGCAACACGTACAACTTTTCCGTCCTTTTTTAAAATTGATCTAAGTATTTAAAATCTTTTTTCAGATTATTTGTATTGTGTTCAGTTTCCGCGAGAGATAAAATAGAATTAAGCATTCGGATGTCGAAAAAGAGAGAGGTGTTATTTCTACATCAGAGTCCTGAGAGATTTCATTATTACTAGATAACAAATTTGGGTGAATTCTCTTAATAATACTTTGTGCTAAAGAAATGGCCTCATATTTATTTGAGTATCGAAAATTTTCATTAGAACTGGGAACATTTTCACTTTGTAGATATATCACGAGTGTTATTATTTTTTTTAGTCGGCGTTCGTTCATTCTCTTTTTAATCACATGTAAAGATTCTTCACTTAATGAACTTCTAAATTTTTCCAACTTATTGTATACAAATTTATAAATTCCCTCGGCCGTTAATAACGTTGCATTATTATTGCTAAATTCTTTATTATTATCCTCACTAAATCATTTCCCACTTCTGAAATGCCTTAGATAAAGACAATACACATTTCAATACTATTCCATCATATTAAAATATTGAAAATTTGCAGCTGCATTAGATTACTGCAACGGCATTTCTTCAATGAATGAAATTTCGGCATTAAAGGTTTTTTTTGCCTAGAGTCCGAGCCGATTTGTCGAACTTTTAAGTATTAAGATAACAAGATGAGATATTTATTCATAATACCCGAGTTTGGGGAAGGTAAAAAAAACACTACTTTTAAGTAATGGTTTCTCCCAGGTAGTAAATGCCCCAGTATTCATATCATCTTTCGCCGATTTTGTAAAATATTTCATTAAAAATTATAACGAATAGTATCCGGATATTTTCCCAAATATCCGGATATCGAATAGTTAAAAAGGGTCGGATATATCCGGATATCCGAGTTGGAATCCCTACTATTGATGCTCTTGGTCGCATCTACACAGTTCATCCGAAAAATGACGAATGCTTCTTTCTACTTGCATGTCAACAGCTCAATTTGCTTGAAAACGATACTTATTGGGACATGAATTCGTGTCAGTTCGGAGAATCCCGATCTCGAGGTGAATGATGAGATAAATAACCAGGCTTTGATTTAGATCGAAGACATGTGTTACCTCATTTGAGGCATTTTGTTAGTCAAGTTAGGAATGCCAACTTTGAACTAAATCGAAACTAAATCTTCAATATCCATTTAAAAAAAAAACTTTTAGGAATTTATGTCTCATGTTCATCACCGTCGCTAAAATATATACTGAAATGTGAAAAGACGAATGAAAGTACATAAAATCAGAAGGTATGTAAAAAAAAATCAGTATTCTTTTCATGTATATTATATTGTTATAAAATACTATCAAATCATTATTTTATTTTTGATCCCTATATACAGTCAATCCTGTTTTTATGCGGTTTTTTATGCGATTTCGAAGTAATGCGGTTTTTTAGAAATGCATTTTTTTAAATGTACCATATTTTACGATATATAAAAATGTTAAATATTACATCGAGAGCATATATTGTTGTATTTTGGATAGAGTAGAGAGAATCATAAACACAACACACATTTGAAAAAAAAATACGATTTCGGACTGTTTAAATCATGTTGTATCTGCCATCGCTGAATTAAGTCCACTTAATTAGGTGTGTTACAGTCGATGAAACCATTGAAGCATCGGTAATATCAGCTGAAATGATTACTTTAGCACCTGAACTTGGCGAAGAAAGGTTTGATACCTTTAGCGAAAATTATATCGACGAATTACTTACAGATAAAGTTATAAGTGACGAAGATGTTCATAATTTAAATTTAATTATTGACAAAAAACAAGAAAATAATGACGAACTGAAAGAAATTCCAGTTCCTTCACTGCGAAAATAATTGAAGAAGGTATCCAACTTTTCAGTAAATTAGAAGATCATTTCTTTCTAAATGATTCAAATTCTGGTCGCGCATTCAAGTTTCAACGATAACTTTAGAATATATGGGTATAACAAACTGCATAAACAATTAATTATCGAAAAAAAAATCTGAACAAACTCTGATCACTAATTTTATTGTTAGAAAACAACCATAGTTTTATGAAATTGATGCGCATACTATTTCTTCTGAAAAAGAGTGATTTAGAACCACATGCTTTAAAACACACATAGAATTGTCATACAGTAACTGAATATTTTTTAATATTGTGGTTTTTCCCTAATTTTCTTATACTTTGCGATTTAGTGTATATTTTAACTCGCTGTTTCAAAGTTATGCGGATTTTAAAATTTAATTAACGCACCCCACTATTTATTTCTATGGAAGTCAAGTTTTTTTTTATGCGATTTTTTTTTGCGATATTTCGTGGAACACATCTACCGCATAAAAACAGGATTGACTGTATAGTTGTTTGTATGTGTGGAACATTAAACAAAAATATATATTTTTTTCTAATGAAAGATAATCTCATAAATATAATATTGAAGATTTGGAAAATGTTGCGTTCTTTGTTATAATGAGAATTTATATCATTTCATAATATAAAAAATATGAAAATTTAGAATGAACTTTCGTAAAATTATCAAAAAGTATTATTTGAATAATTTTGAAAAGATCCCTGTCATTATGTTGGTGACAAGCATTGAGAACAAATTTATCCTAGACCAACACATTTCTTAGCAACAGTCTTTGTTTGACAGTTACTGTCAAACAAAAGTAGTCGTTTGTCAACATTGTGAAGATGTAATTTTATTATTTAAAATACAGTGAAATAAAGAGGTATTAGCTATGCCAAGTACTTCTAAACCAATCAGTAAGAGTGCTCGGAATGGTTTTCTAAGAGTCTTTCAGTTCTGTGAACATGAAAATCTGAAAAACAACCAATAATTCCCTTCGGGTCGACATTTCGAATCATTTCGAACTGTCAATGGCGTCGTATGCCTAACATTTCGTGCCGCATGTCAATAGCTCAATTTGCTTGAAAACTAAACTCATTGGGACATGACAATCGCTGAAGCAATTGTTTCTGCGTCTCCAAGTCAGATACGCACATTATTTGCTATCATTATTTTGACATGCTTCCCATCGAATCCACGTGAACTGTGGAACAAGTACAAGGATGACATGTCCGAAGACACTTTACACCGAATTCACGTCAGTTCAGGGAATCCCGATCTCGAATGAGGAGAGACATAACCAGGCGTTGCTTTTGATCGAAGATATGTGTTACCTCATGCGCTGCATGATGCGTCGCCAGATCGAGGAATGAACGACGCTTTCAATCGAGAATCGGAACGTAAACGTGAATATGATCGAGATGCATTGAACCAATCACTTCGAACGAATGTACCACTGTTGAACCCCCAACAGAAAGTGTACGATACTTTAATGAAGGCAATTGATGAGGGAAATGGTGGCTTATTTTTCCTCCGCATTGGAAGCACTCAACCGAACTATGAAAGATCAGCGCAATGACTCAAAATGTGTTGAAGGCGCAATGATTATACTATCTGGCGATTTTCGCAAAACACTACCAGTCATTCCAAGATCGACCGCTGCCGATGAAATAAACGCTTGACTTAAAACATCGACTCTGTGGCGCTATGTTAAGAAACTTCAGCTAACGACAAACATGCGAGTTGCATTTCTAAACGACCATCTGCCGCAGATTTCTCCAAGCATTTGCTGACTATCTGTAACGGCCGTGTTCCTGTCGACGAATCGAATGGATTGATTTCGTTTTTGCCGAATTTTTGCAATTTCGTCTCATCGAAGGACAATCAACAAAGTGTTCCTGAATATCATTGCTAATCACAAACATCATAATTGGTTGAGTGAACGAGCAATTCTTGCAGCAAATAACAAAGATGTGGATCATTTCAACTTCACAATTCAAAATCAAATCGTTGGTCCACTGCATTCCTTTAAATCTATCGACTGTGCCACGTGAATAACATCATTTCAATGTAATTAAAATACTTTTCATTTTGAATTTTGCACATTTATTGAATTTAATTCATTTTAACTATTCATTTAAACTAAATTTAATTCAGCCAACACAACATTTATTGATTCTGAGGCGGTACGAAGTTCGTCGGGCCAGCTAGTCTATATATATAAAACAAAGTGGGGTTAGTTACACCACGTATATCTCGAGAATTACTACAAGGATTTCAATGATATTTGATTTATAAAATTCTTATTTACCTAGAATAGCAGAATAAGCATTAAAACATCGGAAAAATATCACGGAAAAGAAATTATAAAGAAAATAAATATCTTCATACAGAATAAAATTTTCAAATGACGAATAGCTTCATCAAACGATAAAATGTCGTAAGCTGGTTTCAGAAAAATCCACCAGATCGCACTGTTTTCTATATTTGTTTGTTTTTGCTTCTTTTGCGTACGACTGAAATTTTAAATTTAGAATATGGATAAGAATAAAAGAAATCGATGATATGAAATGAAAACGAAAGAAAATCGGATAATATTGAAATAAGGTTATGTTTATAATTAGGTATGATAAATTTTTGACAACAATATTTTGTACGAACGTTGCTTTACTCTGAGATGACACGTTATTACACTTGGAACGCTATATCGAAGAAATTTTAACGTCAAAAGCAAAGCGATGCGGTTCCTGATCACCCGAATGCTCTTGGTCGCATTTACACAGTTCATCCGAAAAATGACGAATGTTTCTACTTGCATGTCAAGAGCTCAATTTGCTTGAAAATTATACTTATTGGGACATGCCAATTTTACAGACATTTTACATCGAATTCGTGTCAGTTCAAGGAATCCCGATCTCGAGGTGAATGAAGAGATAAATAACCAGGCTTTGATTCAGATCGAAGACATGTGTTACCTCATGTGAGGCATTTTGTTAATCAAGTTAGGAATGCCAACTTTAAACTAAATCGAAACTAAATCTTCAATATCCATTCAAAAAAAAACTTTTAGGAATTTATGTCTCATGTTCATCACCGTCGCTAAAATATATACTGAAATGTGAAAAAACGAATGAAAGTATATAAAATCAGAAAGTATGTAAAAAAAAATCAGTATACTTTTCATGTATATTATACTAGCTGGCCCGACGAACTTCGTACCGCCTCAGAATCAATAAATGTTGTGTTAACTTATTGGATGAGTTAAATTCAGTTTGAATGAATACTCAAAATGAATTAAGTTCAATAAATGTGCAAAATTAAAAATGAAAAGTATTTTAATTACATTGAAATGATGTTATTCACGTGGCACAGTCGATAGATTTAAAGGAATGCAGTGGACCAACGATTTGATTTTGAATTGTGAAGTTGAAATGATCCACATCTTTGTTATTTGCTGCAAGAATTGCTCGTTCACTCAACCAATTATGATGTTTGTGATTAGCAATGATATTCAGGAACACTTTGTTGATTGTCCTTCGATGAGACGAAATTTCAAAAATTCGGCAAAAACGAAATCAATCCATTCGATTCGTCGACAGGAACACGGTCGTTACAGATAGTCAGCAAATGCTTGGAGAAATCTGCGGCAGATGGTCGTTTAGAAATGCAACTCGCATGTTTGTCGTTAGCTGAAGTTTCTTAACATAGCGCCACAGAGTCGATGTTTTAAGTCAAGCGTTTATTTCATCGGCAGCGGTCGATCTTGGAATAACTGGTAGTGTATGGCGAAAATCGCCATATAGTAGAATCATTGCGCCTCCAAAACATTTTGAGTCATTGCGCTGATCTTTCATAGTTCGGTTGAGTGCTTCCAATGCGGAGGAAAAATAAGCCACCATTTCCCTCATCAATTGCCTTCATTAAAGTATCGTACACTTTCTGTTGGGGGTTCAACAGTGGTACATTCGTTCGAAGTGATTGGTTCAATGCATCTCGATCATATTCACGTTTACGTTCCGATTCTCGATCGAAAGCGTCGTTCATTCCTCGATCTGGCGACGCATCATGCAGCGCATGAGGTAACACATATCTTCGATCAAAAGCAACGCCTGGTTATGTATCTCCTCATTCACCTCGAGATCAGGATTCCCTGAACTGACGCGAATTCGGTGTAAAGTGTCTTCGGACATGTCATCCTTGTACTTTTTCCACAATTCACGTGGATTCGATGGGAAGCGTGTCAAAAAAATGATAGCAAATAATGTGCGTATCTGACTTGGAGACGCAGAAACAATTGCTTCAGCGATTGTCATGTCCCAATGAGTTTAGTTTTCAAGCAAATTGAGCTATTGACATGCGGCACGAAATGTTAGGCATACGACGCCATTGACAGTTCGAAATGATTTGAAATGTCGACCCGAAGGGAATTATTGGTTGTTTTCAGATTTTTCATGTTCACAGAACTGAAAGACTCTTAGAAAACCATTCCGAGCACTCTTACTGATTGGTTTAGAAGTACTTGGCATAGCTAATACCTCTTTATTTCACTGTATTTTAAATAATAAAATTACATCTTCACAATGTTGACAAACGACTACTTTTGTTTGACAGTAACTGTCAAACAAAAACTGTTGCTAAGAAATGTGTTGGTCTAGGATAAATTTGTTCTCAATGCTTGTCACCAACATAATGACAGGGATCTTTTCAAAATTATTCAAATAATACTTTTTTATAATTTTACGAAAGTTCATTCTAAATTTTCATATTTTTTTATATTACGAAATGACATAAATTCTCATTATAACAAAGAACGTAACATTTTCCAAATCTTAAATATTATATTTATGAGATTATCTTTCATTTGAAAAAAAAAATTTTTTTGTTTAATGGTCCACACATACAAACAACTATACAGTCAATCCTGTTTTTAAGCGGTAGATGTGTTCCACGAAATATCGCAAAAAAAAACTTGACTTTCATAGAAATAGTGGGGTGCGTTACTTAAATTTTAAAATCCGCATAACTTTGAAACAGCGAGTTAAAATATACACTAAATCGCAAAGTATAAGAAAATTAGGGGGAAACGACGGCGTAAAAATATTAAAAAATAGTCATTGTATGACAATTCTATGTGTGTTTTAAAGCATGTGGTTCTAAATCACTCTTTTTCAGAAGAAATAGTATGCGCATCAATTTCATAAAACTATGGTTGTTTTCTAACAATAAAATTAGTGATCAGAGTTTGTTCAGATTTTCTTTTTCGATAATTAATTGTTTATGCAGTTTGTTATACCCATATATATAATATATTCTAAAGTTATCGTTGAAACTTGAATGTGCGATCAGAATTTGAATCATTTAGAAAGAAATGATCTTCTAATTTACTGAAAAGTTGGATACCTTCTTCAATTATTTTCGCAGTGAAGGAACTGGAATTTCTTTCAGTTCGTCATTGTTTTCTGGTTTTTTGTCAATAATTAAATTTAAATTATGAACATCTTCGTCACTTATAGCTTTATCTGTAAGTAATTCGTCGATATAATTTTCGCTAAAGGTATCAAACCTTTCTTCGCCAAGTTCAGGTGCTAAAGTAATCATTTCAGCTGATATTACCGATGGCAGATGCAACATGATTTAAGCAGTCCGAAATCGTATTTTTTTTTCAAATGTCGGTTGTGTTTATGATTCTCTCTATTCTATCCAAAATACAACAATATATGCTCTCGATGTAATATTTAACATTTTTATATATCGTAAAATATGGGACATTTAAAAAAATGCATTTCTAAAAAATCGCATTACTTCGAAATCGCATAAAAAAACCCGCATAAAAACAGGATTGACTGTATATAGCAGTGATGCACAAACGCGGCCCTTTTTGAATATTGTGGCGGCCCTTAAATCCTTTTCTCAAACATACTTTTTTCACGTAAAACATTTATTTAACAAATGTAAGCAAGCTTTTTCTTCAATGAAGGAGAATAAATCGGTTCATAGAAACAGGCTTACAAATATTATGTCAAATTAATAAAAATAGTTAAAAATTAACTAAGACCAAAAACGCATTAACTTATGATTTGCATTTAAATGAAACATAATGAAACACATGAAACATGACTTATTTATTTTCGAAATAACACGGTCAAAATAATATAATGGAACCTATTATTCACTTGATCTTTTTTACATGATTTTAAGGCTGTTTTACGTGGAACGTACATATGTTCTGTATAAAAAAAGGATTGAGCGTACTTTAAATCATTTTTTTCTTTGCGGCCCGAAGCCACGACAATTTGTTTTATGCGGCCCGCTAGAAGGTGAAGGTTGTGTATCACTGGTATATAGGGATCAAAAATAAAATAATGATTTGATAGTATTCTATAACAATATAATATACATGAAAAGTATACTGATTTTTTTTTACATACCTTCTGATTTTATGTACTTTCATTCGTCTTTTCACATTTCAGTATATATTTTAGCGACGGTGATGAACATGAGACATAAATTCCTAAAAGTTTTTTTTTAAATGGATATTGAAAATTTAGTTTCGATTTAGTTTAAAGTTGGCATTCCTAACTTGATTAACAAAATGCCTCACATGAGGTAACACATGTCTTCGATCTAAATCAAAGCCTGGTTATTTATCTCTTCATTCACCTCGAGATCGGGATTCCTTGAACTGACACGAATTCGATGTAAAATGACTTCCGACATGTCATCCTTGAACTTGTTCCACAGCTCACATGGGTTCGATGTGAAGCATGTCAAAATAATGATAGAAAATAATGTGCGTATCTGACATGGAGATTCAGAAACAATTTCTTCAGTGATTGGCATGTCCCAATAAGTATAATTTTCAAGCAAATTGAGCTCTTGACATGCAAGTAGAAACATTCGTCATTTTTCGGATGAACTGTGTAAATGCGACCAAGAGCATTCGGGTGATCAGAAACCGCATCGCTTTGCTTTTGACGTTAAAATTTCTTCGATATAGCGTTCCAAGTGTAATAAAGTGTCATCTCAGAGCAAAGCAACGTTTGTGCAAAATATTGTTGTCAAAAATTTATCATACCTAATTATAAACATAACCTTATTTCAATATTATCCGATTTTCTTTCGTTTTCATTTCATATCATCGATTTCTTTTATTCTAATCAATATTCTAAATTTAAAATTATTTATAAGCCAATCGTATGCAAAAGAAGCAAAAACAAACAAATATAGAAAACAGTGCGATCTGGTGGATTTTTCTGAAACCAGCTTACGACATTTTATCGTTTGATGAAGCTATTCGTCATTTAAAAATCTTATTCTGTATGAAGATATTTATTTTCTTTATAATTTCTTTTCCGTGATATTTTTCCGATGTTTTAATGCTTATTCTGCTATTCTAGGTAAATAAGAATTTTATAAATCAAATATCATTGAAATCCTTGGAGTAATTCTCGAGATATACGTGGTGTAAATAACCCGACTTTGTTTTATATATATAGATTGTTATTGAATACTATCAAATCATTATTTTATTTTTGATCCCAATCTACAGTCAATCCTGTTTTTATGCGGTTTTTTTATGCGATTTCGAAGTAATGCGGTTTTTTAGAAATGCATTTTTTTAAATGTACCATATTTTACGATATATAAAAATGTTAAATATTACATCGAGAGCATATATTGTTGTATATTGGATAGAATAGAGAGAATCATAAACACAACCGACATTTGAAAAAAAAATAAGATTTCGGACTGTTTAAATCATGTTGCATCTGCCATCGCTGAATTAAGTCTACCTAATTAGGTGTGTTACAGACGATGAAACCATTGAAGCATCGGTAATATCAGCTGAAATGATTACTTTAGCACCTGAACTTGGCGAAGAAAGGTTTGATACCTTTAGCGAAAATTATATCGACGAATTACTTACAGATAAAGCTATAAGTGACAAAGATGTAAATAATTTAAATTTAATTATTGACAAAAAACCAGAAAACAATGACGAACTGAAAGAAATTCCAGTTCCTTCACTGCGAAAAAAATTGAAGAAGGTATCCAACTTTTCAGTAAATTAGAAGATCATTTCTTTCTAAATGATTCAAATTCTGATCGCGCATTCAAGTTTCAACGATAACTTTAGAATATATTATATATATGAGTATAAAAAACTGCATAAACAATTAATTATCGAAAAAGAAAATCTGAACAAACTCTGATCACTAATTTTATTGTTAGAAAACAACCATAGTTTTATGAAATTGATGCGCATACTATTTCTTCTGAAAAAGAGTGATTTAGAACCACATGCTTTAAAACACACATAGAATTGTCATACAGTGACTATTTTTTAATATTTTTACGCCGTGGTTTTTCCCTAATTTTCTTATACTTTGCGATTTAGTGTATATTTTAACTCGCTGTTTCAAAGTTATGCGGATTTTAAAATTTAAGTAACGCACCCCACTATTTCTATGGAAGTCAAGTTTTTTTATGCGATTTTTTTTTTGCGATATTTCGTGGAACACATCTACCGCATAAAAACAGGATTGAATGTATAACTGTTTGTATGTGTGGAACATTAAACAAAAATATATATTTTTTTCTAATGAAAGATAATCTCATAAATATAATATTGAAGATTTGGAAAATGTTGCGTTCTTTGTTATAATGAGAATTTATGTCATTTCGTAATATAAAAAATATGAAAATTTAGAATGAACTTTCGTAAAATTATAAAAAAGTATTATTTGAATAATTTTGAAAAGATCCCTGTCATTATGTTGGTGACAAGCATTGAGAACAAATTTATCCTAGACCAACACATTTCTTAGCAACAGTCTTTGTTTGACAGTTACTGTCAAACAAAAGTAGTCGTTTGTCAACATTGTGAAGATGTAATTTTATTATTTAAAATACAGTGAAATAAAGAGGTATTAGCTATGCCAAGTACTTCTAAACCAATCAGTTAGAGTGCTCGGAATGGTTTTCTAAGAGTCTTTCAGTTCTGTGAACATGAAAAATCTGAAAAACAACTGTCATCATCATCATTTCGAACTGTCAATGGCGTCGTATGCCTAACATTTCGTGCCGCATGTCAATAGCTCAATTTGCTTGAAAACTAAACTCATTGGGACATGACAATCGCTGAAGCAATTGTTTCTGCGTCTCCAAGTCAGATACGCACATTATTTGCTATCATTTTTTTGACATGCTTCCCATCGAATCCACGTGAATTGTGGAAAAAGTACAAGGATGACATGTCCGAAGACACTTTACACCGAATTCGCGTCAGTTCAGGGAATCCCGATCTCGAGGTGAATGAGAAGATACATAACCAGGCGTTGCTTTTGATCGAAGATATGCAGGGGTGGGCTGGAGGGGGCTCGGAGGGGCTCGCCCGAGCCCCTTGTTAAAATTCGGCGCGGCCGGCGAGCCCCTTGTTAAGTCAAGAAAATCATTCGTCTCAGATCAAATCAGCACCTAACTGCAATTGCAGTTAAATTGTAATACGAAGATGTATCATACATAGTGTAAAGGCATTATGGCTGAGATTTACCGAGCCCCTTGTTAATATATTAGCAGCCCATCGCTGAAGATATGTGTTACCTCATGCGCTGCATGATGCGTCGCCAGATCGAAGAATGAACGACGCTTTCAATCGAGAATCGGAACGTAAACGTGAATATGATCGAGATGCATTGAACCAATCACTTCGAACGAATGTACCTTTGTTGAACCCCCAACAGAAAGTGTACGATACTTTAATGAAGGCAATTGATGAGGGAAATGGTGGCTTATTTTTCCTCCGCATTGGAAGCACTCAACTGAACTATGAAAGATCAGCGCAATGACTCAAAATGTTTTGGAGGCGCAATGATTCTACTATCTGGCGATTTTCGCCAAACACTGTGCCACGTGAATAACATCATTTCAATGTAATTTAAATACTTTTCATTTTGAATTTTGAACAATTATTGAACTTAATTCATTTTGAGTATTCATTCAAACTGAATTTAATTCATCCAATAAATTAACACAACATTTATTGATTCTGAGGCGGTACGAAGTTCGTCGGGCCAGCTAGTAATTATATAAATAGAACTAAGTACCTAATTGATTAATTTTAAACTTATTTGTGAGTAAAGAAATAATTTGATTATAATAAAAAAAAAATATTTTTGAGACCAATTGCAAATCCAAACATGAACATAATTGAAATTTAATTATTTTCACCGTAAATATTACACGATACAGTATGACAATATATACAAATTAAACATTTGAAATCTGCATAGCCATGGATTGTTTTATTAAGCCAACAGTCGCTTGAATATAAATAATGTTTGAATATTTTTATAATTCTTCTAATTGGCACTGTTTAAATCACTTTATTTTTCACTGAGAAGTTTTATTAAAATTTGTAGATAAAATCTAATGTTTCTTCTTCTTCTTAATTTTTTTTATAGTACTTTTTGTCTTTGCTTTGAGCTTTTTAGATGTTTTTGTAGCAATTTTCTTTTTTTTCAATGCTTTAGGACGACGCCTAACTGCACGAACTTTTCCTACTGCATTTATACCACCACATGTACTGCACATTTTGGTAATCTCTGGTGTCTCGTTTTTTGACGGCGTGACATCTTCTTTTTTTGGTTCAATAGGATCACTTTTTGAACTAAATAACGATCTAAAACCCATGTTTTTTGTATATATTTTTTTGTTTAAAGTTTAAATGAATTTTGAAATTTATATTTCCCAATACCGTGAAGAAAATAAAATACAGTTTGGGAGAAAATGGTTTTGAAGTAATACGAGTGTGAAGTTATTTTTTAAAACAATTATTGTGTTTTTTGTTCCTGTGTTTGAAAATAGAACTGTTATTTGAAAACTGTTTTATTTGTCCAAGTCGTACAATTTTTTTAACGAAGAGACGTTTTTCTCGCAAATCAAAACAATATATTTTTGATCACTAATTAAAATGTAATTCAGAATTATTAAAAAATAAATATTATGTCGAATAGTTGCCACTGGCTCAAAATGTTTTGTTATCGATGTTATAATGGCAGCCCCATTGGAAACCGTACTGTCAAAGTGATATTTGACGTTCGTTTATGTAGGGAGCGTAGGCAAATACATTTTACTAGACAATATATAAGAACATCCTCAAAATGTCTCGTAAGAGTACTCGATTAGATGCAAAGAAAGTGGTAAGTGTTACTTGATTATTCAATACTGTATGTAGGCTAACCGTTCGTAAATCAATTATTTGTATCGTATACAATTTCGATGTAGAATTCTGAACTTCTTACCCTCACTTATGGAGCATTGGTGGCGCAAATGATTAAGGATATCGAAAATATTGACGATGTGAATAAACAACTTGAAAGGATTGGTTATAATATGGGAGTCAGGCTGATCGAGGATTTTCTGGCTAGAACTAATTCTGGAAGGTGTATGGAGCTCAGAGAGACCGCTGATAAAATTCAACAGGGTTTCAGGTACGATAATTTCTATCCGTGAGAGAAGAATATGTTATTATTACCAGGCTTTCGAACCGAAACTGAACCGAAAATCAAAAACCGTTAAAACTGTTATTTTTGCCGGAACAAAAACCGGAACCGAACAGAAAAAAATATCGGTTTTTGGTTATCTTAAAGAACGACTTCGTAGAGCATTTGACGTTTAATTGAAATTGGCCTTCGTGTCGGTGCCGACAACACAGACATGAAAAAAACAGAAATCGTTTTTTTTTGAATTATACAAATCTAAGAAACGTTATGATCTCTGATTACTGTCAGAATATATGAAAAAACAAATGTATATTCAATCGTATCTTAACTAAGATGTATAGTAGTTACACATAGCTTCCAATATTACCGATTTCGCCGCGAAATCGACCATTTTAGATTCAATGTCAAATGCTTCACAACGCCGATCTTTAAGATAATCCGGTTTTTTTTTCTCAGTTCAGCGCGTGTTCAAACACGCTGGTATTTTAAACAAATCCGTTAATTCCTGGGTTTTTGGATTCAAGCTGAACCGAAAACCGTTATTTTTGCCAGAACGAAAACCGAAACTGAACCGATATATATTTTTTTACTTGAACCGGAACGAAAACCGTAACGAAAAAAATAACGATTCGATGACCTGATTATTACATATACTAAATCATGGTAAATATGTTTTACAACATGCTACTCTTTTAATATTTGAAAATTAATGAAATGCCACTAATTACAATATAGCTCTGCAGGAAATTTAATTACGAAGAGGAACCTGCTAACTTGTCATATATGGGAATTAGGGAAACCGATGGCTTATGTGAAATACGATTATAATTTCAGTTTAAAAAGTCAACATAACATATCAAAAGGAACTGTTTAAAACAAACCATAGAGAAAATTTGAAATATCGCTGACCAATTTTCGTAATTAGTATGAATTATTGATTTCCTTGATTTCAACGTTACATATTCTGATATATTGTATACGCAATTAAGGTTTCTAGAAAATTGCATTGTTTTTTTGCACAATTTAATAAACCTTAGGGCAGATAAAGAATAGCATGCTGTAAAGCATATTTACCTCAATCATCTTGAACTCAAAAAATAGTGAAATGTTTTCAAGATTGCCGCACATATTTTTCAATGCCAGGAAAAAGTAAGCCTTGAAAAATAAGAAGTCCTCAATACCAGGGCTGTGATGTCGGAATCGAAAAAATCTTAAGACTTACACCCCTTTTTCAAAAAAATATTCAATTTGTATTCAAGTCACATTAGTCCAAAGTGTTGCCACTGCATGCTAGGCTGACCAAAGGTGCTACACATATATAGAAGATAAAATAAAATAATTTCTTTGGAGTCGGAATCGATGTTTATTTTAATGCTGGAGTCGTCTTTTTTGTACCCAACTCCACAGCCCTGATCAATACTTAATTCCAGATATCGTCATTGCGCTTTCAAAATTCCCTATTTGCATATTTTCACTAAATCATAAAAAAATATAATAATTTACCGCATCTGCAAAGAAATAAAACGATTATGGTATAAGGTGTTTTAGAATTTTGTCTAGGATAGACATTTTAATTTCTACCGTGTTTTAATATGTTTTTGAGACTACAGCAGTATTTGAATAAAACACATAGCAGATTTTGAAAGCGCAACGACGATATGATACTGCAGAAATCTATATGATGATTTTAATGTTTCGTAAGATTAAAGACCTACTCGAGAGAGATTAGAGTTTCAACAAAACAGTTCAGTTGATTGAAATACAATAGCACTGCATGCTAATTTATGTTTTTAGTTGTCGCTCAACAAACTAAACCTAACATTTATTTCGGGTTTTTGTTTTTTTTTAACGCTACTCAAGAGGGTATTGCTGCGTAGGTGTAATTTTTTTATGTGACGCATTTACCTATATATTTATGGGTGACAATGACTTTTGAAAAAAGATATTTTATATGGTTTTAGAATACGTTACAAATTTAAATATTTTACGAGTTGACTTTTTACTGTTTATTAGTCTTAAAAAACATACTGCTAAAACTTCGTTTATATACTGTAATATTCTTTCAATAAATTTTAGGTGCATTTGTGTTGGGCGAAGACAAACACATTCTTCTCGTTTTTGGTGATCGCGATCTACTTTCCTGTCTCTTGTATTATTACATTCAGATGTTTAAAAAATTTTAAAAAAACAGGTTATGTGTTGTATAAGTTATGTGATTAAAGGAGGTAAATTTAAAAAAATGATTTTTAAATTTGTTTTGCATTTTTTTTTTTTTTCTTTAAGAAATATTTTTTGTCTATGAAAAAAATTTTGAAAAGAAAGTGACGTTTTTTACCCTATTTCTGCTAAGTTTTAATCATTTTTTTTGTGTTCGCCAAGTTAAACTCATCGGCAAAAATAAATTTTAAACGTTTTTTTTTAAGTTGCACACGTGCTAAATATTGGGTTGGCGATTGCAAGACGATGGGTGAATGCGATCATTCATGCCATACATGAAAATTTAATTGATTTATTGCGTAATTTTATAAGTTAAAAGAGACAGTGTTGTTAAAATATTAGTTTTAATCGTCGGTATTTGGAAAAAAATGATTTGGTTAAAAAAGTACATATAAATACGTCAACGCAAACAAATGTTTACATCAGTTTGAGATATTTTGGTTGCCGTTAAAAATCAAACACTTAAGAGTACGTAAATTTATTGCTTCAAATGGTTTATGGGTATTTACTGTCAATTACGCGTGTCAAATTATTATTTAGTTGTCGGTTCTTTTCAATGAAGTCAACATCAGTGGAAAATTATGCAAGTTTTACCCACGTCAACATACGCCTTCCACAATAGACCATTTCATTGTTAATTTCCATATGTAACATTGTCTTTTAGCTTCCTTCCCGAGCCCTTTTTGTTTTTAAAAGCAACTGTGTCGAAATTAAATAAAAAAAGATATGATTTGTTAAAACTCTTTGTATGCCAAACGTCACACCCGTGCGTCGCAGGGTATTGACTCCATAACGCCAACGACTCAACCGGTGAGAACGCGATGTTTTTTCAGTTGAAAATAAAGATTTTTTTAATAAATAAAAATTATTATTGCAAGCACCACCTTTAAGTTTGAACCCAATAACGTTCAAAAGTTTAAAATTTCTAATCTTTGGGGTATTATTTTAAAATAAGTATACTGGATGACATCCAGTATACTTATTTTAAAATAATACCCCAAAGATTAGAAATTTTAAACTTTTGAACGTTATTGGGTTCAAACATAAAGGTGGTGCTTGCAATAATAATTTTTATTTATTAAAAAAATCTTTATTTTCAACTGAAAAAACATCGCGTTCTCACCGGTTGAGACGTTGGCGTTATGGAGTCAATACCCTGCGACGCACGGGTGAGACGTTTGGCATACAAAGAGTTTTAACAAATCATATCTTTTTTTATTTAATTTCGACACAGTTGCTTTAAAAAACAAAAAGGGCTCGGGAAGGAAGCTAAAAGACAATGTAACATATGGAAATAAACAATGAAATGGTCTATTGTGGAAGGCGTATGTTGACGTGGGTAAAACATGCATAATTTTCCACTGATGTTGACATCATTGAAAAGAACCGACAACTAAAAAAAAATTTGACACGCGTAATTGACAGTAAATACCCATAAACCATTTGAAGCAATAAAATTACGTACTCTTAAGTGTTTGATTTATAACGGCAACCAAAAAATCACAAACTGATGTAAACAATTGTTTGCGTTGACGATATTATATGTACTTTTTTAACGAAATCATTTTTTTCCAAATACCGACGATTAAAACTAATATATTAACAACACTGTCTCTTTTAACTTATAAAATTACGCAATAAATCAATTAAATTTTCATGTATGGCATGAATGATCGCATTCACCCATCGTCTTGCAATCGCCAACCCAATATATAGCACGTGTGCAACTTAAAAAAAAACGTTTAAAATTTATTTTTGCCGATGAGTTTAACTTGGCGAACACAAAAAAAATGATTAAAACTTAGCAGAAATAGGGTAAAAAACGACACTTTCTTTTCAAAATTTTTTTCATAGACAAAAAATATTTCTTAAAGAAAAAAAAAAAAAATGCAAAACAAATTTAAAAATCATTTTTTTAAATTTACCTCCTTTAATCACATAACTTATACAACACATAACCTGTTTTTTTAAAATTTATTAAACATCTGAATGTAATAAATACAAGAGCAGAAAGTATATCGCGATCACAAAAACGAGAAATGTGTTGTCTTCGACCAACACAAATGCACTAAAATTTATTAAATAATATTACAGAATAATAAACGAAGTTAGCAGTATGTTTTTTAAGACTAATAAAAGTAAAAGTCAACTCGTAAAATATTTAAATTTTAAGTATTCTAAAACAATAAAATATCTTATTTCAAAAGTCATTTTACCCATAAATATAAGGTAAATCGACACAAAAAAAATTACACCTACGCAGCAATACCCTCTTGAGTAGCGTTAAAAAAAACAAAAACCCGAAATAAA
>JAHZMQ010000037.1:0-59382 GCA_031772345.1 Himalopsyche anomala | reverse complement strand
ATGTTTTTTTCCGAGACTTATAAAATGCTTTTTTCAACTGTCGACGAGGGACAACCGATGTCTAGCAATAATTCCTTTATTGTTTTTCGATGATCAGATTCTACCAGAGAATTTAATGCGTCATCGTCCTGATTTTGGTTTATCTTTTAACTCTCTGTCGCCACTTTTGAATTTTTTGAACCATCTATGGCATTTTCTACTGTTCAATATGTCGCCATATGTATCACAAATGTTCTGGATAGCTTCTTTTGCTTTTAATCCTTTGTCGAGAATAAAAACAGTAAACAAGATCGCAAATGTGCCTTGTCAATTTCTGGCTTGGACATTTTAACTATGGGTACAAAAAAATATGAAAATATGTGACATCAACATTGGCGTGATCACTCGACATCAAAATCAATCTTTTGTCTTTCATCAAATTCATGACATCCAAATGGCGTGACATCAACATTCACAACCTATGCGCTCCTATACCGCTCATCCGATTGCGATGAAATTTTGGTGACGTGTTGTGCGAACGCCAGAATAGGTTTATGAATCAGCGGTGGGCTGCCAATGCGTTAATTTGTTTGTTTGTCTGGTATGCGTTCCTATACCGTTCATCCAATTGCAATAAAATTTTGTAGAGTTGTTGTGCGGACGCCCGTGAGTATATATAAATCAGCGGTGGGCTGCCAACACGTTAATTTGGTAATTTGTGCCTTATGCGTTCCTGTTTCTATACCGTTAATTCGATTGCGATAAAATTTCGGTGAGTTGTTGTACAGACGTTCGGAAGTGTATACAAATCACTGGTGGTGGGCTGCCAATACGTTATTATTTTTTGTTTTTCCCGTATGCCGATATCCTATACCGATCATCTGATTGCGATAAAACTTTGATGAGTTGTTGTGCGGACGCCCGTGAACGTATATAAATCAGCGGTGGGCTGCCAATACGTGCATTTTGTTTGTCTGTCTCGTATGCGTTCCTATGCCATTCATCTGATTGCGATAAAACTTTGGTGAGTTGTTGTGTGAAAGCCCCCAAAGTTTTCAAAATTATCACAGCCGGCAGTGGGCTCTGCCAATGCGCTTACAAGGGGCTTGCTTTATATAAACGCAATTCTCGGTGTTCTAGGAAGTAGTGAGTTTCTTTTTTTGTCATTCTGATGCGAGTACTTAATTGAGCAATCAATCAAGTGACTGAATACATTTACAATATGCAATTTACTGTAAACTTATCAATGTAAATTTCCGAAAATATGTACACTGATGATGTCATAGATAATAAATAAGTCAGAGAATGCAGTTTTATGTACTCTAATTGATCTAAGAATATTGTTTTCTCTTAAATTAACAAGGGACTCTCCGACCATGGTAAAATTACAAGAACCATAGGCAAAGCAAATTGACTCGCAAAGTTTTCCGAAAAATTTCGCACAGAATTACCAAAAATCACTAGTGGCTCAGTGAACGTTGTGTTATATTAGCAGCCAAAAACAACGATGTTAATGCCATCAACTTCAGGATGCAAAACGAAATACCAGGCAGAGAGACGAAAGTATAAGTCCATCGATACTGTAATGAATCATGACGAAATTGACAATTCTCCTGAACTGAATTCTTAAATTCACTTAATTTGGCAGCCATGCCGTCGCACGTTCTAACATTGAAAAGTAGCGTACATATCATTCTTCTCCGAAATATAAATCCACCACTTTGCACAACGGTACCAGACTTGCAGTGAAAAAGATAATGCACAACATCATTGAAGCTAAAAAAAATTAAAGGGGACAATGTACTGTTGCCAAGCATCCCAATGATTTCAACAGATATGCCATTCGAATTTAAATGTTTGCAGTTTCCGGTGCGACTCGCATTCGAAATGACCATCAACAAAGCACAGAGACAATCGCTACTAAAGTGTGTGAACTAAATTTTGAAAAGCTTCACACATGCACAGCTGTATGTGGCCTGCTCACCCGTTTGAAAACCTTCAGATCTATTAGTATACACACCAGACGGAAAAACAAAAGATATCCAAATGCACTTCAATGAACAGAATTAAAAAACACAAATACGTTCTTTCTTTGAGTGGCATTGCAACGCATGCCGGGTACTCGCTAGTATTAAATAAAAGTGAAATTATGTAGTAGAAATGAGTATTTCATTTTTTGAATATAATCCCTTTCTACCAAGTATTGACAGTGAACACTGAAAAAGTGATAATATTTCGCAACCGCAAATAACTCCCATATTCAAAATTAATTTCAATTTTGCGAGTATTTCAATATGTAATGAAAACTTTTTTTTTTTGTGCGTATTTGAGGAACAAAACTGGTTCAACTCCTAGCTTACCCAAGAGCTATGCTTCGACTTAAAATGTGTTTCAAGGCAACCTTTTTTCATAGATTCGTTGCTTAAACATTTTTCTTTCACTTAAAATATTAAGGAAAACCATAAATATAACATAAAATGTTGCCATCCTTTCTTGAGAAATTCAGGGATGCAATATCAAACAAATACTTTCGAAAATCTGTTTTAATTAATCATAAATTTCATTAAATTGATTAATTAATAAATTTTGAAATTAATTAAGTTTTTGTAAATTTATGATTTTTTATTTCATAAGTCTTGTCATATATTTCAATAGATTTCATTAAATAAAAATTATTTTTGTTTTTTATTTCATTAATTTTGTCTTTTTTTTAATTAAATTTGGTATTGATTTTTTTAAATTGGTCAGTTATTAAAAGTTTTTGAAATTGATTTGATAGTTGAAAATTTATGTTTTTGATTTTATAAATTTTTTGATAAATTTCATTAAATAAATTAATTAATTGGTAAATTTGATTTTTAATTTTTATTTTGTATTATATTAATTTTGGCATCGATTTTTTTAAATTGTTAAATTAATAAATTTAGAAATTAATTTAATATTCGAAAATTATATTGTGATATTTCATTTAAAAGAAAAAAAAAAATTCATAAAATATGTTGTCAATGTCATTATATTTTGTCTTTATTTTAATTAAATTTGCCACAGATTTCGTTTAATATTTTCTTAAATCATGTTTTCTATTTCATAAATTTAATTGAATTAATCATAAAATATATATTATTTTGTCATTTATTATATTTAATTAATCATATAATTTATTAAATTTGTCGTAAAATCGGTCAATTATTTAATTTAATTGATCGTAAATTTAGTAAATTAAGTTTTTGCTTTTTTTATAAATTGTAATAAATTAATCATATATTTATTATTAAAATAAAATTATTTTTTTAATATTTTCCGGTAATTCACTCATAATTAAAGCGGTTCGTCTATTCGAGTTGATAATGAATTTCATATAAAAATTTGTTCCAAAAAGTAAAAATACACATACACTACATACAGTTTTTGCAACTGAATTCATTATGCGAGTGAAAAATTTGTTCACAGATGTCGCCGGTCAAGAGATGAATTCGAATACTTTTTACAATCATTTGAAAAAATACGTCACAAATTTACTCATAAAATAAATGTTTCGATCGTTTTTAATCACAAAAATTTGTCGATTATGTATACTAAAATTCGATATTCACTTTCAAAAATTAGTAAATTGTCGATGCTCCTCGCCGCGCTCCCGGCCAATGGCAGAGCGGGGCGACCCTCTCCTAAAAGAGATAAAAAGGGACCATCGATTCTCGGATACCGCAGCTCGGGTAAGCCGCGAAGCATCAGCGTTTCGGCTGAAACAGCAACCGGGATCAGCAAATCTGCTGCTCCATCAGCAGGAGAGTGACAAGCGCGAAAAGTCCGACAGCCGACATCCTCTTCGGCGCGCCCGAAATCAGCTCCCCGGCAGAGAGCCGACCCTCAAGATCGAATCGGCGAGCGCATCCCGCCACGTTACAGCACATTCACGCAATGGCGCTACGCAATGTAGTGAGGGTGGGCGGGAGGGGCGATTTTCAGGAACGCGTTCGGACGTGTCTCGCTCTGCCGGGCCACGAAAATGATTGTAAAAGGGATGATGATTTAGTTTGATATGAAAGTGAGTGAGTAAGTGTAGGCATGCGTCGTCAAGGCACACGTGTGTGTGGTATTTGAATGACGGTCGATTTGCAGGCTGACAGTACTAAAACATTGCATTGCATTGCGTCGCCGGGGACAGACATGCATGCGTGAGTTTGTATGGAAACCGAGTGAGTGATTTTTTTCCATATGTGTCTCCCCGCATTAAAAGTTTGCTTTCGTTGAATTTAATGTATTCGAGTTCGAGAACAGTGTATTCTGTGACTAAAAATTCTTCAAAAACCACCCTACACTTACAAAATGGAATGATTTACATATATATATATATAGACGTATAATTTGTGTTCCAAACTGCTACGGCCGCCGTATTGAATTCGATTAAATCGTGATTTTAAACCATTCAAGGTTTGTTAAGTGATTATTATCTTCAATTCATCAAAATACCCGTTAAAAGTAAGTAAATATCGATATTAAGTTGAAATGACATCCACGCCACCTGCCAAAGATTGTCATAAATTATTAATTCATAATTTATTTCATCAGTTCATTAAGGAATAAGCAATTAATTGTCAAATATTTAGTACCATTGATATTTATCAAGGTTTGTCGTACTTGATTAATGTTGAAAAAATGTAGAAATGTAACATATATTATACGTCCATATTATAGGTTAGTATTTGACATGTTTTGACATTGTTAATGTGCTTTGCGAGTCGTATCAATGATATAATTTGCATTAATATAGAGATTATATTAAAAGTTGCTTACGGCAAATCGTCCAATGGGCGATTGGACGAGCGTTGCTACTAGCGCCACGGTCATCGAACGAATCACTATTATTGCGCGCCCAAAGGAAGAATTGACAGTTTTCATAGACTAGGTTCCCACATCCAGGCATTTATTTGTATGTTTCGTGTCAAAAAAAGTTTTTTATTTAAAAAAATGTTCACGCTATTTCCGCCTAACCGATATTCTTTTGGTTATTAAATAATTTTAAATAATCTAAAAGTTGCAACTGCTTTTTTATTATTTGTACAATTCGATACATTGCGATCTGCTCTGTACAGAGAGTAAAGGAAAGGATAATATTTTTGGAAAGAACATTTAGATAAATAATTGCTATGGTGCATTTCATAGCGACTGTGGAAAGGAAAAAGGACGTAACCCTCATTTTCCAAAACAGCTTTTTTATCGATAATCACAATGTATACAACTCGACACACATTCCATCAAAAGAATGGAAGCTGAAAATGCCGAATTTAACTTTCAAGTTTGAAAAAGATGACCCTGTAAAAAATTAAAACGATGAAAAAATACTGAAATAAAGGTTTTTCCTTAATTAATATTAGATTATGTCAATTAAACACCAGTTTAGAAGTCTCCGTGCACTTCAAGGTTGTGTATAATTATTAATTTGCATACGGCCCAAAATCATCAAAACACGTTTTTGCGCCCTTTGTCAATTTTGATATGTGTGGGTTACGTCCTTTTTCCTTTCCACAGTCGATATATAATACACTTATTGTAAGGAAAACACTATTTTTTTTTTTAATTGAAAGAGGCGAGTATTTTTTATTTGTTTAAAGCCTCGGTTCCTCTTGGAATCCTACATCCACTGCACTTCGGTGGATCCCTACCTTTATATAATAAACAAACCGAGTGGTATGTAATCAGATGATGCGTTATTTTCGTAATACTAATGACTCATTATAAGAGTCTGTTTTTCCGCACATAACATGAATGTTGAAAAAAAAAAAAAAAGGATTATTAATTTCATTTTTTTTTATTCTGACGGAAATATTTATAAAATTTGACCGTACAATAGATTTCATTCTGACCGTATATTCATTTTATTCTGACCAAAAATTGATTTAAATTCTGACCATTTATTTTGTTGCCTTAAAATTTCATTAACATTAAGTTGAATAATAATGTTGGAATACACCAAGTACTGGCATTCCAAATTGAAAACAGACTATGTATTCAATTAAACTTGTATTAATTTTAAAATTTAAAAAAATTTATAGCCGAGTTTGGAATTTGCGGCTCAATAGTTTTTCTTTTTTTTTTATAAAATCGTGTCGATAATGGAATTCAATGTGACGACATGTCGGAGAAAACGTTCGGAAACGTTTCAATTCAACGTGACGTATGCCATTATAAAAGACAAGAACGCACCACAGACAAGAAGCAAGAGTAATAGGTAGGATGTAAATTATACTTGGAGCATATATATATATATATATACATACGCTTACACTGTAGTTTTATAAGGTTAAGCATATTCGCAGAGGTCGGATGCGATCAACAAAAATAAAACCGTCTCACGCCATTCCATTATTATTTTCATTCGAGCTTTGAAAACAAAAATGTCTCGGAAAAAAAAGGAAGGAATGGGTGTGAGACTCGTATTTATGATGGATAATAATTTAATATTCTCAAATCAATGCGCTGCGAGCGGAGCATACATATATGAGTTGTAGAAATAAAACGTCTAATGTGAATATTATCGTCGTCATACAGAAATGCGAATTGCATAATAGGTTGTGTGACATATGTGACATATCGGAATACGTTTAGAAACGTTCCCAAGTCAATCTGACAGATGTGATTCAACACAGACAACAATGATGATACCATAAACATAATAGTTTTTGATAAACAAACAAACTCATCTTTTACGATTGCAGTTCGACGTCGACTCTATTCGGCAGTTATGCTTGTGTTTAATTGATATACATACGTGTACAAAAATATCAACACCGCTCAAAGTGTAAATTTGCATAAGTTTCACGATTGCGACATCTGTCGTTAAAGGCGGAGACTGCGCCGTGACACTGTTTGCTAGCTGATGACGCATAGTAGATTTTAGTTGAACGATCAAATCACAGAGCGGCGACAGAGGCATCTATCGATTTATGCCGGCACGAATACGTAGATATCGATTTTCGTTCGCACATCGGACCACAGATCGCTCCGTCCGCCGGAACGTACTGGCGTCTGTCAAACGGGAGCCGTACAGATGCACGTATCTAACTAACATTCAAACAGACGTTCAATTGTTTGTCGAAAGTTTATCAAAACCAAAATGAATAAGAAAACTTGCGCTATATAAAGGCTGTGATGGCAAATCTGTTATGATCGTATGTTATGACTTGTATTATTACAATATGCACAATCGTAATATGTTTCGCATTTTTTTCGACTTTTACATGATGTCAATTCTTTACAGCTGAAGGAGATATTTCACCGATTCCCGCAGCCACTCAAGTCTGCCGAAAGATATCGACTGTGGGCGCGTGCCAGTGGACCGAGCATCGAAATGCTTGATGCATCAGTTTCGTTTACCAGTGTCGACGAGTTTGCACCGAGCATTTTGAACAGAGAGATTTCGGTTGCGCCACAAAATACTGAATATGTTTGCAGTACCGACACTGTATATGCCAGGTAATGCAATGAATTACATTTCATCATATATATATATATATATATATATATATATATACTAGCTGACCAGACGAACTTCGTACCACCCCGGAATCAATAAATGTTGTGTTTATTTATTGGCTAAATTAAAATCAGTTTTAATGAATACTCAAAATGAATTAAGTTCAATAAATGTGCAAAATTCAAAATGAAAAGTATTTAAATAACATTGAAATGATGTAATTCACGTTGCACAGTCGATAGATTTAAAATAATAAAGTGGACAAACGATTTAATTTTGATTTGTGAAGTTGAAATGATCCACATCCTTGTTATTTTCTGCAAGAATTGCTCGTTCACTCAACCAATTGTGATGTTTGTGATTAGCAATGATGTTCGGGAACATTTTGTTGATGACGTCGTCCTTCGATGAGACGAAATTGCAAAAATTCGGCGGAAACGAAATCAATCCGTTTGATTCGTCGACAGGAACGCGGCCGTTACAGATAGTCAGCAATTGCTTGGAGAAATCATCGGCAGATAGATCGTTTAGAAATGCAACTTGCATGTTTTTCGTCAGCTGTGTTCCTTCACATAGCCCCACTGAGTCGATGATTTGAGGCGAGCAATTATTTCATCAGCAGCGGTCAAATTTGGAATGAGTGTTTGGCGGAAATCGCCAGATAATAGAATCATTGCGCCTCCAAAACATCTCGAGTCATTGCACAGATTTTTTATAGTTCAACTAGCTGGCCCGACGAACTTCGTACCGCCTCAGAATCAATAAATGTTGTGTTCATTTATTGCATGAATTAAATTCAGTTTGAACGAATACTCAAAATGAATTAAGTTCAATAAATGTGCAAAATTCAAAATGAAAAGTATTTTAATTACATTGAAATGATGTAATTCACGTGGCACAGTCGATATATTTAAAGGAATGCATTAGATCAACGATTTGATTTTGAATTGTGAAGTTTAAATGATCCACATCTTTTTTCTTATCAGCAAGAATTGCTCGTTCACTCAACCAATTGTGATTTTTGCGATTAGATGTTTGGGAACATTTGTTGTTGATAAAGCCGTCCTTCGTTGAGACGAAATTGCGAAAATTCGCGCGGAATCGAAATCAATCCGTTCGATTCTTCAACAGGAACACGGCCGTTACCGACGATAGTCAACAATTGCTTGGAGAAATCTTCGGCAGATGGATCGTTTGGAAATGCAACTCGCATGTTTGTCGTTAGCTGAAGTTTCTTCACATAACGCCACAGAGTCGATGATTTGAGGCAAGCGTTTATTTCATCGGCAGCGGTCGATCTTTGAATGACTGGTAGTGTTTGTTGGAAATCGCCAGATAGTAGAATTATTGCACCTCCAAAACGTCTCGAGTCATTGCACTGATCTTTCATAGTTCGGTTGAGTGCTTCCAATGCGCATTTGTGCGCCATTGTCCATTCATCCCAGGTGATGATTTTATTTGCTTCCAAAAATTTGGCCATTGCTGAGTGTTTCACAATCTTGCATGTCGGTTTTTCAGTGGTTTGAAGGTTTAACGGCAATTTCAACGCTGAATAAACCGTTCGGTATCCTTCTATCTACGTTGCCGCTATTTCAGAAGAAGAAACTGCTACAGCAGTTTTATATCTCTCACAAACAGTGGCCATAATCAATGACATGAGGAATGTCTTCCCAGCTCCACCGGGCGCATCGAGGAAAAATAAGCCACCATTTCCATCATCAATTGCCTTCACTAACGTATCGTACATTTCCTTCTGTTGAGGGTTCAACACTGGTACATTCGGTCAAACTGATTGCTTCAATGCATTTCGATCATATTTACGTTCACGTTCCGATTCTCGATTGAAAGCGTCGTTCATTCCACAATCTGGCGTTGGCATTCCTAACTTGACTAACAAACTGCCGCATATAAGGCAACACATGTCTTCGATCAAAAACAAAGCCTGGTTATGTATCTCTTCATTCATCTCGAGAACGGGATTCCCTGAACTGACATGAATTCGATATAAAATGTATTCGGACATGTCATTCTTGTACTTGTTCCACAGTTCACGGGGATTCGATGGGAAGCATGTCAAAATAATGATAGAAAATAATGTGCGTATCTGACTTGGAGATTCAGAAACTATTTCTTCAGCGATTGTCGTGTCCTAATGATGTATAGTTTTCAAGCAAATTGAAGTATTGACATTCAGCACGAAATGTTGGGCACACTACGCCATTGACAGTTTGAGGTGATTTAAATGATGCCGGCCCACGAACATTCACCAGCAACAACCGCAAGTAGAAGCATTCGTCATTCTTCAGATTAACTGTGTTAATGCGACCAAGAGCATCAGTAAAACGCACATCCGGATGATCAGAAACCGTATTGCCTTGCTTTTGACGTTGAATTTTTTTTGATGAAGCGTTCCAAGTGTAATAACGCGCCACCTCAGCAGGGCTGTCGACTCCACAGTGTGGAGTCGTGTAAAATAAGACGACTCCGACTCTGAAGAAATTTTGCAACAATTTCATTTTAACATATATATATGTAATACCATCAGATCATTTTAAGTCAGCGAATCATGCAATATCAACACTTTGGACTATTTTGTTTGAATACTCATAATAATCTATCTTCTATCTTCTATCTATATATATAAAACAAAGTCGGGTTTGTTACACCACGTATAAGTCGAGAACGGCTTGATCAATTTTTATGATTTTTGATTTATTGAATTCGTCTCCCCCCCAGAATAGCAGAATAAGCATTAAAAAATCGGAAAAATATCACGGATAAGAAATTATGAACAAAATTCTTTCTCATACATTTTGTATTAAACGGCTTTTCAACTGTCACCTTGCTTGCGTCGGTCGCGTGTAGATGGCGGGACAGTCAATCTAGCTTAGGACTGAAGCATCGTAATAATATTGAGAGAACTTTATTTGAAAATTTGCATCGCCACGAAGTTTTTTAATAATCAAATACACTGATTCGATTTTTTGAAGCTATAATTATAGGGCTGGGAGCTGATTTGACAGATTTTGTTCAGTGTAATGACACTGATTCAATTATTGGAAGGTATGGTTATATTTTGCATCCGGCCTTGAAAATCTTTTAAATTTCTTACATGCATAAGGAATATTCTAACGACAGTATGGATATTTTATAGAACTATATTTCGACTTTTATTTTAAAATCTTCTACTACGAAAAATAATTGTTAGCAAACTTGAACATTATTCCAAAAATTTAATAATTTACAATTTAAATACTGCAGGGGTGTCGATATACGCCAAGTGGTCTATTTCTGCTATTACGAAAAATGATTGTTAGCAAACTTGAACATTATTCCAAAAATTAAATAATTTACAATTTAAATACTGCAGGGCTGTCGATATACGCCAAGTGGTCTATTTCTGCTATTACGAAAAATGATTGTTAGCAAACTTAAACATTATTCCAAAAATTAAATAATTTACAATTTAAATACTGCAGGGCTGTCGATATACGCCAAGTGGTCTATTTTTGCTATTACGAAAAATGATTGTTGGCAAACTTAAACATTGTTCCAAAAATTTAATAATTTACAATTCAAATACTGCAGGGCTGTCGATATACGCCAAGTGGTCTATTTCTGCTATTACGAAAAATGATTGTTAGCAAACTTAAACATTATTCCAAAAATTAAATAATTTACAATTTAAATACTGCAGGGCTGTCGATATACGCCAAGTGGTCTATTTTTGCTATTACGAAAAATGATTGTTAGCAAACTTAAACATTATTCCAAAAATTAAATAATTTACAATTTAAATACTGCAGGGCTGTCGATATACGCCAAGTGGTCTATTTTTGCTATTACGAAAAATGATTGTTAGCAAACTTAAACATTATTCCAAAAATATTAATAATTTACAATTTACATACTGCAGGGCTGTCGATATACGGCAAGTGGTCTATTTTTGCTATTACGAAAAATGATTGTTAGCAAACTTAAACATTATTGCAAAAATTTAATAATTTACAATTTAAATACTGCAGGGGTGTCGATATACGCCAAGTGGTCTATTTTTGCTATTACGAAAAATGATTGTTAGCAAACTTGAACATTATTCCAAAAATTAAATAATTTACAATTTAAATACTGCAGGGCTGTCGATATACGCCAAGTGGTCTATTTCTGCTATTACGAAAAATGATTGTTAGCAAACTTAAACATTATTCCAAAAATTAAATAATTTACAATTTAAATACTGCAGGGCTGTCGATATACGCCAAGTGGTCTATTTTTGCTATTACGAAAAATGATTGTTGGCAAAGTTAAACATTATTCCAAAAATTTAATAATTTACAATTTACATACTGCAGGGCTGTCGATATACGCCAAGTGCTCTATTTTTGCTATTACGAAAAATGATTGTTGGCAAACTTAAACATTATTCCAAAAATTAAATAATTTTCAATTTAAATACTGCAGGGCTGTCGATATACGCCAAGTGGTCTATTTTTGCTATTACGAAAAATGATTGTTGGCAAACTTAAACATTGTTCCAAAAATTTAATAATTTACAATTCAAATACTGCAGGGCTGTCGATATACGCCAAGTGGTCTATTTTTGCTATTACGAAAAATGATTGTTAGCAAACTTAAACATTATTCCAAAAATATTAATAATTTACAATTTACATACTGCAGGGGTGTCGATATACGCCAAGTGGTCTATTTTTGCTATTACGAAAAATGATTGTTAGCAGACTTAAACATTATTCCAAAAATTAAATAATTGACAATTTAAATACTGCAGGGCTGTCGATATATGCCTCAACGTCTATTTCTGTTACTAAGAAAAATGATTGTTAGCAAACTTAAACATTATTGCAAAAATTAAATAATTTACAATTTAAATACTGCAGGGCTGTGTCAACATATGCCTCGACGTCTAATTATGTTACTACGAAAAATGATTGTTAGCAAACTTAAACATTATTCCAAAAATTAAATAATTTACAATATAAATACTGCAGGGCTGTCGATATGTGCCCAGAGGTCGATTTCTGCTACTACGAAAAATAGATTGTTAGCAATCTTAAACAATATTCCAAAAATTAAATAATTTACAATTTAAATACTGCAGGACTGTCGATATATATCCCGAGATCTTTTTCTTTTTCTTCGAAATATATTTGTTAGCAAACTTGAAACATTTCAATTATTCTAAAAAATATATCTCTTATCTCTAGAGATAACCGATTTTTATGATTTTTTTAATGTATATTTGTTAGATAGTAGTATAGGTTTTTAAGTATATTTCATCCCGCTAGGTGAAGGATGTCCCTATCCAGAATTTGTTTTCAATATTTTTGACGTCCGTCGTTCGTATTTCAAACAGAACGAAATTATTTATGTCGTTGTCCAAAATAAGCAAGTTGCTTATGACTGTATAGTTACGTTTGATACGAGCCATGGTTACGTCAAACAATCAAAGGGTATATTGTAAACAATTATCAAGTGACTTTGTAATAGTTGTCACAAAGCATTTCTTTCGCTATTAGTTGATCTAGACCTCAAGCAAGCAAGAAAACGGCATCGCGAGCTTCAGAAACAGACGAGAAAGTTAGGAAAACGTTCGAGCTTGCACTGCTCAAGCCCGATCGTCTGATACAATGATATGCAAACAACCCTTTTCACCGTGATTTGCAACGAGAAACACAATTTGATGTCGACAAATTGGGTACATACATTCGTTCAAACAAATCTTCCGAAATTGGTCCCAGAACAACGCATGACAGCGTATGACAGAATTATGCATGCAATCAATCACATTTGCAAATTGCCTTTGAACACCAACATGCAATATCAAAAAAAAAATCCTGAATGGGTGAAGTACTTTAATCATATTAATAACTCATTAAATGGGACGAATTTACTATGGCGCACAAAAAGGCATGCTACCGCACGTTTTAACACTGAAAATTGGCGTACTATCATTCTTCTCCGAAATATAAATCCACCATGACTTTGCAATGGTACCAAGCTTTCAGTGACAAATTAATGAACAATATCATTCATCTAAGCTACAATTTTAAATGGAAAATTTAAAGTATACGATGTACTGTTTCCATGCTACCCAATAATTTCGGCTGATAGGCCATTAGAATTAAATTGTTTGCAGTTTCCGGTGCGACTCGCATTTGTTCAATCGCTACAAGGGTGTGGACTAAATTTTAAAAACCATGCTTCTCATATGGACAGCTGTATCTGGCCTGCTCACGCGTTGAAAACCCTTAAGATTTATTCATGCAACGCATGCCGGGTCAGCTAGTTTTGTATATAATGAAAGCTGTTCAATCATTTCAGATCGTCCTGGGAACCCTGTAGGCTGACCTTCGTGTGTGTCACGTGTATTGCCTGCACCTCAACTAGGTAAGTTATATTTTATTACCACTTTTTGGATAACTTTATTTATATAGTTCTTTATTTGTATTTCAGCAAGAATGCCGTACCTCAACTGCAAACCCTGATTGTTTTTAACAACTACTTCACTTTCATTATACGTTACTTGTGTGAGTTCAATTTTTGCCAGTAACAATGGCAGTAATTATTTACTGTATTTAATAGGTGGTGGTTAAAAATATATTTCATAAAGACACAGTGTGTTTTGTTATAATGTGGAGTGGATTTTTTTCCAAGATTTCTAAGAATTTTCTTCTCACTCCAGATACCATCACATCTCATTCGCTCTTGAGAGTCCCACCAGCAACCAGTGCTGCGTCGACAAGAATTTCTCGATCTCCTCCAGTGAGTAACTATTTTATATTTGCGTATTGATCAGAACGTAAATTCTATGTGTTATAAATCACTAATCAATACCATCAGCTATATTTAACGGTTGATTTTTTTTAATGCAAATTGCTTGTCTTGTACGAATTGTCTTTTGATTCCAGATAACCTCGCATCTCGGTCACTCTTGAGAGTAACACCAGCGACCAGCGCTGCATCAACAGGAATCCCAATCTCCTCCGGTAAGTAATTACATAAGATTTGCGTGTCGATCAGAACGTGAATTCTCTCTTTTATGAATCTCAATTCAATATCGTCTACAATATTTAACGGTTGATTTTTTTAATGCAATTGCATGACTTCTAAGGATTGTCTTCTGATTCCAGATACCCTCGCATCTCGGTCGCCCCTGAGAGTCCCACCAGCAACCAGTCCTGCGTCGACAGGAATCTCAATCTCCTCCAGTGAGTAATTACTTTATATTTGCGTATCGATCAGTATGTAAATTCTCTGTCTCATGAATCGCAATTCAATACCATCAGCTATATTTAACGGTTGATTTTTTTAAATGCAAATTGCTTGACTTGTAAGAATTGTCTTTTGATTCCAGATAACCTCGCATCTCGGTCACTCTTGAGAGTAACACCAGCGACCAGTGCTGCGTCGAAAGGAATCCCGATCTCCTCCGGTAAGTAATAACATTAGATTTGCGTGTCAATCAGAATGTGAATTCTCTCTTTTATGAATCTCAATTCAATATCGTCTACAATATTTAACGGTTGATTTTTTTAAACGCAAATTGCTTGACTTCTAAGAATTGTCTTTTAATTCCAGATAACCTCGCATCTCGGTCACTCTTGAGAGTAACACCAGCGACCAGTGCTGCGTCGAAAGGAATCCCGATCTCCTCCGGTAAGTAATAACATTAGATTTATGTGTGTCAATCAGAATGTGAATTCTCTCTTTTATGAATCTCAATTCAATATCGTCTACAATATTTAACGGTTGATTTTTTTAATGCAATTGTATGACTTCTAAGGATTGCCTTCTGATTCCAGATACCCTCGCATCTCGGTCGCCCCTGAGAGTCCCACCAGCAACCAATGTCAGTCTACATTGACTGGTTTTTTTTTGTCAGTGTATACTTTGACTGGCGATTTGAAAATTTCACCAGTCAATGTATGCTTTGACGGGTGGCTGAAAAATTTCACCAGTCAAAGTCTACATTGACTGTTTTCTTTTTGTCAGTGTATACTTTGACTGGCAATTTGAAAATTTCACCAGTCAAAGTGTACACTGACTTGTACTTTGACTGGCGATTTGAAAATTTCACCAGTCAATGTGGACTTTGACGGGTGGCTGAAAAATTTCACAATTCAAAGTGAACACTGACTGTTTTTATTTTGTCAGTGTAAACTTTGACTGGCGATTTGAAAATTGACAAAGTGTACACTGACTTGTTTTTTTTTGACAGTGTATACTTTGAATGGCGATTTGAAAATTTCACCAGTCAATGTATACTTTGACGGGTGGCTTTAAATGATCACTAGTCAAAGTGTACAGTGACTGGATTTTTCGTCAGTGTATACTTTGACTGGCGATTTGAAAATTTCACCAGTCAATGAATACTTTGACGGGTGGCTGAAAAATTACACCAGTCAAAGTGTACACTGACTGGTTTTCATTTGCCAGTGTGTATACTCTGACTGGCAATTTGAAAACTTTACTAGTCAATGTATACTTTGACGGGTGGCTTAAAAATTTCACCAGTCAAGTGTACACTGATCTGTTTTTTTTTTGTCATTTCAAACTTTGACTGGCGATGTGAAAATTTACAAGGCAATGTATACTTTGACGGGTGGCTGAAAAATTTCACCACTCAAAGTGTACACTGACTGGTTTTTTTTTTTGTCAGTAAATACTTTGACTGGCGATTTGAAAATAACACCAGTCAATGTATTCTTTGACGCGTGGCTGAAAAAATTCACCAGTCAAAGTGTAAAGTGACTGTTTTTTTTTGTCAGTGTATACATTGACTGGCGATTTGAAAATATCACCAGTCAATGTATACTTTGACGGGTGGCTGAAAAAATTCACCAGTCAAAGTGTACACTGACTGGTTTTTTTTGTCAGTGTATACTTTGACTGGCGATTTGAAAACTTCACCAGTCAATGTATACTTTGACGGGTGGCTTAAAAATTTCACCATTCAAAGTGAACACTGACTGTTTTTATTTCGTCAGTGTACACTTTGACTGGAGATTTGAAAATTTCAACAGTCAATGTATACTTTGACGGGTGGCTGAAAAATTTCACCAGTCAAAGTCTACATTAACTGTTTTTTTTTTTGTCAGTGTATACTTTGACTGGCAATTTGAAAATTTCACCAGTCAATGTATACTTTGACGGGTGGCTTAAAAATTTCACCATTCAAAGTGAACACTGACTGTTTTTATTTTGTCAGTGTAAACTTTGACTGGCGATTTGAAAATTTCACCAGACAAAGTGTACACTGACTTGTTTTTTTTTGACAGGCGATTTGAAAATTTCACCAGCCAATGTATACTTTGACGGGTGGCTGCTAAATTTTACCAGTCAAAGTGTACACTGACTGGTTTTCATTTGTCAGTGAATACTTTGACTGGCGATTTGAAAATTTCACCAGACAATGTATACTTTGACGGGTGGCTGAAAAATAACACCAGTCAAAGTGTACACTGACTGTTTTTTTTTGTCAGTGTATACTTTGACTGGTGATTTGAAAATTTCACCAGTCAATGTATACTTTGACGGGTGGCTGCTAAATTTTACCAGTCAAAGTGTACACTGACTGTTTTTTTTTGTCAGTGTATACTTTGACTGGCGATTTGAAAATTTCACCAGTCAATGTATACTTTGACGGGTGGCTGCTAAATTTTACCAGTCAAAGTGTACACTGACTGGTTTTCATTTGTCAGTGAATACTTTGACTGGCAATTTGAAAAATTCACCAGTCAATGTAAACTTTGACGGGTGGCTGAAAAATTTCACCAGTCAAAGTGTACACTGACTGGTTCTTTTTTGTCAGTCTATACTTTGACTGGCGATTTGAAAAATTCACCAGTCAATGAATACTTTGACGGGTGGCTGAAAAATTACACCAGTCAAAGCGTTCACTGACTGGTTTTTTTTTGTCAGTGTGTATACTTTGACCGGCGATTTGAAAATAACACCAGTCAATGTATTCTTTGACGCGTGGCTGAAAAAATTCACCAGTCAAAGTGTACACTGACTGGTTTTTTTTGTCAGTGTATACTTTGACTGGCGATTTGAAAATTTCACCAGTCAATGTATACTTTGACGGGTGGCTGAAAAGTTTCACCAGTCAATGTATTTTTTGACGGGTGGCTGAAAAATTTAACCAGTGAAAGTGTACACTGACTAGTTTTATTTGTAAGTGTGAACTTTGACTGGCGATTTGAAAATTTCACCAGTCAATGTATACACTGACTGGTTCTTTTTTGTCAGTCTATACTTTGACTGGCGATTTGAAAAATTCACCAGTCAATGAATACTTTGACGGGTGGCTGAAAAATTACACCAGTCAAAGCGTTCACTGACTGGTTTTTTTTTGTCAGTGTATACTTTGACTGGCGATTTGAAAATTTCACCAGCCAATGTCCACTTTGACGGGTGGCTAAAAAAATTCTGCAGTCAAAGTGTACACTGACTGGTTTTTTTTTTGTCTGTGTAATATACAATACTGACAGCCCTGCAGTATTAATATTTTGGAATTATTGAAATATTTCAAATTATTTTAAACAAATATTTCAATTCGGATTGAAAAAAACAATGACGTCACTGTGACGGATTTAAGCCGTTAGAAATTTGAAACGGGAAACAACATTTATATGTTCTAGTGTACCGCAAATAAATGCGTTATTTTTTTAGAGATATCACTAAGCCACCAAAATATTGATAAAAATAATCATTCTGCAGCTTTTGCTATTAGTTGACAGATGTCACCAAACGATCTAAAAATCGGCGAAAGTAATATTGAAGCTTACGTTATTCGTTAACAGATGTCGCTACAAAGTCATTAAAAAAACAAATAAGCAGTAATTGTTCCATAATTTTGTATTGTGTGTCGTACATGGTAGATGTTGTTTGCTTTTTCCTTTGAGCGATTTTCGATTATAACTAACTTTCGATTTGAAGTGGTTTGTAGCCCTAAAAAGGACTTTTGTTTGTGTGTTAAGAATGCAAAGTGATTCGACTGATGGCGTTCGTCAAGTTCTTTCCTTCTCCTCTGGATGCTTAACACCAGCAACATTACCATTATATAGTCGTCGTCGTCGTCGTCGTCGTGTTTGCTCAATGCGGCTTTCTAAATAAATCTTCAAATATTTTTTATTAATATTTTGGTGGGTTGATTTGGGTTGGGTTTTTCGAGGATTTTCGGGATTTTCGAGATTCTGATGGAATATTTTTGAAAAAAATCTTCAAATATATTATTTTTATTTTCTGGTAGTTAAGGTTAGGATTTTCGGGGTTTCGTCTCGGGATTTTCGTTATTTCTAGTGGAATTTTTTGAAAAGCTTCAAATATATTTTTTTCATTTGTTGGTAGGCGGGGGGAGGTTTTTAAAGTTTCTCGGTATCTATTTCAGTGTTTTCAAGATTAATGTTGGGATTTTTTCATACATTTTGTCATTTTTTTGGTAGGTTAGCCCAGGTGAGGTTTTCGGGATTTTCGTGGTTTTTAATGGGAATATTTAGAGAAATATTCAAAAAATTCTTGGTTGGTAGGGATAGATTGAGGTTTTTTCGGGATTCTGTCTCGGGATTTTCGAGATTTCTGGTGGAAATTTTTCAAAAAACTATTTTTTAAATATTATAAAACTAAATATTTTTTGTTCATTTGTTGATAGGTGGGGCGAGATTTGTTAAGATTTTTGGTATCTGTTTCAGGATTTTCGAGATTTATTTCGGTATTTTTGATGGGGTTTTTCAAAAAAAACTTTGTCAATTTTTTGGAAGGTTAGGTTAGGTTAGGTAAGGTTTTTGTTTTTTTGGTTTCGGCTCCCTTGCTTATGGCATACAAGGATGATTTGCGCTTAAAAGCGCTTCGCCATTTATTCTCAAAAAAAAGTTTACATATATATTTGAATTATAATACAGAGAGATAGTACAAATTTAAAACTAATAACAAATAATTAATTTACATTAAGAAGAAATAAAGTAACATAAATCTTTATATAATGGAACGAAATGTAAGCAGAAATACAGAGCGAAAGTAATAAGTGACTATTAGTTTAACATTTTAAATTAAGTAGAAATAAGTAAGATAATAACTAATAATAATGTCAAACAATTATAATTTACGGATTAAATGTTTGGTCACTTTTTGTGTGTAAAAATAGTTTTTACATACATATATGTTAAAGTTTTGGTACAAAATGGATTTAAGTATCTAAAGTAAAAAAGATTAAAATAAGACAGATCATAATAAAAATAAGAGTAAATGTAAGAAGAAAATAATATAAAATAGGTGTAGTGTAGGGTGAGTAGTTATTTATATGAGTTTAGTTTTTGTTTGTGTAAATCTCTATTGTCCTTCGTTAATGAGTTTTATTTTTTTGATTGTTGTGGTTAGGTTAGGTTAGGTTTGGCTTGGCTTGGCTTCAGGTTTGGTTAGGTTAGGTAAGGTAAGGTCAGGTTTGGTTTGTTAAAAAAAGACAAAAATATTTTCTTAGGTTTATTAATAATTTTCTAAATTTTATTTATAAATTTCTTAAGTTATGTCATAATTTTCTAAATTTTAGTCAATAACTTCTTAAGTTTAGTCATATATTTTTAAAGTTTACTCAATATTTTCTTAAGTTTAGTCATAAATTTTTAAAGTTTAGTCAATATTTTCTTAAGTTTAGTCGTAAATTTCTTTAGTTTAGTCATGAATTTAATTTGTTAAGTCATGAATTTATTATGGTTTGTCATGAATTTTGTTAAAATTATTATAATAAAGTTGATAAAATTTCATTTCAAAATTTTCATTAAGTTTCATTTCATAAATTATGTTTTTGATTTATTAAATTTTGTTAAATTTCATTTAGTTGATTTATTGGTAATATTTGAAATTCAACAAAAAAAATTAATAAATTAATCATAAATTTTATTAAATTAATCATAAATTTCATTAAATTGATTAATTAATAAATTTTGAAATTAATTAAGTTTTTATAAATTTATGATTTCTTATTTCACACGTCTCGTCTTATATTTCAATAAATTGTGTTTTTTAGTTCATTAATTTTGTCTTTTTTTAATTAAATTTGGTATTAATTTTGTTTTTAATTTTATTGAATTTGGCATCGATTTTTTTAAATTGGTTAATTAATAAATTTTGAAATTATTTCAATATTCGAAAATTTATGTTTTCGATTTCAAAAATTTCATTAAATAAATAAATAAATTTTATTTCATAAAAAATGTTTTTGATTTTGTAAAATTTTGTGAAATTTCATAAAGTTGAAAAAATTAAAAAAAAAATATTTATATATAAATTATGTTTTTGATTTCGTAAATTTTGTCATTTTTTTAAATTTATTTGATCATATATTTCGTTAAATTGATCAATTAAAAAAATTTGAATTAATTAATAATATGTCAATTTATGTTTTTTATTTCAAAAATTTCATTTAAGTTAATTAAAAAAATTAAAAAAAAAAATGTATTATGTTTATGATTTTATCAATTTTGTCTTTATTTTAATAAAATTTGCCATAGATTTTGTTTAAATATTTCGTTAAATTTAATATAATCAATAAATTTGAAATTAATTGAGAATTTGAAAATTTTTGTTTTTGATTTCGTAAATTTTGTTGGAAATTTCATTAAAGTTCGTTAAAAAAAAAAAAAATCAATTATGTTTTTTATTTCGTAAATATTTAGATATTTCATTTAAAAGAAAAATAATTATTTCATAAAATATGTTGTCGATTTCATTAATTTTGTCTTTATTTTAATTAAATTTGCCACAGATTTCGTTTAATATTTTGTTAAATAATGTTTTTTATTTCATAAATTTAATTAAATTAATCATAAAGTATTTCGTCTATTCGATAAAATTTGTCATTATATTTAATTGATCATAAAATTTATTAAATTTGTCATAAAATCGGTCAATTATTTTATTTAATTGATCGTAAATTTAGTAAATTAAGTTTTTTATTTTATAAATTTTAATAAATTAATCATATATTTATTATTGAAATAAAATAAAAATTTTAATATTTTCCGGTAATTCACTCATAATTAAAGCGGTTCGTCTATTCGAATTGATAATGAATTTCATAAACATTAGTTCAAAAATTTTTTATCAACTCTATGATTAAACTCCATAAGTTTCGATTTATGTCTCTGAATAAAATTAAAAATATATCATAACGTCATCGACACTATATGATTATTTTCGAAGTTTTTGCAACTAAATTCATTATGCGAGTGAAAAATTTGTTCACAGATGTCGCCGGTCAAGAGTTGAATTCGAATATTTTTACAATCATTTAAAAAATTCGTCACAAATTTACTCATAATATAAATCTTTCGATCGTTTTTAATCTCCAAACTTTGTCGATTAGTTTACTTAAATTCGATATTCACTTTTAAAATTAGTAAATTAGTGAGGTCAATCAGTCATTAATTTAATTCAATAACAACACATTTCACTGGTCTGATTAATAACATTACAAAAAAAAGAAATTGATTGTCTGTAAAGTCGGTTTACGGACGATAGTTTAACGTTAAGACAACGTCATAAGAAAACATTGATGAAATGATTGCATACTTTTATGAATAGAATGGAATCATTTTTATTGAATTATCATTATTTTGTATGGATACGAAGAAGGAGTGAAATGAAATCTCTACAATTTTTGACGTATATTTTTATATATTTTTTATTGTATATATTTATTTTATTTATTAATTTTATTTATTAAATAAATATATACAATAAATTTAAATATTAATCTTTCCAGAATTATAAATATATAAAATAAAAAATCTATTATTGTATATAGTTTATACAAATTTATACAATATATATACAATTAATTTATTGTATAATATATATTTTTTATTTTATATATTTATACTGAATATTTGATTTATAATTTATTGTATAAAATATATACAATAAATTAATTTTATTGTATATATTTTTATTGTACATATATTTATTTTATATATTTTTTATTTATTTATAATATGTATAATAATATATATAAATATGTATATACAATTTATATATTAGGTGTAGTAAAAAGTCCTGACGCATTTGTTAAATAAAACGCAAAATTCTGATTTTAGTATTTTTATTAATTTTTCTTTACAAAAAGTATTCACCCTTTCTTTCTATAACCTTCTGCCACCTATTTGACAAATCTAAAATCCCTTTAGTAAAAAAACTCAACTGGTTTCGAATTAAAATAATCGGAAATAGCCGTTTTCACTTCACTTTCTAATTGAAATTTTTTATCTCTAAAAAAATGTTCCATTGATCGAAATAAATGGTAATCAGATGGTGCCAGATCTGGTGAATAGGGTGGATGCAATAAAGTTGTCCAACCAAGGTCTTCGATTTTTTGTCGGGTCAAATCCGCCACATGTGGTCTCGCGTTGTCACGTTGAAGGACGATGTTGCGCCTATTCATCAGCCCCGGTCTCTTTCTTTCCAAAGCTGCATTTAATTGGTCCAATTGGTCGCAGTATACTTGTGCCGTCACAGTTTTACCATATTTTAAGACTTCATGATAAATGATTCCTTTAGAATCCCACCAAACACAAAGCATAACTTTTTTTGGGTGCAAACCAGCTCTCGAGGGGTCGGAATTGGTTGTTGTCCTTTATTTAGATATTGTTTTTTCCTCGATACATTCGTATATAACACCCACTTTTCATCTCCGGTAATCAGATCCTGAAGAAATGGTCGTAAGCTTTGTTTTTCAAGCAACAATTGACACGCGCTTAGTCGCTGCGCCTTGTTCCGATCGCTTAGCGCATGCGGCACCCAAATTCCTTCTTTTCGGATTTTACCCATTTTTTTTCAGGTACTTCTGAGTAATTGACCATTTGGTCCCGACTATACTGGACAATTCTTTTATTGTATGCATGGGATTTTTTTCAATTTCGGCTTTCAGAGCAGCTTCATCCACTTCTTGAGGTCGTCCACTTCGAGGGTTATCTTTTAGGCTCAAATTTCCAGATTGAAATTTTTTAAACAATCTCTGGCATTTTTTCGAACATTTAAAATGTCTCCATAAACGTCGCAAATGTTTTTTTTTGCAACGGCTGCGCTGTTCTTCGCGTTGAATTGAAAAAGCATACAACTGCGTAAATGTTCTTCAGATGGGCAAATCGCTGTCATTTTTTTTGGGTGGTCGATGAACTCGAATTATTAATTGAGAACATAAATTGAGATGTCCCACGACACAAAAAAAAAAAACGAGGGCGTCCTAATCAGTCAAAGGATCGAAGGCGACTAATTCTAAAACACGCATCTCTAAAATGCGTCGGGACTTTTTACTACACCTAATATATTATAACACTTTATATATACATATTTATATATATATTATTCATTTGTATAATATATTTGACATATATTTATACATATATTTGACAAATGTATTATATATATATTTGGTATAATGCATATTATACCAAAAACATTCGTTGTTATGTATACTCAATACCATAACGTACTGTGTTTTATTCTGTACGACGTTCTATTTTCAAAATGTGTTTCGTGTATTCTAATGAAACAATTGAAGTATGAAACAGTAGCAGAATAAAAAAACAATTGCAACCTGTCACAATCTCACGATTTTCTTCTTAATTATAAGATTGATTTATTGATTTATAAAGTGTAAAATTATGTTATCAAAATAAAATTGAACCAACGCATAAAAGTGTTTTAGTAAAAACTATAAACATAACATAAAAATTGGTGTCAGAAGAAGTGAGGATATGTGCTAAAATAACGTTAAGAAATTTATGGTGACAGTAAATTAACGGTGAATAAAATTCTTTAAAAATTAGCACGAATCAAATACACGAACAAAATAAATCTAATATAATAAAAGTACATCGATTAAATCGAACGGAAATTATAATAAATCAAATATAATATTAATACGAAACTAGAATAAGACTAAATCTTCAAATTCCAATTCTACGAAATCTATCATCGAAAATCTTCTACGTCGATACATCTACAAAATCTACTTTTGAATCATCAACTTCTACATGGTGACAATAAATTCTGCGAAATCCATCATCGAATATTCAAACTACATCTTCTTGCCGACTTCAACTACATCTTCTTGCCGACTTCAACTACATTTTCTTTGCCGACTTCAATTACATTTTCTTTGCCGATTCTACATCCAACTACAAGAAAAATCTCCAAGCTGCCAACAACCTATTTCAACAACTACTAGAACCAAATTCATCTTTTGTTCAAATTCATCATCATCATCATCATCATCATCAACGTTTGTTTAAACCTTATGCAATATAATATTCATCATATTCTGTGAGTAACTTTTGTAACAATTTTTCTTACTCAATCTATATACACTTTCACACAAAAATGCCTACACTCACTATCGATACATTGATGAAGTTCGTTTCGACATTTGACGGAGAGAAAAGAAATCTGTACCCTTTTATTAAAGATTGCGATACTGCATATGAACTATGCTCAGAGCAACAGAAAAACATACTTATAAAATATATGATTCATTGCGTCGTAGGAAATGCCAAATACACAATTGCCAATTATGATTTTAAAAACTATGCCGAATTCGAATCATTTCTAATAAATACCTACGGTGAAAATAAACACACATCTCAGTTAGAACTGGAATTAAGAAATTGCAAACAAAACTTTAACGAACCAGTGATAAATTTCATACAGAGAGTTGAAAATTGCACTAATAATCTTATCGGAGCTGTTCGATTTTCGAACAAGGACGATGAAGAATTGAAAGGGAGAATAAAACAAATTGAAGACAGCGCTCTTAATACATTAATTTTAGGTATGACCAGTGAACTATCAACAGTAGTCAGGCTTTCAAAACCCAAAAATCTTATCGAGGCAACGAATATTGCAATTGATGAAGAAAAGTTTCATAATGCAGTTAGAGAAATGAACTCTAACCCAATCAAGAGCAATCATAATTATTTCACCAAACAATCAAAGCCACACTCTCTAAATTCAGAACATAATCAATTTGTCAGTAATCTTACATCTCAATACAATTCAAAATTTTGTAGATACTGCAAAAAATCAGGACACATCTTAGAAGAATGTCGGAAGAGGCAATTCAACAACAACGTAAAAAATCAATATTATCTAAATCCTTCAAATAATAACTCACAAACTTATCAAACTCCTCGTAATTCTAAAAACTTCCAACCTCCTAATAATTCAGAAAATTATGAAATGACTCGGAATGTGCAAATCATTCAGGCAGAATATTTAAATTCAACAAATAATGATCAATCTCAACAATTCAACAAAAACGTAAAAAATCAATATTATCAAAATCCTTCAAATAAGAACTCACAAACAAATCAAACTCTCAGTAATTCTAAAAACTTCCAACCTCCTAATAATTCAGAAAATTATCAAATAACTCGGAATGTAAAAATCATTGAGGCAGAATATTTAAATTCAACAAATAATGATCAATCTCAACAACGATTGCAAAATGAATTGCAATTATCTTACTCTAATACTAATGCTGATGCATTGTCTCTCGAATCGAAAATCAAGTTTTAAATACCATGACCTCTCAAACTTCTTCGTGCGACAACTTCCTAGAAAAACAAAATGAAACATTTAACGTTAAATTTTATGAAATATATGAATCTCTTCTTAATCAAAAGCAATCTATAGCACATTGTATTCTAACGACAAATCGATGTCTAAAGGAATAGCTTTAGAAATAAGTTCAATGATCTCTAATTATGACGAATTATTAAATACACACTCTAAAGTAGGAGACGTATTAAAATCAACAGAAAATAAAAATAATGTTTACCATTTAATAACGAAACAAAACTTTTGGGAAAAATCAAATTACTTTTCTATCTTTCAAGCATTATGTAACTTAAAACATATTCTACATAGTGATAAAGAAACAAATATCTCTTTTCCACGCCTTGATAGTGGTTTAGGCAACTTAAATTGGGAAAAGATAAAGAAAATTATCCAATATGTTTTTCACAACTCAAACGTAAATATAACGATCTGTCATAACAAAATAATTAATCCTCATCACGACGAAATACCACAAATACTAAAAGAGTATCATGACTCTTCTATAAGCGGACATTCAGGATATCATAACACTTTAAATCGTTTACGACTCAAATATAAATGGACTAATATGCAAAAAGACGTTAAAACATATATCAGGCAATGTGAATCTTGCCAGAAGAACAAAATATATCGCCAAAATTTAAAACAACCCATAGAAATAACTACGACTAGCGGAAAACCGTTTGAACGTATTGCCTTAGATATAGTAGGTCCATTACCTTTAACCGAAAGTGGAAATAAATATATTTTAACTCTTCAAGACGATCTTACAAAATATTCTCAATGTTACCCTATTCCTAATCATGAAGCAATGACGATTGCAGCTCAATTAACTAAAAATTTCATTTGTCAATTTGGCATCACTGAAAAAATTCTTACCGATCAAGGAAAAGATTTTACTTCAAACATACTTAAAGAAGTAGCCAAACTTTTTAAAATCGAACAAATCCAAACTAGTGCGTATTCTCTTACTAGTAATGGTGCGCTAGAGCGTAGCCATGCTACTCTAGCCGACTATCTAAAACATTACATATCTCCAAGTCAAACCGATTGGGATGAATGGTTACCTTTTGCTATGTTTAGCTATAACACTACTCCACACACTGCTACAAAATGTACACCTTTCGAATTAGTTTACGGAAACTCACCTAAACTACCAACAGCTATAATAATACCCGAATTTAAATATACATACGATTCGTTTTTAGACAATTTTAAGCTCAAATCAACCAAATCACACGACATAGCTAGAAAGAATCTAGTTGAAAGAAAAGAAGACACACAATTAAGGCATAACAAGAATAAAACCTTACGAAAATTTAAAATCGGTGATAAAATATATTTAACAAATAGTGCTACTAAACTCAATAAATCTAAAAAATTATCTCCTAACTTCCAAGGTCCGTACGAAATCATAAAAGTCAACAATCCTCTTAATATTACTATTAAAGTAAAAAATAAATTAATCAAAGTTCACACTAACAGAGTGAAACTTGCTATTTTAGATCCCTTACAGTAAGTGGATTTAAAACAGATTACGACAATCATTACATTATCTCAAAAATACCATGTTTATTCAACCTTAAAATCACAAAATATACACTCTTACATACTATATAAAATTGTTATTAACTATGTAACCAAGATTTTATTTGTAAAACCTGAATGTAAAAGTTACTCTAAAATGTAATCCTAATAAGTGAAAATGTACAAACATAAAATTATTATATATTTATTCCAGATGTAAATATCTTAAATGTGATTGTTGTAAGTAACAAATAAATAAATAAAACCCATCTCCTCCATTACAATCACTTAAAATACCTTATGTACAACATCTCAATGTTTCTTATAATCATATATTTATTGTATAAACTCATTTAAGTTACCAATAAGTTTATTCTTTAGGGGGGAGATGTTATGTATACTCAATATCATAACACGTACTGTGTTTTATTCTGTACGACGTTCTATTTTCAAAATGTGTTTCGTGTATTCTAATGAAACAATTGAAGTATGAAACAGTAGCAGAATAAAAAAACAATTGCAACCTGTCACAATCTCACGATTTTCTTCTTAATTATAAGATTGATTTATTGATTAGAGTCCGCTTGCGACGCACGTGTTGTGCTTCTTACCTAAGTGAATAGATCTATTGTTTGTTTCGAGAAAGGTCATTTCCTGTCCATCTCAAAAATTACAAACAACTGTGCGATCGTAAAAACAATTGTCTAGTGAATCCTTTGTGTTGAGATAAGTGTGCTAGCTTTACTTGCAATTCTGGTGGTTCAACATTTATTATTATATCAATTGTATTTGTACGCTAAAACCTAACTTTAAAGTTATTCCGTTGCTAAATGATTATATAGTTCATACCTAAATAACTCAATTCAGTGTTTGTGTTGACTAAAAATCGCCGACGACGATATTGGAGGAAAAGATCTTACCACCAAGAAGAATCAGATAACAAATTACCTTTCTATACATTTTTTATTTTTTTTACTTACTTACTTACTTTCTTTTTCCTCTTTTTTTTCATTTTTTTATTAGTAACTTGCTCATTGTTTATTGCTTCCTGTTCCCTAACCTACTGCTTTGTTTATCCCACTTAAACCTGTAACCTATTTTATCTTTACTTTTTTAAATTCCAATACTGTCTGCGATGCGTTCAGGACGGAAAACCAGGAATTCCTCCAAAATGTCGGTAATGAGTGACCAGGCAATGTCGCTAATAAAAAATATTACTGGCTATAATAACCAAGCGGCATTCGAAACCTTACTGCCAATATATGAAAAAATTAAGGATTTTGTTAACGAAGGGGTAGGCAAGTACATTTCGGACGGTTCGCTACCACTAAAGGCCTCTACGCCAAAACAGCCACAGAAAAAATCCTCGAAACCCAAAACCATCGTCGTCACTCCCAGTTCACCAACTATAATTGTTTTGCCACCCCCATCACCATCCCTTAGTAGTGTAAACTCTACCAATGACTCACGCATGCTTACCAATGAAATCGCGGCAACTTCCGACTTGATCTCGAATGATGGGTCTGTCAACTTTAAAATGGCTACAGCCAGAGATACGTTTGCTTGGCCGTCTCAATCAATTGACGACCATAATCTTACTGTTGATAAGGAATCGTCTAAAAGTAATATTACCGGAGAAGAGGTTGCCGAAAACCCATGCTCGCCTATTTTTAATGACTGCCGCGATAAGGCTCCTAACACACCAACAATATGTCTAAACTCTTCGCCCAGCGCTGGTTTGCCAGAACCTTCTAACTCACCTAAAACATACGACAAAAAACAAAAAATTCCCCCGATTGTCCTTCATAAAAAGGAAAACTATATAACATTTCTTAGGGATGCTAAACTTGCAGGCGTATCTATAAGACATGCAACAGATCTCAAAGATGGCATAAAAATCGAGGTTTCTTCAATCGACGCTTTCAGAAAAGCAACCAAACTGTTAGACGTAAGAAATGAACCATACCACTCATACATGGCGCATGAAGACAAACCACTCAAAGTAGTTTTGAGAGGCGTGTCAGTAGGCGTTGGGGAAGAAGACGTTTTGAACGAGATTAAACGGCTCAAATTTCCCATTATAAAGGTACAAAGAATGAAGTGCCATGTCAAAAAGACCGCGATCCCACTTGTTCTCTTAAGCCTCGAACGAAATGTGAGAGGGAAAGAAATTTTTAGCCTACGTAAATTCTTTGAAATGAACATTGTCGTTGAGTCACTGTGCCGAAAAACCTCAGCGGGTCAATGCCACAAATGCCAAGGGTTTGGCCACTCAGCATCATGCTGCCGTGGTCAAGCGCGATGTGTGAGATGCGCGGGTGACCATTCTACTAATGAGTGCACTTACACTAAGGATAGCGGCCCAGCTAAATGCGCAAACTGTAGCGGGCCTCACACGGCAAACTACCGTGGATGCCCAAAATTTCCAAGAAAATCACCTAATTCTAGGCCGCCGACACACCAACCTAACGAGCGGCCCTTGCCAACTCTTGCCAATAACAGTAGATTATCGACAGCTGAAACTCAAAATATGGCGAAACAATTAAAACCTGTTCCCCGTATTGATCAGAGTGAGGCTAACTCTGTCCGCTCAGAATTGCCACACGCGCATGTTGCTCTGGATTATAAATCCATGCTCAATGAATGGCGCGAAATTGTGAACATCGGAAACCAATTTCTGGTTAAATATCCCGCCCAAGAGGCGCCCATTGATACAAACAATGGCGAATAAAATCCGACCGGCATCCTTACAGGTTCTTCACTGGAACAGTGGAGGTACCCTAAGACATGACAAACTGGAGATAGTTGACGTTTTATCAAGGTATAAAATTGACATCCTCCTGGTGAATGAGACTTTTCTCAAACCTTCACACCGTCCCACAATACCAAACTATTCTTTGTACCGCTTTGATCGCACCCGTACCTCAGGAGGAGGGACCGCAATATACATAAAAAAACACATAGACCATTGTGCAGTTCCATTACCAGCACTTGAAGGCAAACTAGAAGCAAACGCGATAGTTGTAAACACGAAGTATTCAGGCCTCATTAGATTCGTTTCTATCTATAGCCCTCCTGATGGGCAAATATTGACTAGGGACCTAGAAGTAGTTATTCCTATCGGTGTACCTACAATTGCCGCTGGTGATTTCAACGCGAAGCATCAAGACTGGTACAGTAGACTAACAAACTCACGCGGACGACAGTTAAAATCTTATATTAGTAATATTGAAGCAATTGTAGCTGCACCCTCCGATCCAACAACTCTACCAAGAAATGGAGGATTACCGGATGTTATAGACATTGCTATTCTGAGTGGAGTCAACCTTCCTTATGAAACTCATATAGTACACGAGCTTAATTCGGATCACCATCCTGTCATATTGAGGTTAGGTGATCCAACATATTTTAGTCATAATAACTTAAGTCAAACGCAAAAAATAGTCCAATGGGACGTATTTGAGACTTTTATTGACGATATGATAATTCCTCAGTGTGATCTTAAAGATAACCAAAGCATTGACTTTGAGATTCTTAATCTCAATACAAACATTAACTTAGCTGCCGCGTATGCTACAACAACTTTACAAAATACACCTTACAGTAAACCCCTGCCGATAGACATTAAAATCCTTATTAATGACAGACGGCGTGCAAGAAAAGAATGGAAAAAATTCTGTAACCCCTTAGTTAAGCAGCGCGTTAACCGTCTGTCTGCTGAAATCCGACTCGCTATGAAAACTTACCGCGAAAAAACTTCTGACGACAGATTAAGTGATCTTGTTAAAGGAAGTGACCCATATTGGGCCCTCTCCAAAGCCCTCCGCGCAGAAAAACACCCGCTGATGCCGCTTTACGGACCAAAGGGACCTGTTTTCACCATCAGTGATAAAGTTGAAGAGTTTGCAGATAGCCTTGAAAGCCAATTTACACCTAACTCAATTGACCCAAGCAACTTAGTCATGAATAAAAATGCGTTTGATATAGAAATCGCTGCAAAGTTAATTCTAGATCAATCTCAAGATGCAGACGGCGAAATTATCTATCCCACCTCATTTGCCGAAGTGGAAAGTCTCATCAAAAACCTACCTGACAGGAAAGCGTTGGGCAATGACAAAATTGGTAATAAGGCTCTCAAGCAGCTTCCGGAAAAGGGCATTAATTCGCTAGTAAACATTATCAATGCGTGCTTGAGATTACAATATTTTCCGGCACGATGGAAAGAAGCTGATATTATTCTCATTCCAAAACCTGGAAAAGATCATACTCTCCCAGTAAATCACCGGCCAATAAGTCTGCTCCCCGCAATGAGCAAAGTCTTAGAGCGTGTAATTAAGATTAGGTTACAAGAAGTAGTTACGGTGAAAAAAATCATCCCAGACACTCAACACGGCTTTCGTGCTAGCCACTCGACAAACCACCAACTCCTCCGAGTAACGGAGTTTATCACAAGTGGATTCATTCTTAAAGAAGTCACGGCTGGCCTCTTTTTAGATATCGCAAAAGCCTTCGACAGAGTATGGACCGAAGGGCTTGTATTCAAAATGTCGAAGGCTGGTATAGGGTCACCGCTGGTAAAAATTCTCAACTCATTCATGACAGGCAGATGTTTCAACGTTAAAATGGATGGAATTCGATCCTCATCAAGGCCAACTCGGGCGGGAGTTCCGCAAGGCTCTGTTTTGGGACCCATACTATACAATATATACACCTATGACATTCCTTCCGGCGGAGATAACGACGCAATTATAGCACAATATGCAGATGATACGGCTATTTTAGCTAAATCTCGAAATCGACAAGGCGCTGTCACGCAGGTTCAATCAGCTGCCGATACAATAGCAGACTGGTGCGACAAATGGCGAATCAAAATTAATACCGAAAAAAGCGCGGCAGTAATGTTTTCAAAGGGCTTTATTAGAAAACCTAATTTTGCTTGCATACGCATGCACAACGCAGAGATCAACTGGTCCAATTCGGTTAAGTATCTTGGACTCACGCTAGATAGTCGACTTAAATTTAATGAACACGTCGCGATTAAAAAACGTCAAGCTAATGCTACAAAGGCAAGGTTGTACTTTATGCTTAACGCGAGAAGCAAACTTACTCTCAAAAGCAAGCTGCTCCTCTACACAGCAATTACTCGACCAATCATGGTGTACGCTGCTCCAATATGGACGTATGCTCACCGTAAACATATGAAGACTCTCCAGATTGTCCAAAATAAATCACTGAGACAGATATGTAACGCCCCGTGGTACGTGCGTAACTCGCTGCTTCACAGAGACTTGAAAATACCTACCATCCGCGAGTTTGTTCGTGAAATATCACAAAAGTTTCACAGCGAGGTAGGAAAACATTCTAACCCAACGATCTCTGATCTCCACAACTATGACGAGACACTGCCTGAGAATCGTTTTAGACCCAGAGCAGTCCTGCTCGACGACCCTCCATAGATCTTATGTCGTATAAAATTGTCAATTTTAGAACGAACTTAGCATCACGAAAATGACTCTCTTTGTTTAAAAACAATTTGTATACTGTATGTGTGTATGTATGTATCCGCATGTGTGTGTACATGTACGGATATAGTATGGAGGAAGCATATGGAATGTGATTTGCAAAATAATGCATATGAAGTTCCCGTGAACTTCTTATCTCTGTAGTGATCGCGCCCTTCCGTCTGCGAACGACGGTAAGGGGATGCAATTTACAATTTTTCAAAATCTTTATCGATGAAGGAGACTGGAAGAACCTTGACGCTGGCGCGTCCTGGTACTTGAAGCTCCATAAATTTGATATCCAAAAAAAAAAAATTGATTTATAAAGTGTAAAATTATGTTATCAAAATAAAATTGAACCAACACATAAAAGTGTTTTAGTAAAAACTATAAACATAACATCGTCAACTGATAAATAAATAAAATTATTTATATGGATTATAACCATATTTGAATTTACCATATAAATTACTCAAATTGACAATATAATACAGCGCTATAATGTTAAATATTACACGATACATATCCGAACGGTAGGCCGATCGTGCCTCTCTATCGCTTATCCGCGCTCTCGCTCGCACGCTTGCCTTCGGCGTAACGCGACAAACGGAACAATGAGTCATGTTTTTTCGTGCGTGCATCGAGCGTTCATCGATTTATAAGACGTTTTCACGTCAAAAAACCGGATATTTTCGAAAAGTCCAATTTAGAGATAATCGAACGCGGTTTTCAGCGATCGTCTCGCAGACCGCGTCGCCGAGTGGGAATATGCAATTTTTCTACAACTTTCCATCGAACGGCCGAGATATAGCGTTTTTAAAAATTCGCATCAACTAGCAAAACAAAGTCACTCGAACCAGCTTACACTCTACCTCGACGTTGAGCGAGAAGTAATTCAACGAAATTTTTTCGACAGACCACGACGGTCGAGGGTCTCCGTGACGATTCGGGTGGACGTACGTTCGATCGCAGGACTCGCTGTCGCCGTTGTTTCGATAAAATTCGCATTCGTGCGGCCCGACGAAAATGCGTTTTTCGCCGAATGTCGGCGGGCGATTTATCGTACACGCGGACGACACTTTGGAGAATTTACAGACGGTTTTCAATTTTTTAACTTGAAATTTGAATTTATGCGAGAGCTTTGAAAAAAAAATGTCTCGGAAAAAATTGAAACATACTTGACCGACTGTCTGAAAATATTCCAAAATTTTAGAGCCGAGTTTGGAATTTGCGGCTCAATAATTTTATAAAATCGTGAACATAATAGAATTCAATGTGACATATCGGAAAACGTTCGAAAACGTTTCAATTCAACGTGACGTACGCCATTCAAAAGACAAGAACGCACCACAGACAAGAAGCAAGAGTGATAGGTAGGATCCGCGAGGACTCCTGTTTATAAATAAAATAAAATTAAGCTTCATAGGAGTGAATAGACCTTACTTTAATTTACCGCATTTTCTTAACGTGACAATTTTGTCACTCTTGCCCAATATGTAAATTATACTCAGAGCATATGTACGCTTACACTGTATAGAAAGACACTCCTGTGTTGAGTTTAAACTAGTTTTATACACGTTTACAGAAAAATGTCGCCGACGTACACGCACGTCTATACTCCTCTTAAGGTTAAGCATATTCGCAAAGGTCGGATGCGATCTATAAAAATAAAACGTATCACGTTCTATCTTATTTTCATTCGAGCTTTGAAAAAAAAAGTCTCGGAAAAAATTGAATCACACTCAACCGATTGTCCAGAGGGATATTAAAATTTTAGAGCCGGATTTCGATTTTGTGGCTCAATTTTATTTCGAATTTTCCCCATTCAAGCTTCATTTATTGTAATTAAATAATAATAACTAAGGCATATCGGGAGAGGGCGAAACTGTGCGAGATCGACAATGAATCGTTCACAATGTCGATTGTCGTCTTTAGATAATCGGAACGGAACCGAGTTCTCAGCGGCTCGTTTATATTAAAACACAATATCGTCGTCGTCGTCGTCGTCGTCGTCATACAAAATCGTGATCATTATAGCATGCAATATGACATGTTCAGTCTAGAGGGAAGGGTGCGACGACAGATATTCTGAGGACTCGTATTTATGGATAAAATTTAATATTCTCAAATCAATGCGCTGCGAGCAGAGCATATTTGAGTTGTAGAAATAAAACGTCTAATGTATTATATATGAATATGCCTAAATTTATTAATTCGTCTTTTACAATCGGAGTTCGAGGGTCGTTTATAATAAAACGAATATTATCGTCGTCATACAGAATTGCGTTCATAATAGGTTGTGTGATATGACATATCGGAATACGTTTAGAAACGTTCCGAAGTCAATCTGACAGATGTAATTCCACAGACAACAATGATACCATAAACATAAAAGAAGAGTCAAGATAGTTTCCTATATATATTTATATCTAAATAAACAAACTCGTCTTTTACGATTGCAGTTCGTAGCGAATCGCTTCGGTATATATATAATATGTTACGAAAGATTTTGAAGAGTTTCAGACATCGCGCCTGACGTGTACGGCACGGCGAAGAGCCAGCCGGCCGCACCGTAGACATGTCTATATATAATATTATCATGTCATGTCTATATATATAACACTAGCTGGCCCGACGAACTTCGTACCGCCTCAGAATCAATAAATGTTGTGTTAACTTATTGGATGAGTTAAATTCAGTTTGAATGAATACTCAAAATGAATTAAGTTCAATAAATGTGCAAAATTAAAAATGAAAAGTATTTTAATTACATTGAAATGATGTTATTCACGTGGCACAGTCGATAGATTTAAAGGAATGCAGTGGACTAACGATTTGATTTTGAATTGTGAAGTTGAAATGATCCACATCTTTGTTATTTGCTGCAAGAATTGCTCGTTCACTCAACCAATTATGATGTTTGTGATTAGCAATGATATTCAGGAACACTTTGTTGATTGTCCTTCGATGAGACGAAATTTCAAAAATTCGGCAAAAACGAAATCAATCCATTCGATTCGTCGACAGGAACACGGCCGTTACAGATAGTCAGCAAATGCTTGGAGAAATCTGCGGCAGATGGTCGTTTAGAAATGCAACTCGCATGTTTGTCGTTAGCTGAAGTTTCTTAACATAGCGCCACAGAGTCGATGTTTTAAGTCAAGCGTTTATTTCATCGGCAGCGGTCGATCTTGGAATAACTGGTAGTGTTTGGCGAAAATCGCCAGATAGTAGAATCATTGCGCCTCCAAAACATTTTGAGTCATTGCGCTGATCTTTCATAGTTCGGTTGAGTGCTTCCAATGCGGAGGAAAAATAAGCCACCATTTCCCTCATCAATTGCCTTCATTAAAGTATCGTACACTTTCTGTTGGGGGTTCAACAGTGGTACATTCGTTCGAAGTGATTGGTTCAATGCATCTCGATCATATTCACGTTTACGTTCCGATTCTCGATTGAAAGCGTCGTTCATTCCTCGATCTGGCGACGCATCATGCAGCGCATGAGGTAACACATATCTTCGATCAAAAGCAACGCCTGGTTATGTATCTCCTCATTCACCTCGAGATCAGGATTCCCTGAACTGACGCGAATTCGGTGTAAAGTGTCTTCGGACATGTCATCCTTGTACTTTTTCCACAATTCACGTGGATTCGATGGGAAGCATGTCAAAAAAATGATAGCAAATAATGTGCGTATCTGACTTGGAGACGCAGAAACAATTGCTTCAGCGATTGTCATGTCCCAATGAGTTTAGTTTTCAAGCAAATTGAGCTATTGACATGCGGCACGAAATGTTAGGCATACGACGCCATTGACAGTTCGAAATGATTTGAAATGTCGACCCGAAGGGAATTATTGGTTGTTTTCAGATTTTTCATGTTCACAGAACTGAAAGACTCTTAGAAAACCATTCCGAGCACTCTTACTGATTGGTTTAGAAGTACTTGGCATAGCTAATACCTCTTTATTTCACTGTATTTTAAATAATAAAATTACATCTTCACAATGTTGACAAACGACTACTTTTGTTTGACAGTAACTGTCAAACAAAAACTGTTGCTAAGAAATGTGTTGGTCTAGGATAAATTTGTTCTCAATGCTTGTCACCAACATAATTACAGGGATCTTTTCAAAATTATTCAAATAATACTTTTTTATAATTTTACGAAAGTTCATTCTAAATTTTCATATTTTTTTATATTACGAAATGACATAAATTCTCATTATAACAAAGAACGCAACATTTTCCAAATCTTAAATATTATATTTATGAGATTATCTTTCATTAGAAAAAAAAAAATATTTTTGTTTAATGTTCCACACATACAAACAACTATACAGTCAATCCTGTTTTTATGCGGTAGATGTGTTCCACGAAATATCGCAAAAAAAAACTTGACTTCCATAGAAATAGTGGGGTGCGTTACTTAAATTTTAAAATCCGCATAACTTTGAAACAGCGAGTTAAAATATACACTAAATCGCAAAGTATAAGAAAATTAGGGGAAAACGACGGCGTAAAAATATTAAAAAATAGTCACTGTATGACAATTCTATGTGTGTTTTAAAGCATGTGGTTCTAAATCACTCTTTTTCCGAAGAAATAGTATGCGCATCAATTTCATAAAACTATGGTTGTTTTCTAACAATAAAATTAGTGATCAGAGTTTGTTCAGATTTTCTTTTTCGATAATTAATTGTTTATGCAGTTTGTTATACCCATATATATAATATATTCTAAAGTTATCGTTGAAACTTGAATGCGCGATCAGAATTTGAATCATTTAGAAAGAAATGATTTTCTAATTTACTGAAAAGTTGGATACCTTCTTCAATTATTTTCGCAGTGAAGGAACTGGAATTTCTTTCAGTTCGTCATTGTTTTCTGGTTTTTTGTCAATAATTAAATTTAAATTATGAACATCTTCGTCACTTATAGCTTTATCTGTAAGTAATTCGTCGATATAATTTTCGCTAAAGGTATCAAACCTTTCTTCGCCAAGTTCAGGTGCTAAAGTAATCATTTCAGCTGATATTACCGATGGCAGATGCAACATGATTTAAGCAGTCCGAAATCGTATTTTTTTTTCAAATGTCGGTTGTGTTTATGATTCTCTCTATTCTATCCAAAATACAACAATATATGCTCTCGATGTTATATTTAACATTTTTATATATCGTAAAATATGGGACATTTAAAAAAATGCATTTCTAAAAAATCGCATTACTTCGAAATCGCATAAAAAAACCGCATAAAAACAGGATTGACTGTATATAGCAGTGATGCACAAACGCAGCCCTTTTTGAATATTGTGGCGGCCCTTAAATCCTTTTCTCAAACATACTTTTTTCACGTAAAACATTTATTTAACAAATGTAAGCAAGCTTTTTCTTCAATGAAGGAGAATAAATCGGTTCATAGAAACAGGCTTACAAATATTATGTCAAATTAATAAAAATAGTTAAAAATTAACTAAGACCAAAAACGCATTAACTTATGATTTGCATTTAAATGAAACATAATGAAACACATGAAACATGACTTATTTATTTTCGAAATAACACGGTCAAAATAATATAATGGAACCTATTATTCACTTGATCTTTTTTACACGATTTTAAGGCTGTTTTACGTGGAACGTATATATGTTCTGTATAAAAAAAGGATTGAGCGTACTTTAAATCATTTTTTTCTTTGCGGCCCGAAGCCACGACAATTTGTTTTATGCGGCCCGCTAGAAGGTGAAGGTTGTGCATCACTGGTATATAGGGATCAAAAATAAAATAATGATTTGATAGTATTCTATAACAATATAATATACATGAAAAGTATACTGATTTTTTTTTACATACCTTCTGATTTTATGTACTTTCATTCGTCTTTTCACATTTCAGTATATATTTTAGCGACGGTGATGAACATGAGACATAAATTCCTAAAAGTTTTTTTTAAAATGGATATTGAAAATTTAGTTTCGATTTAGTTTAAAGTTGGCATTCCTAACTTGATTAACAAAATGCCTCACATGAGGTAACACATGTCTTCGATCTAAATCAAAGCCTGGTTATTTATCTCTTCATTCACCTCGAGATCGGGATTCCTTGAACTGACACGAATTCGATGTAAAATGACTTCCGACATGTCATCCTTGAACTTGTTCCACAGCTCACATGGGTTCGATGTGAAGCATGTCAAAATAATGATAGAAAATAATGTGCGTATCTGACATGGAGATTCAGAAACAATTTCTTCAGTGATTGGCATGTCCCAATAAGTATAATTTTCAAGCAAATTGAGCTCTTGACATGCAAGTAGAAAAATTCGTCATTTTTCGGATGAACTGTGTAAATGCGACCAAGAGCATTCGGATGATCAGAAACCGCATCGCTTTGCTTTTGACGTTAAAATTTCTTCGATATAGCGTTCCAAGTGTAATAAAGTGTCATCTCAGAGCAAAGCAACGTTTGTGCAAAATATTGTTGTCAAAAATTTATCATACCTAATTATAAACATAACTTTATTTCAATATTATCCGATTTTCTTTCGTTTTCATTTCATATCATCGATTTCTTTTATTCTAATCCATATTCTAAATTTAAAATTATTTATGAGCCAATCGTATGCAAAAGAAGCAAAAACAAACAAATATAGAAAACAGTGCGATCTGGTGGATTTTTCTGAAACCAGCTTACGACATTTTATCGTTTGATAAGCTATTCGTCATTTGAAAATTTTATTCTGTATGAAGATATTAATTTTCTTTATAATTTCTTTTCCGTGATATTTTTCCGATGTTTTAATGCTTATTCTGCTATTCTAGGTAAATAAGAATTTTATAAATCAAATATCATTGAAATCCTTGGAGTAATTCTCGAGATATACGTGGTGTAAATAACCCGACTTTGTTTTATATATATAGATTATCTATGCTGTCTGTCACCCCGTTCATAACGCTCGCAGACGTGTCCGCACGATCGGCGGACGCTTTGATTATCGAAATGATATTCGACTGTGCAAATTAGTAAAAATGCCGATGCAGAGCACGGCGACCGCCGTGGCTCTTTTGCAGTTAAGCAATATTGCCGTCGTCATATAGAATTGTGTTCATAATAGGATGGAATGAATGAATGACATATCGCAATACGTCTCGAATCGTTTCTAGTCAATATGTCCATAGACAAAAAGTAGAGTGACACGATATATTTCGGAGGCCTCTTGTTTATAGATTAAATTATATTCATAATTTAATCTACGCACGCACGACCACGATACGAGCCGTAAAATTAAAACGTCTAATGTATATACATGAATAAATATATATCTAAATTTCTTATTTCGTCTCTCACAAGTGGAGATCGATGTGGACTCGATACAGCGGGATATGCTTGTATTTAATCGATACACGTACGATAATGTATCGTTTCGAAGACGGATTGACGAATTAAATTGACGTGTAAAATGTGTAACACGGAAGTAACCGCGTGCGTCGTGTAATTTAAATATTCGAGAATGCGCAAAGTGTGAGCTTCGTAATTTATGGATAACGGCATCTACCGTTCACGGCTGGAACTATCGAGTGAGTCCGTTTGCTCGCTAATAAGGGTACACTAGCTGTAAGCCCGTTGACCTCAACGGGGGGATTTTTGTTGCATTTTTAAGTAGTCAGAAAATTTACAGGCGTCAAAAATAAATTACTAACCTATTTATTGAATAATCCAGAAATTCTGATAGTAAAAGAAATATATCTGGGGCGTATATCGACAGCCCTGCCCTGCAGTATTTAAATTGTAAATTATTTATTTTTGGAATCATGTTCTAGTTTGCCAACAACTATTTTTCGTAATAGCAGAAATTTCGTAAGTTATTGAATTTTTGGAATAATGTTTAAGTTTGTTAACTATTTTTCGTAGTAACAAAAAAAGTCCTTGTAAATTACTTAATTTTTGAAATAATATTTAAGTTTGCTAACAACCATTTTTCGTAGAAGCAGAAATAGACCTCGTAAATTATTTAATTTTTGGAATAATGTTTAAGTTTGCTAACAACCATTTTTCATAGTAGCAAAAATAGTCCTTGTAAATTACTTAATTTTTGGAATAATGTTTAAGTTTGCTAACAATTATTTTTCGTATTAGCAGAAATAGAACTCGTAAATTATTGAATTTTTGGAATAATGTTTAAGTTTGCTAACAACCATTTTTCATAGTAGCAAAAATAGTCCTTGTAAATTACTTAATTTTTGGAATAATGTTTAAGTTTGCTAACAATTATTTTTCGTATTAGCAGAAATAGACCTCGTAAATTATTGAATTTTTGGAATAATGTTTAAGTTTGCTAACAACCATTTTTCATAGTAGCAAAAATAGTCCTTGTAAATTAATTAATTTTTGGAATAATGTTTAAGTTTGCTAACAATTATTTTTCCTATTAGCAGAAATAGACCTCGTAAATTATTTAATTTTTGGAATAATGTTTAAGTTTGCTAACAACCATTTTTCATAGTAGCAAAAATAGTCCTTGTAAATTACTCAATTTTTGGAATAATGTTTAAGTTTGCTAACAATTATTTTTCGTATTAGCAGAAATAGACCTCGTAAATTATTGAATTTTTGGAATAATGTTTAAGTTTGCTAACAACCATTTTTCATAGTAGCAAAAATAGTCCTTGTAAATTAATTAATTTTTGGAATAATGTTTAAGTTTGCTAACAATTATTTTTCGTATTAGCAGAAATAGACCTCGTAAATTATTGAATTTTTGGAATAATGTTTAAGTTTGCTAACAACCATTTTTCATAGTAGCAAAAATAGTCCTTGTAAATTACTTAATTTTTGGAATAATGTTTAAGTTTGCTAACAATTATTTTTCCTATTAGCAGAAATAGACCTCGTAAATTATTTAATTTCTCGTAAGTTTGCTAACAATTATTTTTCCTATTTAGTAAATTATTTTATTTTTGGTATAATTTTTAAGTTTGCTAACAATTATTTTTCATAGTAGCAAAAATAGTCCTTGTAAATTACTTAATTTTTGGAATAATGTTTAAGTTTGCTAACAATTATTTTTCGTATTAGCAGAAATAGACCTCGTAAATTATTGAATTTTTGGAATAATGTTTAAGTTTGCTAACAACCATTTTTCATAGTAGCAAAAATAGTCCTTGTAAATTACTTAATTTTTGGAATAATGTTTAAGTTTGCTAACAATTATTTTTCCTATTAGCAGAAATAGACCTCGTAAATTATTTAATTTTTGGAATAATGTTTAAGTTTGCTAACAACCATTTTTCATAGTAGCAAAAATAGTCCTTGTTATTTACTTAATTTTTGGAATAATGTTTAAGTTTGCTAACAACTATTTTTCGTATTAGCAGAAATAGACCTCGTAAATTATTTAATATTTGGAATAATGTTTAAGCTCTCTAACAACCATTTTTCGTATATATATAAATAAATAGTTAATCAAATTATTATATATTAAATTATTATATTTAATTGAGCAGCCTTATATAGCCTCTCAAAACGCTGCAGAACGGTCAAATTCGTTTAGTGCAAGATTTCACCCACAGATGTCATTATTAGTTAACTAAAACTTTAAATAGAGTTTTTTTTTCGTAACCATCAACTGGACTTGTGGAGCAGTGGTTTGGGTGCCCGAACGTCGCGCATGAAAATTGTGGGGCATGGTATCGAATCCCACAGCTTGACAGAATATTTTTTGAAAATTAATTGTTTTTACACATAATAAAATAAAAATGTCATGATTTCAAAAATTCACTCATGACGTCAGAGAAAAATGAAGAAATGAATTAATGACGACAGCGGGGCAGGATGGGGGGGAGGGGGACCGTCTTTCTTGACGTCATCGAAAAGGCGAAATCGCGACCATAATATACAAACGAAAAAAGTATGTCTTTAGTATGAATAAAAAAATGATGACAGCGTGGCTGGGGCGGAGGAGGGGAAGGGGAAATCGGGGACAATTTACAGACGGACGGACGGACATTAACGACTATTGATATATAGACTAGCTGTAAGCCCGTTGACCTCAACGGGGGATTTTTGTTGCATTTTTAAGTAGTCAGAAAATTTACAGGCGTCAAAAATAAATTACTAACCTATTTATTGAATAATCCAGAAATTCTGATAGTAAAAGAAATATATCTGGGGGCGTATATCGACAGCCCTGCCCTGCAGTATTTAAATTGTAAATTATTGAATTTTTGGAATAATGTTTAAGTTTGTTAACTATTTTTCGTAGTAACAAAAAAAGTCCTTGTAAATTACTTAATTTTTGAAATAATATTTAAGTTTGCTAACAACCATTTTTCGTAGAAGCAGAAATAGACCTCGTAAATTATTTAATTTTTGGAATAATGTTTAAGTTTGCTAACAACCATTTTTCATAGTAACAAAAATAGTCCTTGTAAATTACTTAATTTTTGGAATAATGTTTAAGTTTGCTAACAATTATTTTTCGTATTAGCAGAAATAGACCTCGTAAATTATTTAATTTCTCGTAAGTTTGCTAACAATTATTTTTCATAGTAGCAAAAATAGTCCTTGTAAATTACTTAATTTTTGGAATAATGTTTAAGTTTGCTAACAATTATTTTTCCTATTTAGTAAATTATTTTATTTTTGGTATAATTTTTAAGTTTGCTAACAATTATTTTTCATAGTAGCAAAAATAGTCCTTGTAAATTACTTAATTTTTGGAATAATGTTTAAGTTTGCTAATAATTATTTTTCGTATTAGCAGAAATAGACCTCGTAAATTATTGAATTTTTGGAATAATGTTTAAGTTTGCTAACAACCATTTTTCATAGTAGCAAAAATAGTCCTTGTAAATTAATTAATTTTTGGAATAATGTTTAAGTTTGCTAACAATTATTTTTCGTATTAGCAGAAATAGACCTCGTAAATTATTGAATTTTTGGAATAATGTTTAAGTTTGCTAACAACCATTTTTCATAGTAGCAAAAATAGTCCTTGTAAATTACTTAATTTTTGGAATAATGTTTAAGTTTGCTAACAATTATTTTTCCTATTAGCAGAAATAGACCTCGTAAATTATTTAATTTTTGGAATAATGTTTAAGTTTGCTAACAACCATTTTTCATAGTAGCAAAAATAGTCCTTGTAAATTACTTAATTTTTGGAATAATGTTTAAGTTTGCTAACAATTATTTTTCGTATTAGCAGAAATAGACCTCGTAAATTATTGAATTTTTGGAATAATGTTTAAGTTTGCTAACAACCATTTTTCATAGTAGCAAAAATAGTCCTTGTAAATTAATTAATTTTTGGAATAATGTTTAAGTTTGCTAACAATTATTTTTCGTATTAGCAGAAATAGACCTCGTAAATTATTGAATTTTTGGAATAATGTTTAAGTTTGCTAACAACCATTTTTCATAGTAGCAAAAATAGTCCTTGTAAATTACTTAATTTTTGGAATAATGTTTAAGTTTGCTAACAATTATTTTTCCTATTAGCAGAAATAGACCTCGTAAATTATTTAATTTCTCGTAAGTTTGCTAACAATTATTTTTCCTATTTAGTAAATTATTTTATTTTTGGTATAATTTTTAAGTTTGCTAACAATTATTTTTCATAGTAGCAAAAATAGTCCTTGTAAATTACTTAATTTTTGGAATAATGTTTAAGTTTGCTAACAATTATTTTTCGTATTAGCAGAAATAGACCTCGTAAATTATTGAATTTTTGGAATAATGTTTAAGTTTGCTAACAACCATTTTTCATAGTAGCAAAAATAGTCCTTGTAAATTACTTAATTTTTGGAATAATGTTTAAGTTTGCTAACAATTATTTTTCCTATTAGCAGAAATAGACCTCGTAAATTATTTAATTTTTGGAATAATGTTTAAGTTTGCTAACAACCATTTTTCATAGTAGCAAAAATAGTCCTTGTTATTTACTTAATTTTTGGAATAATGTTTAAGTTTGCTAACAACTATTTTTCGTATTAGCAGAAATAGACCTCGTAAATTATTTAATATTTGGAATAATGTTTAAGCTCTCTAACAACCATTTTTCGTATATATATAAATAAATAGTTAATCAAATTATTATATATTAAATTATTATATTTAATTGAGCAGCCTTATATAGCCTCTCAAAACGCTGCAGAACGGTCAAATTCGTTTAGTGCAAGATTTCACCCACAGATGTCATTATTAGTTAACTAAAACTTTAAATAGAGTTTTTTTTTCGTAACCATCAACTGGACTTGTGGAGCAGTGGTTTAGGTGTCCGAACGTCGCGCATGAAAATTGGGGCATGGTATCGAATCCCACAGCTTGACAGAATATTTTTTGAAAATTAATTGTTTTTACACATAATAAAATAAAAATGTCATGATTTCAAAAATTCACTCATGACGTCAGAGAAAAATGAAGAAATGAATTAATGACGACAGCGGGGCAGGATGGGGGGGAGGGGGACCGTCTTTCTTGACGTCATCGAAAAGGCGAAATCGCGACCATAATATACAAACGAAAAAAGTATCTCTTTAGTATGAATAAAAAAATGTTGACAGCGTGGCTGGGGCGGAGGAGGGGAAGGGGAAATCGGGGACAATTTACAGACGGACGGACGGACATTAACGACTATTAATATATAGACTAGCTGTAAGCCCGTTGACCTCAACGGGGGGATTTTTGTTGCATTTTTAAGTAGTCAGAAAATTTACAGGCGTCAAAAATAAATTACTAACCTATTTATTGAATAATCCAGAAATTCTGATAGTAAAAGAAATATATCTGGGGGCGTATATCGACAGCCCTGCCCTGCAGTATTTAAATTGTAAATTATTTATTTTTGGAATCATGTTCTAGTTTGCCAACAACTATTTTTCGTAATAGCAGAAATTTCGTAAGTTATTGAATTTTTGGAATAATGTTTAAGTTTGTTAACTATTTTTCGTAGTAACAAAAAAAGTCCTTGTAAATTACTTAATTTTTGAAATAATATTTAAGTTTGCTAACAACCATTTTTCGTAGAAGCAGAAATAGACCTCGTAAATTATTTAATTTTTGGAATAATGTTTAAGTTTGCTAACAACCATTTTTCATAGTAACAAAAATAGTCCTTGTAAATTACTTAATTTTTGGAATAATGTTTAAGTTTGCTAACAATTATTTTTCGTATTAGCAGAAATAGACCTCGTAAATTATTGAATTTTTGGAATAATGTTTAAGTTTGCTAACAACCATTTTTCATAGTAGCAAAAATAGTCCTTGTAAATTACTTAATTTTTGGAATAATGTTTAAGTTTGCTAACAATTATTTTTCCTATTAGCAGAAATAGACCTCGTAAATTATTTAATTTTTGGAATAATGTTTAAGTTTGCTAACAACCATTTTTCATAGTAGCAAAAATAGTCCTTGTAAATTACTTAATTTTTGGAATAATGTTTAAGTTTGCTAACAATTATTTTTCCTATTAGCAGAAATAGACCTCGTAAATTATTGATTTTTTGAAATAATGTTTAAGTTTGCTAACAACCATTTTTCATAGTAGCAAAAATAGTCCTTGTAAATTACTCAATTTTTGGAATAATGTTTAAGTTTGCTAACAATTATTTTTCTTATTAGCAGAAATAGACCTCGTAAATTATTGAATTTTTGGAATAATGTTTAAGTTTGCTAACAACCATTTTTCATAGTAGCAAAAATAGTCCTTGTAAATTACTCAATTTTTGGAATAATGTTTAAGTTTGCTAACAATTATTTTTCCTATTAGCAGAAATAGACCTCGTAAATTATTTAATTTCTCGTAAGTTTGCTAACAATTATTTTTCCTATTTAGTAAATTATTTTATTTTTGGTATAATTTTTAAGTTTGCTAACAATTATTTTTCATAGTAGCAAAAATAGTCCTTGTAAATTACTTAATTTTTGGAATAATGTTTAAGTTTGCTAACAATTATTTTTCGTATTAGCAGAAATAGACCTCGTAAATTAATTAATTTCTCGTAAGTTTGCTAACAATTATTTTTCCTATTTAGTAAATTATTTTATTTTTGGTATAATTTTTAAGTTTGCTAACAATTATTTTTCATAGTAGCAAAAATAGTCCTTGTAAATTACTTAATTTTTGGAATAATATTTAAGTTTGCTAACAACCATTTTTCGTAGAAGCAGAAATAGACCTCGTAAATTATTTAATTTTTGGAATAATGTTTAAGTTTGCTAACAATTATTTTTCCTATTTAGTAAATTATTTTATTTTTGGTATAATTTTTAAGTTTGCTAACAATTATTTTTCATAGTAGCAAAAATAGTCCTTGTAAATTACTTAATTTTTGGAATAATGTTTAAGTTTGCTAACAATTATTTTTCCTATTAGCAGAAATAGACCTCGTAAATTATTGAATTTTTGGAATAATGTTTAAGTTTGCTAACAACCATTTTTCATAGTAGCAAAAATAGTCCTTGTAAATTAATTAATTTTTGGAATAATGTTTAAGTTTGCTAACAATTATTTTTCGTATTAGCAGAAATAGACCTCGTAAATTATTGAATTTTTGGAATAATGTTTAAGTTTGCTAACAACCATTTTTCATAGTAGCAAAAATAGTCCTCGTAAATTACTTAATTTTTGGAATAATGTTTAAGTTTGCTAACAATTATTTTTCCTATTTAGTAAATTATTTTATTTTTGGTATAATTTTTAAGTTTGCTAACAATTATTTTTCATAGTAGCAAAAATAGTCCTTGTAAATTACTTAATTTTTGGAATAATGTTTAAGTTTGCTAACAATTATTTTTCCTATTAGCAGAAATAGACCTCGTAAATTATTTAATTTTTGGAATAATGTTTAAGTTTGCTAACAACCATTTTTCATAGTAGCAAAAATAGTCCTTGTAAATTACTTAATTTTTGGAATAATGTTTAAGTTTGCTAACAATTATTTTTCCTATTAGCAGAAATAGACCTCGTAAATTATTTAATTTTTGGAATAATGTTTAAGTTTGCTAACAACCATTTTTCATAGTAGCAAAAATAGTCCTTGTTATTTACTTAATTTTTGGAATAATGTTTAAGTTTGCTAACAACTATTTTTCGTATTAGCAGAAATAGACCTCGTAAATTATTTAATATTTGGAATAATGTTTAAGCTCTCTAACAACCATTTTTCGTATATATATAAATAAATAGTTAATCAAATTATTATATATTAAATTATTATATTTAATTGAGCAGCCTTATATAGCCTCTCAAAACGCTGCAGAACGGTCAAATTCGTTTAGTGCAAGATTTCACCCACAGATGTCATTATTAGTTAACTAAAACTTTAAATAGAGTTTTTTTATCGTAACCATCAACTGGACTTGTGGAGCAGTGGTTTAGGTGTCCGAACGTCGCGCATGAAAATTGGGGCATGGTATCGAATCCCACAGCTTGACAGAATATTTTTTGAAAATTAATTGTTTTTACACATAATAAAATAAAAATGTCATGATTTCAAAAATTCACTCATGACGTCAGAGAAAAATGAAGAAATGAATTAATGACGACAGCGGGGCAGGATGGGGGGGAGGGGGACCGTCTTTCTTGACGTCATCGAAAAGGCGAAATCGCGACCATAATATACAAACGAAAAAAGTATCTCTTTAGTATGAATAAAAAAATGTTGACAGCGTGGCTGGGGCGGAGGAGGGGAAGGGGAAATCGGGGACAATTTACAGACGGACGGACGGACGGACGGATGGACATTAACGACTATTAATATATAGATTTTAGTTGACTCGACGGATCACAGAGCGGCGACAGAGACATCTATCGTTTTACGACGGAACGAATACGGACGTCAGCGCCGTATCAAGATTCACCTCGCAATAGATGTAGATTGTCGTTCGCACAGAGGACCATAGATCGCTCCGTCCGCCGAAACTCACAGGCGTCTGTCTAAACAGGAGCCGTACAGATTTGACAATCAAACCCAAATATGCATACCGCACGCCCAACGGTAACCCGGACGGAATATGCTGCGATAGAATGTAAACGGCAACGGATACACTCGTATGAGGGTCATTCGTTCGGACTTTGACACCGTAGCGAATCGCTTCGGTATATATATAATATGTTACGAAAGATTTTGACACTCGTAGTCAAAAAAGCCCCCGGAAGGGACAACATTAACAATACCATTTTAAAACGACCCTAAAAGGGAATCATTTTTATAGCCAAAATTTACACCGCATGTCTTTTACGTGGCTATTTTCCAGTAACGTGGAAAACGGCTCACGTCGTCGCGATTCCAAAACCTAAAAAAGACCACTCACTAGCTGTCAACTACAGACCGATCAGTCTACTCGATTGCCTCAGTAAACTACTCGAGAAAGTGATACTTGAACGCTTTCTTCCCACCCATAACCCTATCCTCCCTGAATCTCAATACGGGTTCAGGAAAGGACTCTCAACCACCCTTCAGCTATCCCGTATCACGGGTCAGATCACCGAAGACTTTTACAGAGGCAGAACCACCGGAATGGTACTGCTCGACCTGGAAAAGGCATTCGACACGGTATGGCACGACGGCCTTGTCCACAAGCTCGTTGTGACAAACACTCCCACCTACATTTCAAAGATCATTCAAAATTACTTGAAAGACCGCACTCTCTACGCAGCGGTAAAGAAAGAGAAATCTTCTCTCCGCACAGCCTCTGCTGGGGTACCTCAGGGTAGCCTCCTGGGACCTAGGCTATTTAACCATTTTATCTATGATCTCCCGCACCCTACGAACTGCTCCGTCGCTTTATACGCAGATGACACAGCAATCACATCCACCCACAAGGATCGAGACGTAGCGTTACGTCGCCTTGAGGCTGGTACGGCCCAGCTGACTGACTTCTTTTGTCGCTGGAGGCTTAAAGTAAACGGCGCAAAAACAGAGGCGATCCTCTTCACACGAAAGCGAGCCAACAAAAATTTTAAAGGAAAAATCACCGTCTGTGGTATTCCTTGCGCATTCAGTCCAGCAGTTAAATACCTCGGGGTATACTTGGACTGTTCCCTCACTTGGTCTACTCATATTGCAGAAGCTAGACGCAAAGCACACGTTGCAATCGGTGCGTTGTACCCAATTTTCAACGCCAGAAGCTACCTTAGCATGGCAAATAAAAAAGCATTATACAATATGGTCATTAAGCCGACCATGTTATACGCCTCCCCTATCTGGTCTGTTGACATTCCTGACAGCAAACTCCTTCTCCTACAGAGGGTCGAAAACAAATGCCTGCGTATAATCTCAGGCTTGAGGAAAAATGCCAGTACACGATACCTGCGTGCCTGGTACAAAGGCCCAGACATCCAAGAGACCCTACGTCTCCACCGTGCCAGCTTTGAGGAGAGACTGAAGCAGGGGCCTCACCTCGCTCCAACTCTCCGAGCTACAAAAATCGCAAATTTTAAAAACCAACTTAAGGTCTCTAAGAAACTTGTCAAGATGATGTCACAATCCTTATTATGCTCCACTTCCCCTTCTCTTACAGGAAATTCTTTCACAGCGGAGTCGAACGAGAAAGTGGCCGACAGCAATGCCGGCCTTCATTTAATCGCCCTAAGAGATAATCTTTAATGTTTGATCGAGCGTGTGTACTCTTGAAAGGGAGTATACGCACTCGATAATACGAGCCAGGCTCGTTTATTCAGCTAGGGACTGGGCATGTCTAAAATAAGAACAGTAAACTCTTCAAGTTTACGTAAACATTACGAGCAATTCTTGGTAAGAATTGAACTTTTTATGATTCAAAGCCAATCATTCTCGTAAGGGGTTTTTTCTTAACTGTTTTCCCCACACAAAGCCTTCAGCTGACAGAATCTTTTAGAAAGTCATTACGTAGCTAGCTTACATGCGGGAAAGGGATATAAAGACTTAGTCTGTACCCACCCTAGCAATAACTTTAGTCAGGAAACTAGGAGTCCGCTTCGCGGACACCACATATAGTTTCAGTAGGAAAATAAAGGTAGGAAAAAAAAAAAAAAAAGGATTTTGAAGAGTTTCAGACATCGCGCCTGACGTGTACGGCACGGCGAAGAGCCGGCCGGCCGCACCGAAGACATGTCTATATATAATATAATATTATCATGTCATGTCTATATATAATATTATCTATGCCGTCTGTCACCCCGTTCATAACGATCGCAGACGTGTCCGCACGATCGGCGGACGCTTTGATTATCGAAATGATATTCGACTGTGCAAATTAGTAAAAATGCCGATGAAGGGCACGGCGACCGCCGTGCCCCTTTTGCAGTTAAGCAATATTGCCGTCGTCATATAGAATTGTGTTCATAATAGGATGGAATGAATGAATGACATATCGCAATACGTCTCGAATCGTTTCGAGTCATTGTGACAGTTCTCATGCCAAAGACAAAAATATGTCCATAGACAAAAAGTAGAGTGACACGATATATTTCGGAGGCCTCTTGTTTATAGATTAAATTATATTCATAATAATTCTACGACACGCACGACCACGATACGAGCTATAAAATTAAAACGTCTAATGTATATACATGAATAAATATGTATCTAAATTTCTTATTTCGTCTCTCACAAGTGGAGATCGATGTGGACTCGATTCAGCGGGATATGCTTGTATTTAATCGATACACGTACGATAATGTATCGTTTCGAAGACGGATTGACGTATTAAATTGACGTGTAAAATGTGTAACACGGAAGTAACCGCGTGCGTCGTGTAATTTAAATATTCGGGAATGCGCAGTGTGAACTTCGTAATTTATGGATAACGGCATCTACCGTTCACGGATGGAACTATCGAGTGAGTCCGTTTGCTCGCTAATAAGGGTACATTTTAGTTGACCCGACGGATCACAGAGCGGCGACAGAGACATCTATCGTTTTACGACGGAACGAATACGGACGTCACGCCGTATCAAGATTCACCTCGCAATACATGTCGATTGCCGTTCGCACAGCGGAACACAGATGCCTCCGTCCAAGAAGCGTATAAGGGTTTGTCTCGAAGTAAATTTCGAAGCGCGCACACGCGTCGCAGTTCTAATATTGTTCAGTAATTAAAATTACACACACTTAAAAGACAAATAAATATCAAATCATCAAAATAATAACTAACACACACTCGCAATGATGCACTCGGAGCGTGATCAAAATTACAATGGCAAATGGAAATTTTCAAAAAACCTAAATTTTTTTTTGTCAATTTTATCGGTGGTTGGTTAAGTAAGGTTTTCGGGATTTTTGATGGGATATTTTTCGAAAAACCTTCAAATAATTTTTGTTATTTTTTCTTTAGGTTGGGCTAGGTTAGGTTAGGTTTTTCGGGATTTTGAATTCGGGATTTTCGGGATTTTTGATGATATATTTTCAAAAAACCTCAAAAATTTTTCGCCAATTTTTTTGATGGTTGGGCTAGGTTAGGCTAGGTTAGGTTAGGTTTTTCGGGATTTGGTTTTCGGGATTTTCGGGATTTTTGATGGGATTTTTTCAAAAAAACTTCAATGAAATATAGGTAGGTTAGGTTAGGTTAGGTTAGGTTTTTCGGGATTTGGTTTTCGGGATTTTTGATGGGATTTTTTCGAAAAACCTTCAAATAATTTTTGTTATTTTTTCTTTAGGTTGGGCTAGGTTAGGCTAGGTTAGGTTAGGTTTTTCGGGATTTGGTTTTCGGGATTTTCGGGATTTTTGATGGGATTTTTTCAAAAAAACTTCAATGATATATAGGTAGGTTAGGTTAGGTTTTTCGGGATTTGGTTTTCGGGATTTTCGGGATTTTTGATGGGATTTTTTTGAAAAACCTTCAAATAATTTTTGTTATTTTTTCTTTAGGTTGGGCTAGGTTAGGTTAGGTTTTTCGGGATTTTGAATTCGGGATTTTCGGGATTTTTGATGGGATTTTTTCGAAAAACCTTCAAATAATTTTTGTTATTTTTTCTTTAGGTTGGGCTAGGTTAGGCTAGGTTAGGTTAGGTTTTTCGGGATTTTGAATTCGGGATTTTCGGGATTTTTGATGGGATTTTTTCGAAAAACCTTCAAATAATTTTTGTTATTTTTTCTTTAGGTTGGGCTAGGTTAGGTTTTTCGGGATTTTGAATTCGGGATTTTCGGGATTTTTGATGGGATTTTTTCGAAAAACCTTCAAATAATTTTTGTTATTTTTTCGGTAGGTTGGGCTAGGTTAGGCTAGGTTAGGTTAGGTTTTTCGGGATTTTGAATTCGGGATTTTCGGGATTTTTGATGATATATTTTCAAAAAACCTCAAAAATTTTTCGTCAATTTTTTTGATGGTTGGGCTAGGTTAGGCTAGGTTAGGTTTTTCGGGATTTGGTTTTCGGGATTTTCGGGATTTTTGAAACTTTTGTTGAATTAATTCAAAAACTTCAATTCAATCTCGTTAGTTTATGTTTATTTTATGTTAGTTTTTTTCGTTATATGGTTTACTTTATTTTCTTTATTTTTTTTAAGTTAATTATTCTGAAAAACCTATACAAATAATTAATTTTATTTATTTCTTAACGTATGGTTATTATATGTTATTTAAGGTTAGGTTATTTAGTTGGTTATGTTATTTTATTTTGTTAATGAACTGAAATTAACTTTATTAACTTTAAATTAATTAACTTATCTTAAATTAAATTAAATTAACTTTACTTAAATTTATATTTAATTAACTTTACTTAAATAACTTTACTTAAATTAAATTAAATTAACTTAACTTTAACTTAATTAACTTAAATAAATTAAATTATAATTTAATTATATCTAAATTAACTTTTAATTTAATTACTTATCTTAACTTAACTTTAATTAACTTTAATTAATTAACTTAACTTATATATTTAATTAAAAATTAACTTAACTTTACTTAATTAACTTAAATTAAATTAAATTAAATTAACTTAACTTATAATTAAATTAACTTAACTTTTTACTTAACTTACTTAACTTAACTTAACTAACTAACTTAACTTAATTAACTTACACTTAAATTAAATGATATTAACTTAACTAACTTAACATAACATTAACTTAACTTAAATTACTTAAATTAAATTAAATTAAATTAACTTAAATTTTATTTTATTTTATTATATTTTATTATTTAATATTTATATTATATTAATTATATTATATTAATTATATTATATTTATATTTAATTTTATTATAATTTATTATTATTATATTTATATTATTTATTTTTATTTTATTATATATTATTTAATTATATTATTATATTATTATATTAATTATTTTATTATTAATTATTATTTATATTATTTATATTTATTATAATTTATTATATTTAATTAATATTTATTTATATTAATTTATTATATTATATTTATTATATTTATTTATTTTATTATATTTTATTATATTATATTTATTATATTATTATATTATATTAATATTATTTATTAATTTTTTAATTATATTAATATTTAATTATTATAATTTATATTATTATTTATTTTATTTATATATTAATTTTTTTATTATATTATTTTATATTATTTTATTATATTTTATTATATTTTAATTATTTATTATATTATATTTATTAATTATATTTATTTTATTTATTAATATTTATTATATATAATTTAATTTTATTAATTATTATATTAATTTATTAATATTATTTATATTTAATTATATTTATATTTATTATATATTATTAATATTAATTAATTAATTTTATTATTTTAATTTAATTATATTATATTATATTTTATTTATATTTATAATTTAATATTAATTATAATTATATTTATTATTATTTATTAATTATATTAATTATTATTAATATTATATTTATTTAATTATATTTATTATTATATTTTATATTATTTATTATATTATTAATATTATATTAATATTATATTTATTATATTTAATATTTATATTATATTAATTATATATTATATAATTATATTTATTATTTTTATTTATTATTTTATTTTATTAATTTAATTTATTTATAATTTATTATTATATTATATTAATTTATTATTATTAATTAATTTTATTTTATTATTTTATTATTTATATTATTAATATTATTAATTATTTTAATTATATTTATTATTTAATTATTTATTATATTTTATTATATTTTATAATAATATTAATTATTTTATATTTATTATATTTTATTATATTATTTAATTTTATTTATATTTAATTTTATTTATTATTTATATTTTATTATATTAAATTATTAATTATTTAATTATATTATTTATATTTATTTATTATTATTTATTATATTTATTTTATTATATTAATTTATTTATTAATATTATTATATTATTATAATTTTATTTATATATTTTATTATTTATTATTATTTATTAATTTTATTATTTTATTTTATTAAATTATATTATTTATTTATTATATTATATTTTATTATTTATTTTAATAATTATTATATTATATTTATTATATTTTATTAATTATTTTTATTTATATTATATTTTATTTATTTATATTTATTTAATTAATTTATTATTATATTTATTATATATTATTTTATTTATTATTTATTATTAATATTAATTATAATTTTATATTATATTATTATATTATTATTATTTTATTATATTAATTTATTATTATTTATATTTTATATTAATTTATTTATTTATATTTATTAATATATTTATATATTTATTATATTTAATTTATTATATTTATTAATATTAATTATATTTATATTATTATATTATATTTATATATATTATATTAATAATTTATTTTATATTATATTAATTTATTATATTTTATTAATTATTAATTATAATTATATTATTATATTATATTATATTAATTATAATTTAATTATTAATTATATTTAATTATTAATTTATTTATATTTTATTTATTATATTAATTTATTAATTTAATTTATTATATTATTATATTAATTTATATTATTTTATATTATTTTTATTTATTATTTATATTATTAATTATTTATTATATTTTATTATAATTTTATTAATTATTTAATTTTATTATTAATATTATTATATATTATTTTATTTTATTATTATAATTTTTTTATTATAATTATTTATATTATTATATTTATTTATATTATATTTTATTATATTATATTAATTTATTTATATATTTTATTATATTTAATTATAATTTATATTTTTATTATTTATTTAATTTATTATATTTTTATTATATTTATTTTATTTATTATATATTTAATTAATTATTTATATTATTATTAATTATTATTTATTTTAATTTTTTATTTATTATATTATTTTATATTATTATATTTTATTTATATTTATATTTATATTTATTTTTAATATTTAATTATATTTTATTTATTATATTATTTTTATTTTTAATTTATTTATATTTAATTATATTTATTAATTATTATATTATTATATTTATTAATTATTTATATTTATTAATATTTATATTATTTTTATATTATATTATTAATTTTATTATATTAATTATTTATTTAATTTATTATATATTATATTTTATAATTTATATTAATTATTATTAATTATTAATTTATTTTTTTATTTATTATATTTATTTATATTTATTTATTATATTTATTTTATTATATTAATTTTATTTATTATTTATATTTTATTATATTAATTATTTATTTAATTATATTAATTTTTTATTTATTTATATTTTTATTTATATTTAATTATATTATTTTATATTTATTTATTTATTTTAATATTATTTATATTTTATTTATTAATATTAATTTTATTAATTATATTTTATTATTTATATATTATATTATTTATATTTTATAATTATTTTATTTATTTATTATATTATATTTTATTTATTAAATTATATTTAATTATATTTATTTAATTTATATTATATTATTTTATTTATTATAATAATTAAATTAATTTATTATATTAAATTTATTATTAATATTATTATTATAATTTATTAATTTTATTTATTAATTATATTTATTAAATTAATATATTTTATTTATTATTTTAATTTAATTAATATTATATTATATTTTATTATTAAATTAATTTATATTTAATATTTATTTATTATTTTTATTATATTTTATATTATATATTAATTAATTTATTATATTTTAATTTTATTTATATATTTATTATATTAATTATATTTAATTAATATTAATTATCTTATATTAATTATATTAATTAATATATAAATTTATTATTTATATTATAATTATTATAATTTAATTATATTAATTATATTATATTAATTTTAATTATATTAATTATATTAATTTATATTAATTATATTTAATTAATTATATTAATTTTATTAATTTTATTAATTAAATTATTTATATTTATTATATTATATTAATTATAATTAATTATATTAAATTTATTATATTATAATTTATTAATTATATTATTATAATTTATTATATTATAATTAATTTAATTAAATTATTATATTAATATATTTTATTTTATTTTATTATTATTATAATTATATTATTTATATTATAATTATAATTATATTAATTTATTAATTAATTATTTTATATTATATATTTTTAATAAATTATATTAATTATATTAATTATAATATTATTAATTTATTATATTATAATTTTATTATATTTAATTTATTAATATTATTAATATTATATATTAATTATATTAATTTATTAATTTAATTTATTAATTAAATTATATATTTATTAATTAATTTTAATTAATTATATTTACTTAATTAATTTAATAATTAATTAATTAATATTTATTAATTAATTATATTTAATTATATTAATTATAAATTATATTAATATTATTAATAATTAATTAATTAATTATATTAATTATATATTAATTAATTTAATTATATTATTATTAATTTATTATAATTATATTAATTATATTAATTATATTAATTAATTATTTATATTAATTAATTAATTATTAATTAATTATTATATTAATTATAATTTAATTAAATTATATTAATTATATTAAATTTATTATTATATTATTAATTATAATAATTAACTTTATTAATTAAATTATTAATTATTTATACTAAATTTATTAATTTAATTATTATTAATTATATTATATTAATTTATTAATTAATTTATATTATATTAAATTATTATTATATTTATAATTAATTAATTATATTACTTAATTATTAATTAAATTAATTAAATTAATTATATTTATTAATTATATTTATATTATATTAATTATATTATATTTTAATTATTTATATTAATTAATTTATTAATTAATTTATATTATTAATTATATTATTTAATTATATTATATTAATTAATTATATATTAATTATTAATTATTAATTATATATATTAATTTATTATATTTATATTATAATTATTTATTTATTAATTAATTATATTTAATTATATTAATTAAATTATATAAATTAATTTATTATATTATAATTAAATTATATTATAATTTTATTTATATTATTTAATTATATTTATTATATTTATATTATAATTTATTATATTATATTATTTATATATTATATTATTATATTAATTATATTACTTATATTAATTAATTTTATTTATTTATATTTAATTATATATTATTTATAATTTATTTATTTATTATTTAATTAATTAATTTAATTATATTAAATTATTAATATTTAATTTTATTAAATTATTATTAATTATATTTATATTATATATTAAATTATATTTAATTTATTATTTATATTATATTATATTAAATTTACTTATATTAATATATTAATTTATTATATTAATATTTTAATTATATTAATTAATTTTAATTAATCTTATTATTTATTATTTACTATTTATATTATATTATATTAACTTATATTAATTAACTTAATTTTATTATTTATATTAAATTTAATTTTATTACTTAACTTAAATTAACTTAACTTAATTAACTTAACTTAACTTATTACTTAAATTTACTTTAATTAAATTAACTTAACTTAACTTTATTAACTTAATACTAAATTAACTTAAATTAACTTAATTAACTTAATTAATTATATTAAATTAACTTAAAATTAATTTAACTTAACTTATAATTAACTTTAAACTTAAATTAACTTTTATTTAATTAATTAAATTAACTTAAATTTTAATTAACTTAACTTAAATTAAATTAACTTAATTATAACTTATACTTAACTTAATTAATTTAAATTAAATTATATTAATTAAATTAAATTAA
>JAHZMQ010000036.1:0-73507 GCA_031772345.1 Himalopsyche anomala | reverse complement strand
CTTTCGAGAGAATGATCTCTGTTCGTTGATTCCGAATGGCATAAACATTAAATGCATCATAGAAGTTCCTGTGAAAAAAACAGATATTTGAGGCGCCGAGTTGCTAAACCCGCTCTGGAGATTTTTTTGAGTTTGGTACCGAATTAAAAAATATTAATTTTTCATTGCAAGGTTTTCAGATTTTAAAGGATTTATAAGAAGACTCGGTCAGCAGGGGTGTAGTGAGGCGCGAGGTCGATGCTCCTCTCTGATTTGGAAGATTTTGAAATTTTGCGATAAATGTTTATTTTAACGTAAATATAATAAAATGATTTTCGTAATAATGTATTGAAAGAACTTTTTATTGGAAACTTGTTGGTGCGGAAAGTTGATCACTGCGGTTAGAGAGCATTACTAAAAAGTAGTACTAAAACTCATCCGCGCTCCCTGACTGTTTTAGTTAGCACTACACCACTGTCCATCAAAATATTAAACATACAATGATTGAATTAGCATTTACTTGGTATAACCCCATTGTAATTGGGTAAAAATAGCAACATATTTAGTTCTACAGTTTTTACAATATTAGTTAATAGCTATTTCGGCTAGATAGTTTCGACGATGGCCCAAGCCAAAATAGCTTTTAACCAGGGGTGGGCTGGAGGGAGCTCGGAGGGGCTCGCGCGATCCCCTTGTTAAATTTTACTGAGGCTGGCGAGCCCCTTGTTAAACTAAGAGAAAACAATATTCTCATGTCAAATAAGTATATAATTGCAATTTCTGACTTATGTATTATCTATGACAGCTTCAGTATACACAGTAGTACAATTTTAGCCATTTAGATTGATAAGTTTACGGTAAATTCAATATTTTTTGATTACTCATTAAGTATTAACTATAATTGCATAGGAGTGATAAAAGAATTCACTCCTTCCCCAGAACACCGAGAATAGCTTTTAGATTAAGCGAGCCCCTTGTTAACGTATTGGCAGCCCACCGCTGCTTTTAACTAATATTATAAAACTATAGAACTAAATATGTTGCTATCTTTACCCTATTATTTTAAACATGCTCATCAGATAATTAGGTTTTTCACTCGGGAAAACCTCAATAATCGAGATTGATCCAATATTTTATTCAAATGGCGGACAATACAGACAAAGTGACTTAAGTCACTTAATCAGTATTCCAAGGGAAAGCTAGAAAGCAGATCTGATTAGGAATTTACCATTAAACAGACTTAGATGACTAGCACTTCCCAACGAGGCCACTTCAGGTGGCAGCTCAGAACTGAGTACTGTTTTGTATGCAATAGCAGTGTCAACCGATTTGGCAGTACGATTTCGTCAGATAAGATAGTGTCATCTACCATTAGTGCTTAAAAGAATGCTAGCAGCATCCCTAAACAAATATTGCATGCTACAAGCGTGCAATACTAAATAAACTTACTTCTCAATCGCAATGAAATTCACGGATCCTGTTGGTAACATATAAATGGTTTCTGTTTATTTTTTTTTTAAATAATTTTAATATTCAAGCAATACGCACAACAAATTATTGGATTTTGGTTACTCAGGAAATTTAACCGTTAATTTAAAATGTCAAGAATGCTATTTATTATGAAGTGAATGAATGTAATTTAATACAATATTTGTACTCACCAATGGTTAAGCAGGAAGACCAAATTATAATTTTATACAATGAATTCTCCAATCTCATTGGATTTTCTATGATTGGATGATTGCTGACAAATATAGACGGGCTGCTGTTTTGACCGGGTGTCATTTCTGCTAGCAATATATTTGAAAGTATATTAACCACAGCTGGTAACGCGTGGAACAAAGAAGTGGAATATAGACCGTTGAAGGTGTCATTGTCGAGGGATAACGCAAAAGGTATCTTCCCTGAGTAGCTTCTGATGTCATTGATACCCTCTTGAAGTACAGCTGAAATGATCAAAGAAATCAGTTGTATTATTTCATTTCACTCACAACTGTAATGTGATAAATCAAGACTTCAATGAAGATCTGAAGTTACTGTTATTTTTTATTTGAATGTTATTAAAAGTTAATTTATGTTTAGGTTTACTTTTTCACTATATAGGTTTCTGTAAAGCTCAAAATTTATTTCCAAAATGTGGTTGGGTTGAAATTTTATTATTTTATCCAATTGATTGCATCTGTTTTCCCGTTTCCCTGTAAATGGATCTATAGATGCCAGATCCATGCACTAAAATAACTAAAGCACAACAAAAGTAAAACCTTGAGCAGTAACACTTTATGCGCAGAGGAAGAATTTTTAATATTAGGTGCAAAAAGTACTACAAAAAAATAAATATTTTTACTTAAAACTCACCATTATAAACATTCGCAGTATTTTCAAATTTGGTGGGATGAAATAACCTCAATTCCTTCACATCTGTACTGTTTGTAGAAAAATATATCAGAGGATGTAGTTCTTCATAAGTGAACACGTTAAGGCTCAATTTGGAATTCTCATCGTGCCACTTTTGATCTTCTTCTCCAAACAAAAGTGCGATGCACGGTAAGGCTATACTGCACACAATCTATATAAATGACAAAACAAATATAAATTGTTGCCTTGGTGGTGAACTAACCCTTTCCTAAGTTTTCGATTACTGCTCAAAGGCATTGTCTTAGTTCTTAAGGGTTTTTAATACCAAAATATGTAAATATATTTTATAAAACAAAATAAAAATTAATCCTTAAACCCTCTCCTTTCGTTTTCGATTACTGCTCAAAGGCATTGTGTTAATAGGTGCGGATTTACACTTATAATATCAAAATATATATGTTTTATAAAACAAAATGAAAATCATTACCATCAGACTCATAAAATGCTTCCACGACCTCTTACTGTGAATAAATTTCTTTTTAAGGAGACCACGTATTTTCCACCAACTAGATTCCATTTTCATATACTTCTCCTTCATTGTTTCCAAATCCGTATCTGTATCCATTTCCATATATAGAAAAAAAAGATTTAATAAAAAATGATATTTAATGCTTCCTATAGTGATATTATGAAGGCATGCATGTCTGGTGATATTTAGAGAATCACAAATTAATCGACAAAATGTTAAGAGTCAATTGATATATATATAACTATATTTTACGATATGTTAAAATTTTAAATATTAAATTGAGAGGATGTATCGTTGTATTTTGGATAGAAGAGAGAATGAATCATAAACACTTTACGATTTTGGACTGTTTAAGTCATGTTGCATCTGCCATCGCTGAATTAAGTCTACCTACTTGGCTGTGTTACAATCAATGAAACCGTTAAAAAATCGGCGATATCAGCTGAAATGATTACTTTAGCACATAAACTTGGCTGAGAACGGTTTGATAATTCCCGGTAAATTGCTCGAATGCAATTTCTCGAATGACTAGTTCCTAGAATAACCAATTTCTCGAATGCCAAATGCTCGAATTACAAATTCCTCGAAAGCTTTTATAAAAAAGAATATTTATATTAAAGTATTTACATTTTTATAATTATTCATACTTTTAAAAGAAAATATTTACGCAAGTCGGGAAATAAAAATCGCATATTAAAAGAAATCAGTATAAAAAGATATTTTTTATTTAAGTTGTCAGTGGTCAAGTGGTCAAGGTCGTTGGTTTCGTTTTTGGAGGTCACGGGCTTGAATATTAATACATACAGTTTTAATCAATTATTTTTTAAATTATTTATGGATTTATTTAGAAAAATTGTGCTGTAACCTGATAGGGCCGATATCCGTATTGAAAAAAAATATCATTCATATAGGTATAAAATCAGTTCACTGACTTAAATTGATTTGTCTGTAAACGTTTTAAATGATAAACTGTTCAAACACAATATACATTATATATACTATTATATATTATATATTATACATTATATATTATACATTATAATTAAATATTTTGCTTGTTTCAATTCTGAAAAAATATTTGGTATAATTGAACTAAGACATTACTCATAATAATAGAACAATGATTTTCATATTTAAAATATTTAAATGTACGGAGTATTCTATGTTTGAAGTATTCTATGTGCGGAAGATTCCGTGTTCGGAAGAATCGGTGTTCGGAGTATTATTGTTCGGAGAGTTCGTGTTCGAAGCATTCTTGTTCGGAGTGTTCGTGTTCGGGAGAATTATGTTCGGTAAAATCTGTTCACCTCTAAAAATAAGTTTTCAGTGATTTTGGGCTCCACTTGTGACGGTCGAAAATATTATTTTTTTATTATTACTGACTTGAGGTCAATCTGAATACATAGTATTTCTTTAATATCTACCTAAAAAAGAATAATGCTTCGGGCTATGATACATTGTACAAAAATATGCAATTTGATAAAAAGTTCGGGTAATAAACTAAGATTAAATAAGGTGTTATAGAATGCCTAATGTCTAATAGTATTACACGAAACTTAATTTAACAATTTTAAATTACCGAATTCGGGCAATTGCATGCTGAGAAACTTGCATTTCGAGGAATTCTACATTCGAGGAATTGCTTTCAAGCAACTGCATTCGAGCAATTTACCGGATACCGGGTTTGATGCCTTTATCGAAAATTATATCGACAAATTATTTACGGATAATGTTAAGTGACGATGATGTCAATTATTTAACTTTAAATATTGACAAAAACCATAAAACGATGACAAAGTGGAAGGAATTCCAATTTTTTTCACTCCGAAAATAATTTAAGAAGGTTTCCAACTTTTTAGTAAATTAGAAAATTATATGATTCAAATTCTGAACGCGCATTCAAGTTTCAACGATAGCATAAAAATTGTATTTATGGGTATAAAAAACTGCATTAACAATTAACTATCAAAAAAAGAAAATCTGAACAAACTCTGATTACTAATTTGAAATGAAATTGATGCGCATACTATTTCTAACCACATTCAAACCACATTTAGCATTTTCGGACCATACAGTGACGATAATTTTACTTAAAATGTTTCTGAAGTAAAACAACTAAAAATTTTATTTTTTAATAAAAAATATTTATTTTTACGCAGTGTTTTTCCCATACTTTTTTATACGATTTAAGGTATATTTTAACTCGCTGTTTCAAAGTTATGCGAATTTTAAAATTTATAGAACGTATCCCTGCTTTTTCTATGGAAGCTTAGTTTTTTATGCAATTTTGGGTATATTTTTACTCGTCGTTTCAAAGTTATGCGGATTTTAAAATTCATGGAACGCAACCCCACTTTTTGTATGGAAGTCAAGATTTTTTGTGCGATTTTTTTATGCGATATAATGTGTACAAAAAGTATACTTGTTTATGGTATACAATCTTTCTGATATATGCCTGTCAAAAGAGCGCAAATAATGGTTCCCGGTAAATTGCTCAAATGGAAATTGCTTTTAATTTTTTGGTACAAACAATAAACGTCACTTTGCAAATTCTAAATAAAGTTCCAATTTTGAATGTTAAATATATTTTATAATGATATATTTATCACCTCAGATAAATCTGACGTAGGTACGTTAGTGGTAAGACGTTCAACTGATAATCGGAAGTTCCACGATCAATTCTTACTAATCTATATATTAATAGTCGATAATGTTAGTCTTTCCGTCCGTCTTTCCGTCTTTCCGTCTTTCCATCTTTCCGTCTTTCCGTCTTTCCGTCTTTCTGTCTGTCGGTCCCGTTTTCGATGACGTCAAGAAAGACGGTACCCATCCCTGCTGTCACCATTTTTTTATTCATACTAGACATATTTTTTCATTACACTGAAGAAGTACATTTTGTAATGTTAAAAATCGCTGATCGCTGAAAATTTGAATTCTCATACAAAAAAGCGCCGCGGTCGTGGATCGATCCCATAATTTTGGATTATGAGCGAAAAACGCTACCTCTAGGGCAAAGCCGATACTGACAGAGGCGATAAAATAAAATTATATATATTTAGCACACATTTGAATTATTCTAAAAATTCCAAAATAATTAATACTACATATATTTTTGGTGCAAAGAATTTTTTTAGGAGAAAGAGTTTTCGAAGAAAGAAGTGTTTATTTCTTCTTCTACGAAATATATTTGTTAGCAAACCTAAACTTTACTCCAAAAATTAGATTATTTACAATTAAAATAGTGCAGGGCTGTCGATATAGGCCCCGAGGTCGATTTTTGCTACTACGAAAAATGGTTGTTAGAAAACTTAAATATTATTCCAAAAATTAAATAACTTACGAAATTTTTGCTACTACGAAAAATAGTTGTTAGCAAACTAAAACATTATTCCAAAAATTCAATAATTTATGAGGTCTATTTCTGCTACTACGAAAAATGATTGTTAGCAAACTTAAACATTATTCCAAAAATTAAATAATTTAAATACAACAAGGCAGGGCTGTTGATATATGCCCCGAGATATATTTATTTTATTTTTTGAATTTCTGGCTTATTCAATAAATATGTTTGTAATTTATTTTTCACGCCAGTAAATTTTCTGACTACTTAAAAATGCAACAAAAATCCCCCAAATGAGGTCAACTACTGCTAGTTCTTTTTAATGTGAAATTAAAACGTTTATTTATACGTATGAATTTTAGAATAATTCCATTTTCAAATGTTTAATATATATGATCTATTTTTATCACCTCGGATAAATCAGACCACGGCAGGTATTTTTTTAATCTATATATATAAAAATGAATGTTTGTTTGTTTGTTTGTTACCTATGCGCTCCTATACCGCTCATGTGATTGCGATGAAATTTTGGTGAGTTGTTGTGCGGACGCCAGAAAAGGTTTATGAATCAGCGGTGGGCTGCCAATGCGTTAATTTGTTTGTTTGTCTGGTATGCGTTCCTATACTGTTCATCCGATTGCGATAAAATTTTGGTGAGTTGCTGTGCAGACGCCTTTAAATGTGTATAAATCAGCGGTGGGCTGCCAATACGTTATTTTTTGTTTTTTTTTCCGTATTTGTTCCTATACCGTTCATCCGACTGCGATAAAACTTTGATGAGTTGTTGTGCGGACGCCTGTGAGTGTATATAAATCAGCAGTGGGCTGCCAATACGTTAATTTGGTAATTTTTGCTTTATGCGTTCCTGTTTTTATACCATTCATCCGATTGCGATAAAATTTTGATGAGTTGTTGTGAGGACGTTCGCGAATGTATACAAATCAGCGATGGGCTGCCAATACGTTATTATTTTTTGTCTTTCCTGTATGCGTTCCTATACCGTTCATTTGATTGCGATAATACTCTGGTGAGTTGTTTTACAGACGTCTGTAAATGTACGTAAATCAGCGGTGGGCTGCCAATACGTTAATTTGTTTGTTTTTTTCATATGCGTTCTTATACCCTTCATTCGACTGCGATAAAACTTTGGTGAGTTGTTGTGTGGACGCCCGTGAGTGTATATAAATCAACAGTGAGCTGCCAATACGTTGATTTGTTTGTTTTTGCCGCATGCATTCCTATACCGTTCATCTGATTGCGATAAAACTTTGGTGAGTTGTTGTGCGGAGGTCCGCAAATGTATATAAATCATCGGTGGGCTGCCAATACGTTAATTTGTTTGTTTTTTTCGTATGCGTTCCTATACCGTTCATCCGACTGCGATAAAACTTTGGTGAGTTGTTGTGCGGACATCCGTGAGTGTATATAAATCAGCGGTGAGCTGCCAATACGTTATTATTTTTTATCTTTCCCGTATGCGTTCCTATACCGTTCATTCAATTGCAATAAAATTGTTGTGAGTTGTTGTGCGCAAATGTATATAAATCAGCGGTGGGCTGCCAATACGTTAATTTGTTTGTTTTTTCTGTATGCGTTCCTATACTCTTCACTCGACTGTGATAAAACTTTGGTGAGTTGTTGTGCGGACGCCCGTGAACGTATATAAATCAGCGGTGAGCTGCCAATACGTTAATTTGTTTGTCTGTCTCATATGCGTTCCTATGCTATTCATCTGATTGCGATAAAACTTTGGTGAGTTGTTGTGTGAAAGACCGCAAAGTTTTCAAAATTATCACAGACAGCATTGGGCTGCCAATACGCTTACAAGGGGATCGTTTTATTTAAATGCAATTCTCGGTGTTCTAAAAAGCAGTGAGTTTTTTGATCATTCTGATGGAGTACTTAAATAAGCAATCGATTGTTACTGAATATATTTACAAAATGCAATTTACTGTAAACTTATCAATGTAAATATTCGAAAATATGTGCACTGATGCATAGATAATAAATGAGTCAGAAATTGCAATTATGTACTCATTTGATCTAAGAATAATTGTTTTCTCTTCAATTTACAAGGGACTCGCCGACCTTAGTAAAATTACAAGAACCATAGGCGAGGCAAAAAATTTCGCACAAAATTACAAAAATCATTAGTGGCTCAGTGAACGTGTTATATTAGCAGCCAAAAACAACGATGTTAATGCCATCAACTTCAGGATTCAAAACGAAATACCAGGTAGAAAGACAAAGTATAAGTCCATCGATACTGTAATGAATCATGACGAAGTTGTCAATTATTCAGCTGAATTCTTAAATTCACTTGATTTGGCAGCCATGCAGTAACACGTTCTGACATTGAAAATTGGCGTACATATCATTCTTCTTCGAAATATAAATCCACCACTTTGCAACGGTATCAGACTTTCACTGAAAAAGATAATGCACAACATCATTGAAGCTAAAAAAATTAAATGGAAAATTTAAAGGGGACAATGTACTTTTGCCAAGCGTCCCAATGATTTCAACATATATGCCATTCGAATTTAAATGTTTGCAGTTTCCGGTCCGACTCGCATTTGCAATGACCACCAACAAAGCACAGGGACAATCGCACGACAAGTGTGTGTGAACTAAATTTTGAAAATCTATGCTTCTCACATGTACAGCTGTATGTGGCCTGCTCACCCGTTGGAAAAGCTTTAAATCTATTAGTATACGCACCAGACGGAAAAACAAAAGATATCCAAAAGCACTTCAATAAACAGAATTAAAACACAAACATGTTCTTCCTTTGAGTGGCATTGCAACGCATGCCGGGTACTTGCTAGTGTAAAATAAATTGTTCAAGCAAGCCAATATATTTCGAAAGAAGAAGAAGAAGACACTGGGACCTAATAACATAGATAGAAATTATGAAACTACATTTTCTGCTATTAATTTATAGATTTATCTGAAACTCTAAAGCTTTGTCCCTAAGGACTCGCATCTTTTTATTTTGGGAAATTCATAAATTCTTGGATCTGGATCTGGATAAAGTCTGAGATCTTATTTTAAAATTATTATTATTTTTTTTATTATTTATTGATTTGGCATTTACTTGGTAGAACTCCATTTTAATAGGGTAAAATATCAAGGTATTTCAGTTCTACAGTTTTTTAAAGGTTAAAGGTTGATAGCTATTTCGGCTTACGCCATCGTCAGAACTATGCTTTAAACGTACATTTACTTGGCTATATATACTGTCTAAGAAGAGATACACAATGCATCATATTATTCACTCTAACATACTAATTCAAATTCTAATTACAATATTGCACTTATTAAATGTGATTTTAGTGTTACAAAGAAAGATAAGCAGTCTGGGTTTTTAAAAACATTAATTAGAATAATTTAAACTGATATTTATTATTAATTATGCTACATTAAATTTATTAACCGAAGAGATTTGAAACCGAAGAGATTTACTCTTTAATTAAAGTGTGCACCGAAAACAATTACTTTTTATTTAACTCAGAATATTATCAACAAAATGACGGTTTACCTATGGGCAGCCCTTTAAGCCCACTTCTTGCAGAAATTTTCATGAATAATTTAGAAATTAAACTTTTAGAACTCGATCATAAAAATATTTTATATTACTACCGCTATGTAGACGATATCTTGATTTGTTGGCTAGGAACGGAAAGACAGCTAAGTAATTTTTTACTTAAAGCTAACTTGATACATAGTAAAATTAAATTCACGCTAGAAGTAGAGATAGACAAGAGCATCAATTTTCTAGACCTAACAATAACTAAAGTAGATAAAAATCATAATTTCAAAATTTTTAGAAAAACCAACTTTTTGTGACACTACTATCCATGCACAATCTCTCCACTCATGGAATCATAAACTGGCAGCATATAATTCCATGATACATAGATTGGTATCAATACCAATGAATAATTTAGACTACCAAAATGAACTTAAGACTATCATACATATTGCGATCAATAACGGGTATAAGGCAACGGTGATTCAAAATTTACTACATAAGAAACAATTAAAACTATCAAGGGAACTTATTTACCCTAACGTTATACAAGAGAACCGCTTCTTTAAATCTATTAACTACCTAGGAAGAATTAGCGAAAAAATCCACAATGAAATTAAACATTCGGTTAACGTAGCATTTAAGGTTAATAATAATTTAGGAATGCAGCTTAAAAACAGTAAAGATAAAATCAACAACCTCGACAGAAGCAGAATATATAAAATGTCCTGTGGATCGTGTAATGCGAATTACATAGGACAGACAGGTAGAAGCATATCAACACGTGTTAAAGAACACATAAGATCTTTTAATAATACAAAATCTGACTCACAATTTGCAAATCATTTTTTGACCGAGTCTCATGACATTAGTTTAAGTTTAGTTCCAACCGTTCTGCATCTCTGTCATAAGGGTCAAAAACTAAATTTACTAGAACAACTTGAAATTACCAGACATAAACAAAACATCTTAAATGAGCAAACCATTATTAATCCATCGCCGTTGTTAAAACCCTTAATGTAATCAATAATAAATATCATAATATTTTTTCCTAATTTACCTGTGGAAAATCCCACATTGCTTATTGTTTTTCAAAACACTAAAGCCATAGTTAATAAATTTAATGTAGCATAATTAATAATAAATATCAGTTTAAATTATTCTAATTAATGTTTTTAAAAACCCAGACTGCTTATCTTTCTTTGTAACACTAAAATCACATTTAATAAGTGCAATATTGTAATTAGAATTTGAATTAGTATGTTAGAGTGAATAATATGATGCATTGTGTATCTCTTCTTAGACAGTATATATAGCCAAGTAAATGTACGTTTAAAGCATAGTTCTGACGATGGCGTAAGCCGAAATAGCTATCAACCTTTAACTTTTTAAAAACTGTAGAACTGAAATACCTTGATATTTTACCCTATTATTAAAAAAATTCAAACGGAGAAATCTTTTTTTGAAATCATTCAATTTCTCATTTTGTCTCAAAAAACTTATATGATTTTATAATAACGGGTACGGGGGGTCATAAAAATTATGAAACTCTAAAGAGGTTAGGGCCCAAAAAGCAGATTAACTTAAATTCATATAATCATAGTTCTGATGCGTACAAAAAACTATTTTAAGAAGTAGCTCACAAATTAATAATTTACCAATTTTTACTCTGCTGTCATTTTTTGGTTGTTCTTCACTGTTGACACTGTGGAAATGAAAAAAAAAACCATTAATTAACAAACGCATTAACAATTTAAACCACACTAAGTAATGCCTACTGTTTGTGGAAATGTGTTTATTAAATAATTTAATATTTTGCTACAATTTATATTTTTTGGAACCTGCCAAAATTTTTGGCCATTGTTTCTAAACTTTATTGAAGCCATCGCCCATATTACCACTGTTAAATTATACAACACCCATTCCTACCCTTAAGTTAATATAAAATTTTAAAATAAAGGGTCACACGCCATAAGCCAGTTTTTTAAAACCCCGCCCCACCCCAATCGCCAGAATACCATCTCAAAAAAAAAATTCATTACATCAATAAATTAATTAGCAGACCTTAGAAAGACATCTTTAAGTGTTGTTGATGATAATCTTATATTGTCAATGTTCCAGATTTTTTTATTCTCTTCCACTATTTTGAGGACATCCTTAAGATTATCTTCTTTTAGAGGAATCACGACACTATCCGCGGGTTCTTCAATCTGTGCCCTCAAATGTAAACCATCGAGAGCATTAGTTTTTTCTTTAATTTTTGAGATTACATCAGTTTTTGATGATTTTATCAAATCAATGTGAAGTCTATAATCGGTACCTAATTGCGTAAAATAAGAATAATATTAATTAATCCATCACAAATAGTGTTATTTGGTTATCATAGAAATAATTTCTAAAATGTAATTGTTGATTGATTTGGTCATTGTGAATTGAAATAATTATTAAAATTTTGTTGAAAAAAATTACAAAACGGCAGATAAAGTTGTGTTGTTTGTGATATAAGTATGTATTCTTTGAAAAAGGTTTTGCTTATAAAGACAAAAAATAAAAAAATGTTTTGTATGAAGGGTGTATCCTAGTATATTTTTACAATTTAAATGATTAAAAATGGGTCAAATTTATCTGGTCAAAATTTCAATTCAGTTTCGGTCATAATTTTTAATACATTGGTCAGAATTCAAATGGTCATAATGTATTGGTCGGAATAACAGAGGGCGGAATAAATATTTTTTGGTCAGAATTTATATTGAATGGTCATAATCTAAAGGACATTGGTCATATTTATTTTGACAAATGGTCTGAAATTTTTTGATGATAGTGATTTCATCGTATTGCGTTACTATTGGTGCATAGTGAAGTTGTTTAATACATTTTGCGAGAAAAAAAAAGTTGCCACTAAAAAATCAGCAAAACAGTCTTAAAAGAAGAGGGCAGCAATGTAATACTGGACTAAATATTTTATACTGCATTAATAAACCTGATGTTATTGTATTTAAAACGGAAGAAAAAAATTAGCAAATGACACGATGAAATTGAATGATGACATTAAAAATAAGATACAGGCATTGTTTGATTTAAAAGTTAAGCCTAAGAGAATGATGGAAACTTCACCGCGTAATGTTTTCCAGATGTTTTTTTAAAAATTTCGAATTCCTGCTGTGCGTTTCGGGAATAAATACAATGCACTCAAATATGCAGGACTTATTCGTCATTTTTTTAAATGTCGAATGTGCAGTACTTTTCCCGCACATCCCATGAGTGTTGAAAAATCGACGCCTCGTAATCAAAGGCTTAATCTTTTTTTGTTTTTTTTTTATTCTAATTAAAATTATTATAAAAACCTTACCGTATAATAGATTGTATTCTGACCGTATAATAATTTTATTGTGACCGTTAATATTTTTATTTATATTAAAAATATACCCAATCGCAGTTGTTGCATTCAAATTACTATTTTCAGATTCAATTCAGATTTGTTATCCTTAATATGATTATAAAGACACAACCAATCCTTGAGAAATAAGCATGATGGTCAATTAATACCAACCAAATTTTTTCTTCAGTTCCATAATTGATCCAGAATGTTTCAATATTCCGTCTTTCAAAATCAACACCTTATCTGCGAGCACTTCAGCTTCTTCCATCAGATGCGTCGTTATCAAAATTGTGCAATCTTTTTTCAATTCCTGCAAACAAAAACATTTTTCATCAACGAATGGATTCTCCCAAAAACTAATTATCCGTACTAGGGATTCTGAAGTCTCGGGGTTTTCAAAGTCCCGGGACTCGAGGCGCGATAGAGTCTAAGTTCCGGGACATCCCGGGTCTCGAGACTTTTATTTTCCCTATTAATTACTTACTAATTAATTACTAATTAAATATTTGCATGTATGCATGTATTTATGTTTTACATACACTCGGCTTGAAAGTATAATATGTACTAGTTAAAATCGCGTTTTTTTAATATAATGCTTACGGTTTTTTTTACTAAGAAGGGATGATAACGGTACATGTAATGAAGAAATATCAGTGAAGCCGCCACCAGAAGTAAATTTATGACCGTAACTTTACAATACAGCTTTTAGACCTTTTTTGTCCTATTGAAACATTGGTACCTTTGTGAAATAGTGAAAAAACATTTGTACATAAAACAACATCAGGTATGAACATTTAATTTTAATATTTTGTAATTTGCTTTTGCTACAGTTATATTACAATATAAAACACATGGTATTTGAAACTTCTACGACATTATAAATCCCAAACATCTGTTTTCCTATCAGATCTCTTTTATATAAGCATCCTTAATTGTGTTAAAACCCCGGGTAAGTGTCACATCCCGACCATGTCGTGTCTGTTTTTCTTGAGGCTTTTCCTCTTATACCTGATTTCATTCAATACACATCAGTCCTTTTGAAGGTTTCTTAACCACAAGAATTGTTTTTTTCAAAATTAAAATGTCCATGTTATTAGCACATTATAAATCAGTCACAATACCCGGGAAATTTTCCAAAAAAGTCCCGGGACTTAAGACAGCAAAAACGTGACAAGTCCCGAGACGTCTTGACACAGAATCCCTAATCCGTACCTTACAACAATGGAACTCTGTCTGGTAAATGCTAATTCAATCAATAATATATGATTGAATAAGGTTTTAGATAATTCAATACGAAAATTGTACTGTGTTGTAAAAGAGCGGACATATTTGAAGTCCATGAATAAATTTCCTAAAAACGAATGTCGCCCCAGATTATATTGAATATTTATTGAATTCAAACAGAAGTGACTGCAAAGATCTTATTCTGAACCGATTTGATAAGCCAATGTAATATAAATTGAAGACTATATATATGTACATGGAATCATGTCAACTTCACTTGCTTATATTAGCTTTAAAAAAAAGCAATATCTTCACTTAAAAAAAATAAAAAAAAATGTATACAATAACTTTCAATTTAAGGACATGAAAAACATTTACTTAAGGAAAAGAAATAAATACACTTATTTATTTTATAAAATTCACACACACTTTAAATTTTTTTATATTTTATGAGATTATATTGTACAATAAATTTTAGAAACACATTTTTGCCCGGATTCAACTTATTTGGTATTATATTGCACACTAAGTTTTAGAAAATATTTTCGGTCTACTTAAATTTATTTGATACTAGCCGGTAAGCGTTGCAATGCCACTCGAAGAAAGAAAGTGTTTGCGTTTTAATTGTGTTTATTGAAGTGCATGTTTTCTTTTTTCGTCTGTTTGACGTTTGCTGCCGATTGTCTATAGTACGACACACGCGCCACCTACTGTAAGTTAATTGTACTATAACCTTCCCGGAAGTGCAACCAAAAAGTTTGTCAAAGTTTTATTGAAATCGGACGAGCGGTGTGGCAACGCATAACGTACGAACATACAATCATTCATTTACATAACTTTCCACGATTTGTTCCATTCTCTGATCATGATTGTGTGAAGTGTATTTCAAAGGTTAAGTCTTTTTTCGTATTCGAAATTATTTTTCTATGATTACCGTTTCTAAAAAGATGAACCTTACTACAAAACTACCTAAAACAAATTATTAAATAAATATAAATAGTAAAAAACACAAATTAATCATAAATTAATGTTATTGTATTCTTACTATTAATAATCTGTAGTATATGGGAACCATAAAATTATGAATTCCAGAATATAAGATAAATATTTCTTCATCTACTCTTATATGACTTGACACAGCTAATAGATTAAAACCTCTTTCAAAAAGACTTTCAAACCTAAAACGTATAATCAATGCACGCATAACCATCAAAATACTCTTAGCATTTACATATAATAGTTGACAAAACATGAAAAAGAAATTGCACATTATATAAACACGAAACATTCATTTACTTAGCGTCAGTTCAAGTTCATCCGTGCACTTGAACGCCTGAAGACGCCGAAAGGCGAAACCCGGGTCGTTAGTGACGAAATCTGTGAGAATGTACATAATTTGAACGATTCAAATTTAATATTGAAATTCCACCAAGCACCTTCAGTCGAATTCTTAAATTGCACAATATTCGTTGAACATCATGAAAATAATCACTTAAAACTCTTTTTGTTAATAATTTCGCATTCGAGATTATATAACTACATTTAATAAGAGAAAAACCATTTAATATAAATATAGAATACTTTTCCATCAAGTATTGACAGTGGACACAGGAATTATGTACGTAGCAGTTTACGCATAATATCTTTATTCACATGCATTTAAAAATAACCATAAAATAATGGCTTACTTATGTTATGTAATATTATTCACAGTGTACTTTTGCTGTCAAATATCACGAAATATTTTTTTGACGTTCTATATATAAATAGTATAGTATTAATTGAAGTAAAAAGAGTACAATCACACACGTAAGCCACACAATTTGACAGATCTGAAATCAAAACAATCGAACATCAAATTTGAATTGTCAAATCAAAACAAAATGGCCGTCGTTCAAACAAAATTCAAATTTAAATGGAATACTCGGGAGTTTGACCGGTAAAAAACATTGAAATCTACGAATATTTTAGTTTTTCGACACGGTTTGTTAATTTTAATACGCCTATGTTCTTTCCGGACAGGCAAGCTAAATTATTGTCGAAGTTTTATCGCAATCGGACCTGTGGCTTCCAAAACCATAGACGCCAAAGTTTTTGCAAAGTCATTTTTATATATATATAAGATAAGATATTATATCAAATTTCAAACATTATTTTAAAATTTTTATTGAATCATTAGACTTTTTTTAATGATCTATAAAAGAAATAATGATTAAAGTTTGGTCGAAGTTAATCATGAATTTTTCTTTTGATTTAGATTAATTTTAATTAATAAACAAAATGTTTATTTATTGCTAAAATAATATTTGTTTAGCAAAGGATATCGATCTGACCTCCTTCACAAAGCGATAAATATGGTATGTGGCAAAACGCTTCTTATAGTATCATAATGCTGGCTACTAACTTTCAACTCGAAATGGAAAAACGTCGGGTAATAAATCGATTAAATGCAACGTTAACCCTCCAGAGACATTTCTGGTTGGGTAATGAAGTTTGAATTTTATTAAGTAAAATCTACTACTCATTTTATATTTTTATACCCAGAATATTCAATTTAATTGAAATAATATAATACCCTTAAATTGTATGCATCTGAATGTAATTATTGAGTGTATGTTTATGTGGTGATGCACTGCACTGGTAAGTTTGAGCTACTTCTTAGTGACGTCATACACAATTGTTTGGGATTAAAAGTAGAACTTTGCATGGCTTTGGCAACAAAGACAGAACTGTACACTTATTGGTATCTAATGCAGATCTGTTCACATTTCAAATGAGTATATTAAATTAATTACAATTATCACAATGCTAATATTATTACATACTGTAATACTGTAGTAAACTAATTTCTAATAGAAGAAAAATGAATAGTTCTACTTTTGATACTATACGACTCATATAATGATCATGACATATGTATAATAGTTACCTGAGCCACAATCTGATGATGAAATAGTAATAATAAAATCAAATTCAGGATTGCAAATAACACACAGTAAAAAATAATGATGTAATAAGACGAGTGGCACACGTAAAACTGACTCACTCTGTTGTCAAAATGAACAAAAGTGGCGTATCGTTGAAAGTGACAACAACACTCTGCATTAACGCTATATTTTCAGCGTATTTTTTTACGTTTGGAATAGATTATATTATTTTATAACAATGTGAACCGAAATAAATGAATAACTATTTTTTTTTTTAATTTTTTGACTTACGCCACTTTCATAATTATAGGCACATATTGAGAATCCGTGAAAGACCCTCAAATTGGCATTTGAAAAAATAATTCCTTCTTTTCTTTGTAATGATTGTGGATTGCATTGGAGAATATTTTTTTTTCGCGTCCCATAATTTTGACTTTAACCTTGTTATAGTTTTCACAATTTATTCATTTAATTTGTTGCACAATGTCTATGAACTTATTACCACTTGCTTAAACTTCTTAATAATTTTCTCTTTGGTCTCTATTAGGAATTCCAACTATTCGTCATTATCAACTATTTGAATATCGAAAAGTAAAACTGAAACTATCCGGATATATTAAGATATCCGGATAGTTTTTAGTAAATATGTACGTTCAGTGACAGTTCGTGACCTAAAATCTTGGGTGGGCTAGAGAAAAGTTTAGCATTGTATACTATTTACGAAATTGTACATGTTCCACTTCACCTTATACATAGATCTACAAGTAAATTAACAAATACTATGACACATACTACAAATACTACAAAGCATACATTATCTATATATATAAAACAAAGTCGGGTTATTTACACCACGTATATCTCGAGAATTAGACCACGGTTTTCAATGATCTTTGCTTTATTAAATTTGTATGGGCCTAGAATAGCAGAATAAGCATTAAAACATCGGAAAAATATCACGAAAAAGAAATTATAAAGAAAATAAATATCTCAGTACAATACGTTTTTTTAAATTTTTCGAATCGAACGCGGAACATGACGTATGCAGTTTATGCTTAATACACTAGGTGGCGTTGGTTGTAAAATTCATTTGTTTCATACTTTGAATTAGAGATGTACCGACGAACTTGGACGAACGTGTCAGAATTTCGAAACTAAATCTTCAATATCCATTTAAAAAAAAAACTTTTAGGAATTTATGTTTCATGTTCATCACCGTCGCTAAAATTTATACTGAAATGTGAAAAGACAAATGAAAGTACATAAAATCAGAAAGTATGTAAAAAAAAATCAGTATACTTTTCATGTATATTATATTGTTATTGAATACTATCAAATCATTATTTTATTTTTGATCCCCATCTACAGTCAATCCTGTTTTTATGCAATTTCAAAGTAATGCGGTTTTTTAGAAATGCATTTTTTTAAATGTACCATATTTTACGATATATAAAAATGTTAAATATTACATTGAGAGCATATATCGTTGTATTTTGGATAGAATAGAGAGAATCATAAACACAACCGACATTTGAAAAAAAATACGATTTCGGACTGTTTAAATCATGTTGCACCTGCCATCGCTGAATTAAGGCCACCTACTTAAGTGTGTTACAGTCGATAAAACCTTTGAAACATCGGTAATATCAGCTGAAATGATTACTTTAGCACACGAGCTTGGTGAAGAAAGGCCTGATACCTTTAGCGAAAATTATATCGACGAATTACTTACAGATAAAGCTATAAGTGACAAAGATGTCAATAATTTAAATTTAATTATTGACAAAAAACCAGAATACAATGACGAACTGAAAGAAATTCTGCGATCATTCACTGCGAAAATAATTGAAAAAGGTCTCCGACTTTTCAGTAAATTAGAAGATCATTTCTTTCTAAATGATTCAAATTCTGATCGCGCATTCAAGTTTCAACGATAACTTAAAAAAAATTATATATGGGTATAACCAGTGCTTTTTTTTGTTGGTGCCGGAACGCACTTTTTTCGAGCATTTTCTAAGAAGGTATATTATTTATTATATATTCGAATATCATTTTGATAGAATTAATGACGGCTTTTCATATAATGCTTAGAAAATTAAACAAAATATACATATTTAAAAATAGAAAAAATAAAATTAAACATTTATTAAAATTTCGAGAAAAAAAGGTGCCGGAACGCCCTTCCGCCGCGTTACAGGGTAAAAAAATCCCTGGGTATAACAAACTGCATAACCAATTAATTATCGAAAAAGAAAATCTGAACAAACTCTGATCACTAATTTTATTGTTAGAAAACGACCATACCATGTGTGGAACATTAAACAAAAAAAAAATATTTTTTTCTAATGTAAGATAATCTCATAAATATAATATTGAAGATTTGGAAAATGTTGCGTTTTTTGTTGTATTGAGAATTTATATCATTTCGTAATATAAAAATATGAAAATTTAGAATGAACTTTCGTAAAATTATAAAAAAGTATTATTTTAATAATTTTGAAAAGATCCCTGTCACTATGTTGGTGACATGCATTGAGAACAAATTTATCCTAGACCAACACATTCCTTAGCAACGGCCTTTGTTTGACAGTTACTGTCAAACAAAGTAGTCGTTTGTCAACATTGTGAAGATGTAATTTTATTATTTAAAATACATTGAAATAAAGAGGTACTAGCTATGCCAAGTACTTCTAAACCAATTCGTAAGAGTGCTTGGAATGGTTTTCTAAGAGTCTTTCAGTTCTGTGAACATGAAAAATCTGAAAAAAAAACCAATAATTCCCTTCGGGTCGACATCATTGAATCACTTCGAACTGTCAATGGCGTAGTATGCCCAACATTTTGTGCTGCATGTCAATAGCTCAATTTGCTTAAAAACTATACTCATTGGGACATGACAATCGCTGAAGCAATTGTTTCTGCATCTCCAAGTCAGATACGCACATTATTTGCTATCATTATTTTGATATGCTTCCCATTGAATCTACGAGAACTGTGGAACAAGTACAAGAATGACATGTCCGAAGACACTTTACACCGAATTCGCGTCAGTTCAGGGAATCCCGATCTCGAGGTGAATGAGGAGATACATAACCAGGCGTTGCTTTTGATCGAAGATATGTGTTACCTCATGCGCTGCATGATGCGTCGCCAGATCAAAGAACGAACGACGCTTTCAATCGAGAATCGGAACGTAAACGTGAATATGATCGAGATGCATTGAACCAATCACTTCGAACGAATGTACCTTTGTTGAACCCCCAACAGAAAGTGTACGATACTTTAATGAAGGCAATTGATGAGGGAAATGGTGGTTTATTTTTCCTCCGCATTGAAAGCACTCAACTGAACAATGAAAGATCAGCGCAATGACTCAAAATGTTTTGGAGGCGCAATGATTCTACTATCTGGCGATTTTCGCCAAATACTACCAGTCATTTCAAGATCGACCGATGCCGATGAAATAAACGCTTGCCTTAAAACATCGACTCTGTGGCGCTATGTGAAGAAACTTCAGCTAACGACAAACATGCGAGTTGTATTTCTAAACGACCATCTGCCGCAGATTTCTCCAAGCATTTGCTGACTATCTGTAACGGCCGTGTTCCTGTTGACGAATCGAACGGATTGATTTCGATTCCACCGAATTTTTGCAATTTCGTCTCAACGAAGGACGGCTTCATCAACAAAATGTTCCCAAACATCTAATCACAAAAATCGCAATTGGTCGAGTGAACGAGCAATTCTTGGGGCTAAGAAAAAACATATGGATCATTTAAACTTCACAATTCAAAATCAAATCGTTGATCTACTGCATTACTTTAAATCTATCGACTGTACCACGTGAATAACATCAATGTAATTTAAATACTTTTCATTTTGAATTTTGAACAATTATTGAACTTAATTCATTTTGAGTATTCTTTCAACTGAATTTAATTCAGCCAACACAACATTTATTGATTCTGAGGCGGTACGAAGTTCGTCGGGCCAGCTAGTCTATATATATAAAACAAAGTGGGGTTATTTACACCACGTATATCTCGAGAATTGCTGCATGGATTTCAATGATCTTTGATTTATTAAATTCGTATGCGCCTAGAATAGCAGAATAAGCATTAAAACATCGGAAAAATATCATGAAAAAGAAATTACAAAGAAAATTAATGTCTCCATACATTTTGTTTTGAAATTTGAACTTCTTCCAATGGAAAGCGGACACGCGACGTTGTATGCTGTTTCCATTATATCCACGAGATGGCGTTGACTGCAACTTTGACACTTGACTGCTTGCTATGTAGGGGCGATTTTGAGTTTTCATCGATTTTCATTAAGTTTTAATTCCGATAAATCATTCTGGTGTGAAAATCTATTTATCCAATTATGGTCAAACACGAGATGCATGTCTAATAGCGGGAACAGTGTATTTAGATTGGTTTATAATGTGGCGCGAATGAGACGCAGCTAATGTTGGTTGATTGGCTATTCTACCGGCGACGTACATTTTCAACCCGCGTCATATGCATGAATATGCGCAAGATGCAATGACATTCATCACCTTTACGTGCAATCCGAAATGGATAGAAATTGTTCAACTGCTGTTCCCCGGACAAACATCAAGTAATCGGCAAGACATAACCGCACGTGTATTCAAACAAAAAATCCGGTTGCTGATTGATGATGAACTACATTGTAAAGCATCGCATCTTTGGGGATACTCGATGCTGGATGTATTTGATTGATTGGCAAAAACGAAGCTTGCCGTTTCCACGAATGTTGCTCTATTCTGAGATGTAGGGTTGTGGAGTCGGAGTCGAGGTGTTGCGTTATTTAGGCCGGAGTCGGAGTCGTGAAAAATGAGCGGCTCGATTTTTTTTTGAAAAATATATTTAATTATGAGTATTCAAACAAAATAGTCCAAAGTGTTGATATTGCATGCTTCGCTGACTTAAAATGATCTGATGGTATTACATATATATATGTTAAAATGAAATTGTTGCAAAATTTCCTCGGAGTCGGAGTCGTTAATTATTTTTAAGCTGGAGTCGGAGTCGTCTTATTTTACACGACTCCACACTGTGGAGTCCACAGCCCTGCTGAGGTGGCACGTTATTACACTTGGAACGCTTCATCGAAAAAAATTCAACGTCGAAAGCAAGGCAATATGGTTCCTGATCATCCGGATGTGCGTTTTACTGATGCTCTTGGTCGCATTAACACAGTTAATCTAAAGAATGATGAATGCTTCTACTTACGGTTGTTGCTGGTGAATGTTCGTGGGCCTGCATCGTTTAAATCACTTCAAACTGTCAATGGCGTAGTGTGCCCAACATTTCGTGCTGCATGTCAATATCTCAATTTGCTTGAAAACTGTACTCATTGGGACACGACAATCGCTGAAGAAATAGTTTCTGAATCTCCAAGACAGATATGCAGATTATTTTCTATCATTATTTTGACATGCTTCCCATCGAATCCCCGTGAACTGTGGAACAAGTACAAGAATGACATGTCCGAATACATTTTACATCGAATTCTTGTCAGTTCAAGGAATCCCGATCTCGAGATGAATGAAGAGATGCATAACCAGGCTTTGTTTTTGATCGAAGACATGTGTTGCCTTATATGCGGCAGTTTGTTAGTCATGTTAGGAATGCCAACGCCAGATTGTGGAATGAACGACGCTTTCAATCGATAATCGGAACGTGAACGTAAATATGATCGAAATGAATTGAAGCAATCAGTTTAAACGAATGTACCAGTGTTGAACCCTCAACAGATGGAAATGTACGGTACGTTAATGAAGGCAATTGATGATAGAAATGGTGGCTTATTTTTCCTCAATGCGCCCGGTGGAGCTGGGAAGACATTCCTCATGTCATTGATTATGGCCACTGTTCGTGCGAGATATAAAATTGCTGTAGCAGTTTCTTCTTCTGAAATAGCGGCATCGTAGATAGAAGGATACCGAACGGCTTATTCAGCGTTGAAATTGCCGTTAAACCTTCAAACCACTGAAAAACCGACATGCAAGAATGTGAAACACTCAGCAATGGCCAAATTTTTGGTAGCAAATACAATCATCACCTAGGATGAATGGACAATGGCGCAGAAATGCGCATTGGAAGCACTCAACCGAACTATGAAAGATCAGCGCAATGACTCAAGATGTTTTGGAGGCGCAATGATTCTACTATCTGGCGATTTCCAACAAACACTACCAGTCATTCAAAGATCGACCGCTGCCGATGAAATAAACGCTTGCCTCAAATCATCGACTCTGTGGCGTTATGTGAAGAAACTTCAGCTAACGACAAACATGCAAGTTGCATTTCTAAGCGATCCATCTGCCGAAGATTTCTCCAATCAATTGTTGACTATCGTCGGTAACGGCCGTGTTCCTGTTGAAGAATCGAACGGATTGATTTCGTTTCCGCCGAATTTTTTCAATTTCGTCTCAACGAAGGACGGCTTCATCAACAAAATGTTCCCAAACATCTAATCACAAAAATCACAATTGGTTGAGTGAACGAGCAATTCTTGCGGATAAGAAAAAATATGTGGATCATTTAAACTTCACAATTCAAAATCAAATCATTGATCTACTGCATTCCTTTAAATCTATCGACTGTGCCACGTGAATTACATCATTTCAATGTAATTTAAATACTTTTCATTTTGAATTTTGCACATTTATTGAACTTAATTCATTTTGAGTATTCATTCAAACTGAATTTAATTCATGCAATAAATTAACACAACATTTATTGATTCTGAGGCGGTACGAAGTTCGTCGGGCCAGCTAGTTAAATAATAAAATCAAAGCTAATGTAAGTAAGAAATAATAGAATAGTAAAAACTGGACCTCAAATTCGACTCCTTCAAAGTGAACTACAGTCAATCCTCTTTTTATGCGGTTTCTTTTTGTGCGATTTTGAAGTTATGCGGTTTTTAAGAAATGCAAATTTTAAAAAAATGTACTATATTAACGTACAAAATATTACATAAAGAGCATGTATCGTTGCATTTTGAATATAATAGAGAATGGACACAATCAATCATCAACACTAACAGACATTTGGAAAAACTGTTTAATTAAATCATGTTGCATCTGCCGTCGCTCAATTAGGTCCACGTAATTGGGTGTGTTACAGTCGATAAAACTATTGAAACATGGGTGATATCAGCTGAAATTATTACTTTAGCACATGAACTTGGTGGAGAAGGGTTTGATAGACTAAGCAAAAATGAAATCGACGAATTACTTATGGATAATGCTATAAGTGACGATGATGTCACTTATTTAACTTTAACTATTGACAAAAAACTAGAAAACGATGACGTACTGGAAGAAATTATAGTTCTCACACTACGAAAATAATTCAAGAAGGTGTCCAACTTCAACAAACTCAGATCACTAATTTCATTGTTAGAAAGAAAATAAAACGGAGTGTTATTAACACTAATTTCATGCGTAAAGAACCACCGTCCTTTGAAATTGATGCGCATAATATTTCTTTCGAAAAAAAGGGATTTCGAATCACATGCAAAACGCACCTAGCATTAGTCATACAGTGTCGATAGTTTCACTTAAAACCTTCCAAGGACGAGCGTGACCATATGGTCACAGTAAACACCGTTGTCTATTGATTCCACTATTCATCCTTTTCTACCTGAATATCGTTAATTTTGCTCATATTTGGTTAAAAAGGGTACATACTTCAGTTAGTCATCAGCCGTGGGGGCAGAAACGGTCACCAAAAGCACACGCGATTTTTTGAATTTCCGTTTTTTTTCATTACTTTTTGAAACTGTTATTTTTTTTTTATCAAAACATCAAATTATTTACAGTTCTTTTGCTAATATATTTGTATTGAAATTATGTTGATCTAAAGAGGTCAAATTGCAAACATTTTTAAAAAATTCACTTTTTGCTATATTTCAACCCCGAATGTTTGCGTGCCGATACCGACACACTCGTCCTTACCACTATCCGTACACAATATATCTATATATATAAAAATCTCGTGTCACATGTTCGTCTCCAAACTCCTCCCAAACGGCTTGACGGACTTTTATGAATTTTTTTATATATATTTGTCAGATATGAGAATAGGTTGTTAAGTATATTTCATCCTTCTAGGTGAAGGGTGTCCCTATCAAGAATTTTTTTTTCAATATTCCTGATATCCGTCGTACGAATTTAAAACAATTGAAATGGACGTCTTTTAATGTTCAAAATTCAAATTTCCTAGCTAAGAACTGAAGCATCGTAATAATATTGAGAGAACTTTATTTGAAAGTTTGCATCGCTACGAAGTTTTTTAAATAATCAAATGCACTGATTCGATTTTTTGAAGCTATAATTATAGGGCTGGGAGCTGATTTGACAAATTTTGTTCAGTGTCATTGATTCGATTTATGGAAGGTATGGTTGTATTTTGCATCCGGCCTTGATAATCTTTTTAATTTCTTACATGCATAAGGAATATTCTAATGACAGTATGGATATTGTATAAAACTATATTTCGACTTTTATTTTAGCCTTCCCCTTACCGTGCTAAAAAATCCCTTCGCAGATCATGCAGTAACACTCTGTTACTGTGTAGAATTTGTCATATAAACGCATTTCTAAAGCAAAATGACAATTTCAAAAAATGACATATGGTTCAACATAGTGTATAGTTCTTGTTTTGTGTCATAATTTGTGACTAGAACTTGAAAAACTTATATAAATCATGCATAATTGTCGAAAGCAGCAAGAATCAAAATTCTGTGCAACAGCTAGTAGACGGGACTTACTAATGTACCAGTCAACAAATGCAAAAGGATTATCGAAGATACCTTAAATGCACGTAGAGTCAACCCAATAGTAACAAAAGAGTTACTAAATATATTAGATGTTTGCGTTGGCCAGAATTATTTCCAATTTAACAATAAAATTTATAAACAAACAGAAGGCCTTGCGATGGGGAACTGTCTATCGCCGTTGTTAGCTGAATTTTATATGAACTATTTAGAAGATAAAATTTTTAGAAACAAAACAGAAGCCAAACCTATAGTCTATTGGTTCCGATATGTAGACGATATTATTTGCTTGTTTAATGGAACGGATAGACAAATAACTAACTTTCATAACTTTATAAATTCATTAGATAAAAATATTAAATTCACGTTAGAAGTCGGAGGCAAGAATATTAACTTTCTTGACCTAAATATTAATATTGAAAACGGTTCTCACGAATTTAAAATATTTCGGAAGCCTACGTTTTCGGATACCGTGATACATAAGGATTCAATGCACCCATTTTCTTATAAACTAGCCGCTTTTCATTCAGAAATTCATAGACTTGTGAGTGTTCCTTTGAATGAAAAGAACTTTAATATTGAATTAAAAATCATCAAACAAATCGCCATCAACAATGGATACGATATGTCTCTTATAGACAATCTTTTATCAAAAAAACAAACTAAACTTATTTCAAGGTACATTGTCAAAGGACATAGATCATACTAGGTATTGGCGTAGAATCATTTATTTAGGAAATACTAGTCTTAAAATTAAAAAACAACTAGCTGATAGTGTTAGACCAGCCTTTTACTGTAAAAGCTCTTTAGGCAAATTATTAGTTAACAATAAAGATAAAATACATTACCTAAATAAATCTGGAATTTATAGATTACAATGCTCTTGTTGTAATAAATTTTATATCGGCAAAACAGAGAGGACTTTAAACATCAGGGTATTAGAACATATGGCAGCCTTTAGACTGAAAAAGGACACGTCTACTTTTGCTAATCACTTAATTTCGGAAGGACACGTGTTCAATCAGGAACAGGGGATAAAAATGTTACACCCAAATACGGACAGTCGTAAGCTCTTTTTCCAGGAAATTTTAGAAATTAATAGGGCACAGTTACATAGTCTTCCGATTTTGAACGAGATATTAAACCTTCCTGGCTCTCCACTTCTATACCCTATATAAATAATATCATAAATAATATCATAAAACCTTTGCCGACAAACAAATAAATATAATTCTAAAAACCACTCACTACTCAAATCTTTGGGAATTCCCATGAGCTTACCCTTTTCGCCAGCGATGGCTTTAGACTCAGTGATACATTTATTTAATATATAAACACGAAACATCCATTTACTAAGCGTCAGTTCAAGTTCATCCGTGCGCTTGAACGCCTGAAGATGCCGAAAGGCGAAACCCGGGTCGTTAGTGACAAAATCTGTGGGAGTGTACATAATTTGAATGATTCATATTTAATATTGAAATTCCACCAAGCACCTTCAGTCGAAATCTTAAATTATAAAATATTTATGTTTCGAAACATTAAAGCCATAGTTAATAAATTAGGAGTCCATCCATTAGGAGTCCATCCATCCATTAGGAGTCCATATGCTCCATATTGGGAGCGGACATGGAAAAAAAAAATTAATGTTATGTAATTAATAATTTTGTAGCTTGTGTGGTCGAGTGGTCAACGTTGTTGGCTTCGATTACGTAAGGCATGGGTTCGAATCCCAGTACGGAAAGTTTTATAAATTTGATTTTTCAATCGATTTATGAATTTCTGTTCGAAGGCATGGATGTATGTGATGTCTTGAATTCCCCCCTCCCACTAATCCTCTCTGATGAACGGGGAATACCGAAAGCGATTCGCTTACCACTAGTCCTGTCCTAGCCCTATCCATCTATTCCAACTCTCTTTGCATAAAGAGAGGTTGAGCAACTGAGTAACAAGCAGTTCTCGTAGAAGCACTTCTGTTGAGATAAACTCCATTAGGAGTCCATATGCTCCACATTGGGAGCGGACATGGTAAAAAATATATATATATCAGTTTAATTTATTAACTATGGCTTTAGTGTTTCGAAACACTAGAGTCGTATACCTTCTACTACGAAAAATAATTGTTAGCAAACTTAAACATTATTCCAAAAATTACATAATCTATATATTAATAGTCGATAAAATAATCACTTTTCACAATTCACAAATGTGTGCGTACTGATGTCCTCGGCTCTTTTTCTTTTTCTACGAAATATTTTTGTTAGCGTACTTGAAAATTAGTTGAATAAAATATATATACTACGACGAAAAATGATTGTTAGCAAACATGAACATTATTCCAAAAATTTAATAATTTACAATTTAAAAACTGCAGGGCTGTCGATATATGCGCCGAGATCGATTTATGCTACTATGAAAAATGATTGTTAGCAAACTTAAACATTATTCCAAAAATTAAATAATTTACGAAATTTCTGCTACTACGAAAAATAGTTGTCAGCAAACTTAAACATTATTCCAAAAACTAAATAATTTACAATTTAAAAACTGCAGGGCTGTCGATATATGCGCCGAGGTCGATTTCTGCTACTATGAAAATGATTGTTAGCAAACTTGAACATTATTCCAAAAATAGAATAATTTACGAAATTTCTGCTACTACGAAAAATTGTTGTTAGCAAACTTAAACATTATTTCAAAAATTTAATAATTTACGAAATTTCTGCTACTACGAAAAATAGTTTTCAGCAAACTTAAACATTATTCCAAAAAATCAATAATTTACAATTTAAAATCTGCAAGGCTGTAGATATATGCGCCGAGTTCGATTTATGCTACTATGAAAAATGATTGTTAGCATTATTTAGATTGTTAACAGAAGATTGTTAGATTGTTAACATTATTCCAAAGATTTAATAATTTACGAAATTTCTAGAGAAAAGAAAGATAGAATTATGCATGCAATCAATCACAAGCCAAAACATTAGATCACGAAACAATATTGCATTTCCAATCGCTTCATCTGCAATTGCAGCAACTCTTTTAGATGGTGGTCAAACAGCGCATTCAGCAAATGAATTGCTTTTGAACACCAACATGAAATATCAAAAAAAAGTCCTGAATGGGTGAAGTACTTTAATTAATCAACTCATTAAATGGGACGAATTTACCATGGCGCACAAAACGGCATTGGAAAATATTCACTATATGTACACTAAAAGATTTAAGAAGAAATGAACAGGTCTTTGGTGGACCTCTTTTATTGTCTGGTGATTTTCGACAAACTCTACCAGTTATACCACGTTCAACAGCTGCTGATGAATCAAGTGTATGTCTCAAATCATCAGTTTTATGTTGACATGTGCAGAAATTGACTTTGAAAGCTAATATGCGTGTAGAATTACAATATGACGCATCCGCTGAACGTTTCAAAAAACAATTGAAGGAAATTGGGAATGGAAAAATGAAAGTCGATGAATCCACACAATGTATGACATTGCTACCAAGCTTCTGTAAAATTACAGGAACCAACCATAAGCGAATTGATGCACAAAGTTTTCCAAAATATCGCACAGAATTACAAAAATCATCAATGGCTCAGTGAACGTGTAATATTAGCAGTCAAAAACAACGATGATAATGCCATCAACTTCAGGATTCAAAACGAAATACCAGGCAAAGAAACAACGTTTGAGTTCATCGATACTTTAAATTAATCAAGACGAAGTTGGTAATTATCCAACTGAATTCTTAAACTCACTTGATTTGCCAGGTATGCTACCGCATGTTTTAACACTGAAAATTGGCGTACCTATCATTCTTCTCCGAAATATCAATCCACCACGATTTTGCAACGGTACCAGGCTTTCAGTGAAAAAGTAATGAACGATATCATCTAAGCTAAATTTTAAATGGAAACTTTAAAGGATGATGTACTGTTGCCAAGCATTCCAATAATTCCGACAGATAGGCCGTTAGAATTAAAATGTTTGCAGTTTCCGGTGCGACTCGCATTTAGACAATCACTACAAGTGTGTGGACTAAATTTTAAAAATCCATGTTGAAAAACCTTCAGATCTATTCATATACGCACCAGACAAAAAAAGAAAATATATCCAAAAGCACTTCAATAAACAGAATTAAAATACAAACACTTTCTTTCTTTGAGTGGCATTGCAACGCATGCCGGGTCAGCTAGTATTATATTAATAAATGTTTGTTTGTTAGTTTGTCCCTTATGCGTTCCTATACCGCTCATTCGATTGCAATGAAATTTTGGTGAGTTTTTGTGCCAGAAAAGGTTTACAAATCAGCGGTGGACTGCCAATACGTTATTTTTTTTCTACCGTGTTCGTTTCTATACCGTTCATCTAATTGCAATAAAATTTTGGTGAATTTTTGTGCTGACAAGTGCAAATGTACATTAATCAGCGTTGGGCTGCTAATACGCTTTTTTTTCCCGTATGCGTTTCTATACCGTTCATTTGATTGCAATAAAACTTTGGTGAGTTGTTTCGCAAGCACCTACAATCCTATCTGAGTCAGTACAGCTAGCGGTGGGCTTCCAATACGTTAATTGTTTGTCTGTCCCGTTTGCGTTCCTATCCCGTTCATCTGATTACGATATAGCTTTGGTAAGTTGTTTTGCGGGTGCCCGCAAAAGTTTTTGAATCAAAAGAGACAGCGGTGGGCTTCCAATATGTTAGTTTATTTGTTTGTCTTTTATGCGTTCCTGTTCCTATACCGTTCATTCGATTGCGATAAAACTTTGGTTTTTGGCAAAGTTTTCTGAATTTTTACAACTAGCGGTGGGCTGACAATGCGTTTGCAAGGGGCTTGCTTTATATCAGAGCAATTCTCAGTGTTCTGGGAGGGGAGTGAATTTTTTATCACTTTGATGGAATACTTAAATAAGCAATCGATTGTTATTTAATACACTTACACTATGTTACAATATGCAATTTGCTGTAAACTTATCAATGTATAATTCAGAAATTGCAGTTATCTACTCATTTGATCTGAGAATATTGTTTTCTCTTAATTTAACAACGAGCTTGCTGACCTTAGTGAAATTTCACAATAGGATCGCGCGAGCCCTTCTGAGCTTTTTCCAGCCCACCTCTGAGTACAGCCATTTTACAATGAGAAATTTTGCCGAAGAAATCAATCTGCATGCCACGGTTATCAGTTTTATGGCAAATCATATGTCGCGAAATGTGAAATTTGGACACGTTGATTAGTTATGTAGCACCCGAGTTTGATGAAGACAAAAAATACCACTACCTTCGTCAAGAAATTGTGATGTGATCTTTCGTAAATTTTGAAAAATATTTCATGAAAAATTGTTACGAATACTATTTGGATATTTCCCCAAATATTCAAATATCGAATAGTTAAAAAAAGGGCCGAATATATCCGGATATCGAATTATCCAACATCCGAGTTTGAATTCCTAGTGACTATATTAAAGCTTGTTACTGCTCATTGGTTTCTTTCAGATGTATTATTTATAATAGATCTCAAAAAAGGGTGCAAGGACGACACACAGGACGACTTAATGCATGTGAGAAATGTGGTGAGCCTGTAGGGCGATTCTACGTACTGGGCTAGGTGGGCTTAGCCCAACCTGCATTTTTCACCCAAAATATTTAGAAAAAAACTTTAGATGGCTGATAAAAAATAAACAGCAATTTGGCCGCTGAACAAAATAAATACATTTCTAAGCGTAACTTACAATTCCCAAATTAAAACAATATCTTTTTTTTAATTCCATCTATTAATTAATATAAAACAATGCTATGTCTACCTACAATAAAACTCTCAATTGTGTTTTGTATTACAATTTTAAGCCGAGCTGGCATAACAAAAACGATGGCTAACACATACTTCATACAGAACAGGCAACGTGACGTCAGTCTGGCGATACCTTCGAATTGATAATAATAAAAAAAGGTTCAGGCTACTTTGAAATTAGTCCGAGCTAAGACTCAAGCTTTTTTGAAACACTCTGTTTACACTGGGACGTAATCAATCACGATTAGAAAACGTATGTATTTTATAACCATTGTCTATACGGAAACGTCATCTAATCGTAAACGATTGCGCCTCGGCATTCAGCCTGCAGTCACTACGTCACAATGGCTAATTCAAACTGGCCCATGCATAAAAAATAGCTCATATCAATCTCTGTTCGTTAAAAAATAAACGTCAGAGTTCATGGTATTCAGAGACAAGTTCAGGGATGGGCTGGAGGGGGCTCGGGGATCAGATAAGTTCATCTTATAATGCAGATAATCCACTCGGTGTTGCAGGAATATTGCATTGAAAATAAAGAAAGGTGAGACATTTTTTTTGAGTCACAAGAAGCATGGCGGGTTAAGCAAACGAGAGGCCCCAGGTGCAATAAAATTTGGAGGCCATGTTTTTCGGATAACATTAGAACGTCATAGAAATAAATGTGTATATTAAAATGTGCAAAATATTTCTATTAACCGTGCAGAAGCTAAACGAGTTTTAAGGGCTGTGAAGCCAACTGTCAATCAAGCGTGTGTTATGTTTGAATAAAATCAAATTTAAGGTGTTTATCGTCAATCCTTGGTGTAAAGCAGACAAACACAACCGTGTCATCTAGCGGGCCGCATTTTTTTAATGATTTCAGGCCGCAAGTAAAATGAAATTTTAAGTACGCTCAATCCTTTCTTTACGCGGGCATAGTGTAACAAAAATGCGGTATACATAGATAAACGAAAGATAGTTTACATTGCATTCAGTCGTGCTATTTTGAACGGGAATTCGCAAAAGAGAATTCGGGGTACTTATTAACATAATAACATATGCTTTTATTGTGAACTATTTAAAAATTTATTGTTTCAAATGCTAATGCGACCTTTGTCTTTGTAAATTTCAAACTAATTCTTTAGAAATTTCCATACAATTTGTAGTATCAAACTGCAAAATCATTAAGTATATTTCTATGAACAGAGTTATTCTGCATCGTTATCTAAAAAACTTGCTCACATTTATTAAATTCAATAATTTACTTTTAAAAATATGTTAATTTAAAGATGATACATTCAATGGTAACAACAAAAACAAAGGAGCCACATGTGACCCTCGGGCTACGGGTTATGCATCGTCTAAAGCAGGGTTTCTCAACGGGAGGCTATAGCATTTCTTAATGGGGCCTCAGGGGTTTTTTTTAGGATAGCCACAGTACAATTTCGGGGGGCCACGGGCAAATTTTTCGAAATCCGTAAATTGTTGTTTTAGAAATTGAAATATTTAAGAAGACCTAAAAAAAGTCTCACGACATTCATTTTGGGATATCCGCAAATTTCTGAGATTTTGAATTTCAAATTCTGGGAAGACCTAAAAAAAAATGGGGTTTCCTTTCGGGTCCCAAAATTCCTTATAAGACTTATACTTCAGTAGTGCAAAACATGTATGGGGGGGGTCACAGAAAAATAAGACACTCAAAAGGGGCCACGGGCCCAAAAAGGTTGAGAAACACTGATCTATAATGTGTAGGCATTTTGGCTGACATTTACCGAGCCCCTTGTTAAGATTTTGGCAGCCCACCGCTGGACAAGTTGTATTGTATGAAACAAAACACGGTAGTTCACTTTTAAGGAGACGAATTTGAAATTCTGTTTTTACTATTATATTATTTCATATTTACATTAGCTTTGGTTTTATTATATAATAATTTACAAACAAACCCAGAGTGTTTTCCATAAATCCCTGCGAGAGTCGATGTCCAGGCCCGATGTGGGCTCATCCAAGACCAGCAAAAATGGGCGACTGACAACTGCTATTGCTAATTGGACCATTCTCTTTATCCCACCTGAAAGCTGGTGAGACGTTTTGTCAGCATGGTCGGATAGATTGAATTTCTTCAAGATTTCATCAGTGTTGTCTCCATTCAAACCTTTCAACTGTTGAAAATAATGAACAAATTGTATAATTGGCCAGTGAAATTTATAAATCTTGTTCAGTTTTCTTAGTTTTATTCTTATCGTCTTTTCATAGAAGCCACAATAAAGCACAGCCCTGGTAAATTCCCCGCGAAGATTATTATGATTACACACCGACGTAAACATTCATCTAGTCTGTGGAAGTAAATTTAATATTACCTTTGCGTAAAAGATTATTTGCTCTCGGACTGTTAGACTATCGTAGGTTATGTCATGCTGTGGGCAATATCCAGTTGATAAATGTATAACATCCGCATAATGCTGCATATCTCTGCCATAAACTTTGATGAAACCTTCTGTAGGAGAACACATCCCTGTGTAAGAGACATAAAAAAAACTATAAAAACATCCTTCAGGACATGTTTTACTATTGGGATATTATGAACATGCGCAATCAAAGATTGCATAGCATAACAACTATTGGGGAAAAGGATTGATGTTAGGAAGCTTCAGAACTTTAGTATTCAATTCAGCATTGAAGGAAGGTTTATTTAATACTTTCGATGGTTTCGGCGGTAACGTTGTGGAAGTTCGTTTTAATATAAAATTTAAAATAACTTCAAAAGAGGAAAAAAACCCAAACTCCATTTTGTAATTTCATAATTTAAAAATTTTAGAATCAATCTTGCTTCATTAGTTAAGCAAAATTTGCGATAGTAAGTCTGAAGATGCCTCTGACGTGTCACAGTTAGTTACACAATACGTGGAATAATCAAAGTTATTTTAAATTTTATATTGAAGATATATTTATCTATTAGGTTTCTATGCAGCCTGTATCTGGGCTTGAACCCATCGAGGCAGAATTACAAAATGTGGTATTTAAGAGCGCTCGAAATTGAGAGTATTGAAGTACAGTAAAACCGGTGTGATTACGGCACCCTTGGAGCCTGGTGAGTTTTATCCATCAGTGACGGTTCTTAGTACTGGGCTAGACGGGCTTAGGCTGCCCGACTTAATACAAATAAACAGCTATTCAGACACTGTCTGAAAAAAACCATTGTTTACATACAACGTAACTAACTTATCACAAATTCAAGCAATATCTTTGCTCTGATTTGCGACCTGAGTACTGCAAGGTTCTAAGTGTAGATGTTTAGTGAAACAGAAGTAACAAGTATCAGTATTGGTATTCATGTTATTTTTGCTTTGTCAAAAATTACACATAAAACTTTGTACTACAAGCAGTAGCATAGCAGGGGGGGTTCGACGGGACACATTTTTAGGGGCGGGATTTTCCAAAAATAAAAACAATATTTTTTTTAAAATTATATTTAAGCTTACATAAAAAAATAAGCTACCTGAATTAAAAACTCCTATTTCATAGATAAAAAATGGTAGAAATAATTGAAAAACAAAATTAGAGGAAATATTGGGGGCGGCAAATTCAAGGACCGCCCCCCGAGAGGCAGGACCCCTTCCTTCACTACTGAGTACAAGGTATTAAAACAAAAATATTAGTGTTCGAATTAAAACAAAAAAAAATAATCATTGACTGAATTTCTTGATATTATATTATAATTATGGTTTCCTTTAATTTACCTGTAATAATTGAAATCAGAGTAGATTTTCCGGCACCATTGTGGCCTAAAAGTGCTGTGATAGTACCTTCTTTCATACCAAATGATATATCTTTCAGAGCTTGCTTTTTATATCCCCATTTATCGTACAGCTGAAAATTTGTATGTTTTAATGTTTTTATGATCATTGCAGACTAAAAATTGACTCGTAATTAGGTCTCCCAAAAATTTATGAAAACATGTTTATAATCATAAATAAAAAAAACTTGGTTTGGTGGCCTGAATTTGGTTTTTACCCCTTGAGAATTAATTTCTTAAGTCCCTATCAATTTCTCTTTTAGCCTTTCAGCTATTGAATTATTAGGTACTGCAGTTTAATTTTAAAATGCAAGTGGAAAATACTGATTTACATTGGTTTGATAGCAAAATTGTCTACATATTTCGATACATATTAATTTAAAATTTATTTTAGGATACTATATGATAGCCGATGATAATTTTTTTTTAATGTGGTCTCTAAATTAACTTTTTCCTAATCAAAAATATTACCACATCCACTTTGAACGTAGAAAATACTTGCCACTTTGGCATTTAAGCACATGATCATTTCACTAATTGAATGATTGAGGCCCTTACATATATACATTTTATAAATCACTAAAAGTTGATTCAAGAAATGTGATTGATTACAACTTTAAATCATTGAGATTAGTGAGATCAAATCTAGGCAGTATTACATAACTAGTGTGTACATTTGTTTGTAGTTAGCAAGCTGTTTCATCAACAGTTTGCACATGCTTTAAAATATTTAGAAAGTCTCGTCAAATGCTTGATTTTGATCATTGAGACATTGTTACATTATAATAATGAAGTGAAGTTTCCCAAGGCGCACTGTTTCTCCGAGTACCCACAGAAGCAGCGATCGAGGGCAGTGAAGTAAGGAAATCTAGGTAACAGATCTTCTAGTCTATATAATAATGAAGTGATCAGGAAATAATCACTGTCCACAATCTTTGAGCTGAGGTATTATCCCAAATAATTCCAAATGATGAGTCAAACCATTTCAGAATAAGATTATAATTGTACATTATCTTTAGTGGAGGCCGCTGAAAAATATGCGTTTCAGAAATTTGAATCGTTCAAATTATGTACACTCCCACAGATTTTGTCACTAACGACCCGGGTTTCGCCTTTCGGCATCTTCAGGCATTCAAGTGCACGGATGAACTTGAACTGACGCTTAGTAAATGAATGTTTCGTTTTTATATAATAAATAAATGTATCACTGAGTCTAAAGCCATTGCTGGCGAAAAGAATATGCTCATGGAAATGCCCAAAGATTTGAGTAGTGAGTGGTTTTAAGAATTATATTTATTTGTTTGTCGGAAAAGGTTTTATGACTATATTTATATAGGGTACAGAAGTGGCGACTCCGGCATATGCAATATTTCATTTAAAATCGGAAGGCGATGCAGCTGTGCCCTGTTTATTTCCAAAATTTCCTGGTAAAAGAGCTTATGACCGTCCGTGTTTGGGTGTAACATTTTTATCCCTTGTTCCTGATTGAACATGTGTCCTTCCGAAATTAAGTGATTAGCAAAAGTAGACGCGTCTTTTTTCAATCTAAAGGCTGCCATATGCTCTGATAACCTGGTGTTCAGTGTCCTTTATGTTTTGCCGACACAAAATTTGGTACAACAAGAGCATTGCACTGAACACCAGGTTATCAGAGCATATGAAACATTCATTTACTAAGAGTCAGTTCAAGTTCATCCGTGCACTTGAACGCCTGAAGATACCGAAAGGCGAAACCCGGGTCGTTAGTGACAAAATCTGTGGGAGTGTACATATTTTCGTCTGCTAACAATAATCGTCAAACCATATGTTTTCGATATAAGCGATTGAATGTTTTAATTTTATGTTCTATTAGTTGTATTATAGAAGTAACATTAAGCGGAAGTTTTCAACCGTAAAAACGTAAAATTTGTGTTAATTTGAACAATCCAGATAATTAAGGTTCTACAATTTGGCTTAGCCAATTGCTATTCTCCAATATAGATCACATTTCATTGAGTCACCCTGTACATATGTATTTAACCATAAAAACAAAATAAATTATAATTAAGTACTCACTTTTGATACTCTGTGTACATTCAAAACCATTTTTACTGTCAACAAGTTCTCCATTTTCACATCACCATCATTGTTATCCATTGCCAATACTGATTGCCAATAATCTCTCTAAGTTACAAAAAAAACAATACAACATTAACACAAACTCCAAGTAAGACGTTTGGTGGTTTTTGATGAATTCAAAGATTGAATATCGTCGGCAATTTTCCACAATCTGGTATCTCAATAAGTACAAGTTTTCAGAAACACCTACATATATGTACTTTATTCTAATGCTATTCTATCGCTATAAAACACCACTGGAATTTTTTTGTCTTAAATATCTATGATGAAGCTAATAAGGCAGGAAGCAAACACGTTTCCACCCATGCCAACCTCTTCTTCATGACAAACATATTATTTTTTTGCCAAGATTTTTGTATTACATCAAATAAAGCATAAAATAAAATATATTTTGGGATAAGAGTTAATGAAATATGTGTGTATTGAAATTCTGAATTCATTACACAAAACACCACAAAACTTACAAAAATTGAGATACATGTTTGTAGAAAATTATCGTTGTTAGATTCCATTCCAATTTTAATTAATTCCAATCCGTTGATAATCTGTTTAACTTTGTTCTGCGTAATTAATTCAGCTTATTAATAGGGTCTTCTACACATCTACTACGGTGCTAAAATACTTTTGATGTTGTTGGCCCTTAAAAACCAAAGGAAAAACATTTTTTTTTAAATGTATTTCCTGGGTATTGACTAGGGCATCCAATCCCAGGATTCGGGATCCCGTTCAATTTTCTGATCCCGAAATCCTGGGATCGCGACCATGTCAATCCATTGAGCGATTTATTTTCCTTCATTGAAGATAAAGCTCGCTTATATTTATTAAATAAATGTTTTAAGTGAAAAAATTTGTTTGAGAAAAAGATTTAAGGGCCGCCACAAAATTTAAAAAAGGCCGCGGTTTGCGCATCACTGCTCTAAACGATTTATCGTCCTTGTCCTTTTACAACAGTGTCGAAAAGTCGAGTGTGCCCTTTTTGCAAACATGTGCACCAAAAAGTTCAAGTAAATATTTTTGTTTATTGTCGTGTGAAAAAACTAAATTTATGGATTTGCAGAAAAGAGGTCAATAAAATTACACCTTTAGTAAATAGTTGCCGACAAAGACAACATACTTTTAAACATTTCTTTGAGCCCTAAGTAAATTACAATTTGTACTACCATTAATTATATTATTATGCTCTGCATCTTCATTTCCTTAACATATTTTTTCTAATGCTAATAAACTTACTGCAACGAGAAAAATATAAATCTATTCAATAAAATCCACTATATTGTGATTGCCGCCGTTGTGGTCGAGTGGTCAACGTTGTTGCCTTCGGCTACGGAGGGCCCGGGTTCAAATCCCGGTACGGACAGTTTTAGAATTTGATTTTTCAAAGACATGGTTAAAAAAATAAAAAATATTGTGATTACATGAAGAAATGGTGAATAATTCGAATAGTTCGTTGCTTTTATTTTATTTAAATATATATGTATGTACCTATTTATAGTTATTCATCCTTTGAAATGGTGATATTAAATATAAAATATTTAGTTAAGATTTTAAGATGAGATACTCAATGAATGCATCTTTTATTTATAACTCATGAATAGAATTATTAGGATGTGTAAACATATTATCATATAAACAAATACCCTATAAGGAAAAAGTTTAAAAGTCAACAATGATACTTTTTTTTAATTGTACTGTTTTGCTATTTCACTAAATATTTATAGTCTATAAAACTTTATCTGAAAACTGATCTGGTAAATTGTATTCATGTTAAAAACAACAATTTGTAATATAATTAAAATCAATATAAAATATCGACACACTATGCAATCTTTCCTTTTTTCTTTAAATAATATAACATGCAATAAATAAATATGACTTCTTAATCCTTAGGAAATAATTTTGAGATAGTCCAAATAATATTTTGAACTTTTCAAACAGCTGTATAATCAACATTTGTTTGGCCGTATTCACATCCGCTTTGCGTCAGCGGTACAAGATTATGACCAAAAACATACGTTTTTTGTATTCGTCTTTAGACCTTCACCGTAGGGCTTCCAATTAACCAGACTTAAACACTAATCGGTTTTCGGTTTTTTTCTGACAAATAAACCGAGTAACCGGCTTAAACCGAAATATCATGTATTTTGATTATTTATGCAAAAAAAATCGTAGAAATTTTTCAATATTTGGCATAACAGCTAATACTCCAATTTCAAACAAAAAGCACGACATTTATCTTAATGGGACTCTAGTTACCAACCTGTTTGCTATGGCAAAGTAACAATTACTATTATAACATGTGAAAAAATATTTTATGATAAAAAAAAAATTACGTCAAATAAAAAAAATAGAGCTTGGTTATAAAACTCACCAAAAGAATGATGTTTAAATGCATTCAATTTTTAAAAAATACCAACTGGATAAGACAAGAAATCCAATGTTTAGACAAAAATAGAGTAAAATACCAAAATATTCACTTGTCAAAAAATGTCAAATTATTTGAAAGAGTCATTTCATTTCACAACATGGACAACTTTGAGACAGAAGTAGATTATTCTACAATATATATATATATGTACATGTTTGTTGTATTTTGTGAATTGTTGCCTATATAACGCAGTAAATTCATTATAAAGCATTTTTCTTTTTGTAAAAAACAATGAAAAATAAGAAAAGAGTATTTTTGATAGAACCCGGTTAACCGAGTGAAATAAACCGGTTTTCGGGTTTTTTCAAAACACGCGATAAACCGGTTTGGAAGCCCTACCTTCACGTATGCAACATGCTTGAGACATGGCTTTAAGGCCATGTTTTGAATATCAAGTATTTATAATATTGGACTTTGATTAAAGTTTATTTTATGCCCTTATTAAAGCATTTATAATAAAAATGAAGGTGAAAATGATACCTAGAATATATTTGCAAGCATAAATACATTTTGAAAACTATTTTTTAGCTTCTTAAATAGGTTTAAATATTGTCAATAAAGAGTGAAACTGAGCCATCGTGGCAGGGAACGTGATTTTCTAGGACGGTATGTTACGGGTTAAGGGCCAGCAACATATCCGAAGTATTTTTTTACACCGTATGAGAAGTGTTAATTGAGACATTGTTTATGCACAGCATGATACGATTGAAATGCATCAAATTTGTATTTAGTATTTTGATTTCCCATATTGACCGTATTATCTGCAAATTGTCTTACTTCACGTGGGAAAATTTGAATTAAAAAAAGTGTGTTTTGGAATTGTTAAATATGCTTCGATGCTTAAATTATTAAGGTTTAATCTATGACTTTAAAAAAATGTTGAAGTGGAGTAAGCCAGTTTGCAGGTAAGCATTCAATATGCCGTATATTCTAAGCCCATTAAAAGTATATAAAAAATATTGATCGCTGTACTATTAACCGATTTTCTGCCAGCGATGTGTTAACACGTCAAACAATTTTGTGCTCGTAGGGCTGGCCATACAAAATGTGAGTGTTTACACGCATTACTTGAGACACGGTTTAAAGGCCACAAGAAACGTATTTAATAATTGAAAAATATCTCGCATATAGCGACATCTCTTAGAATCATAGTGTGATACTTAAACTAAAAAGATATTGTTGTGTTTGTCCCAGCACACATATGAAATTGCAACTGACAAGTTTACCCCAGCTATCTTACAAACGATCGCCTATCGCGGGCGCTTGTCGTGTTATCGCGTATTTATATAAACTGCAAAAGGTCCAAAAAACTATGATATAAGAATACCTTAATTATAAACATTGTATCACCCATATTAAAATAGATATTTAAGAAAATGTGGGTATTGGGGTCGCATTTCTTGAGCTTAGAACCGGAAAAGTTATAGAAAGCTTTTTTATGAATGTTCAAATTTGTTGCTAGCAAGGCTGTAACGTTTTTCGATAAATAATGGTGGAAATGACCCATCTTGTATTTATATGTTAAGTGTTTGTGATTTACTAATATTAAATGTCTAAAAAGTACATATTTATTAGTTTTTATTTTTTGAAAGAAAATCACGGCCCTCCATGCACGTACATATTAATACCGCACGGCACAGATCAGCTAAACAGAATCGGTAACTAATTGAAAGAACAACAATAAGTTGAAGTAAAACAATTTAAGTTGAGAAATATGGTTGTTTGTTATATCTTTTCTATTCAAGTTGATTCTCTTCTATTCAAGTCAAGTGACTTTTAACTGGATGACTGGATATCAAATTTCTCGTTCTTAACACACCAGAGACGAATGATTTCGTCAATAATTAATTAAATTAATAATTGCAAACTATAGCCGGTGTGCTAGATGTAGACATCCTTTTTTCTACGGCAACCAAAAGGTTAAAACAATTTTCATTTGATCCAAAAACTTCAAAATATCTTGCGCTCTTAAGATAATATTTTTTTTTATTAAATTTACATTATACATTATTTTTATTTTATCTCTCAGTACATACTCAACCTTTGTGAAACACAACATTTACGTTTGAGGTGATGGCCATCTGGAATTCTCCTGTCATAAATAAACAAGAAAAAATATAAATCTTACCTGAAGGAAGAAAAGCTTGGACTTTCCAACCCCAAATTTTCCGAGACTGATATTATCCATATACCATATGAAAATGACATATCCAAAAGTATTTACTATCAGTAAAATCCATATAAATGCGAAGGAAATTTTAACTTCGTCGGATGGTGTGGAAAACAAGTTATTCCACTGGAGGCCTTCATCTGAAATTGTGTTCATCAATTATTTGAACAGCAAATTAAAATTTATATTTTTGTATGGCACTGTTCTTTTTTTAAGCGATTACTCAATGTTACGTGATTTTTTTCAATGAAAAGTTTTTGTCATAGAAAGAATGGTGACCCTACCCAAAACATGTGATGACTCTGTTTTGAATCTAGTTTTAATACTATAAAATAAAATAACTTATTAAATATAACTTATAAAATAAATTATAACACGTATTGTGTAACAAACTGTGACACGTGTAACATGTAAATTGTGTAACATGTTTCGCCTCTTTCAGAGGCATCCTCAGACAAATACTTTCGCAAATGCTTGCTTAAGTACGAATGATTTTAATTTTACTATTCTGATATACTATAATAAAAAAAAAAACAAATAAAAATGGGAGGCAAGGAGGGGATGATAGAAAAACAAACAAACGATAGTGGTTATACAAATGACATTTACATTAAGAAATGATTAACTAATGAGTGATGGAGTATGCGAACATATCTTTGTCGCCAATTGGTATGAGTTGAGTATATTTGATTTTTAAGCTTTTAATTAATTAGTATTTTAGTAAAAACACAATATTCCTTTGTACTTCATTCCACTTTATTTAATATGTCAGGACCGGTTTCGCTCATTACGAGCATCGTCAACTGATTTCAGTTGACGATGCTCGTAATGAGCGAAACCGGTCCTGACATATTAAATAAAGTGGAATGAAGTACAAAGGAATATTGTGTTTTTATTAATATAATACCTTTCCACCAAGTATTGACAGTGAACACCCTAAAAGTGATAATTAGTATTTTCCGTATTAAAAATCTGCAGCTCTCCATATTGAAGCCGGATCAAAAGCATGTCTCTCCGTCAATTATTCTTCGGGAAATTGCATTTCCAAATGGTCAGAGAATAAATTAACATTTTTATAATTATTATAAGCTTTTTCTGAACTTGCTCTGTTAGTCGCCAAGACTAGGGTATCCAATCCGGGATTTCGGCATTGATAAATTTTCAATCCCGGAATCCCGGGACCCCGGGATTGGGATTAATTTACCGAGGAATTTGAAATCCTCGATTCCCTATACTTTTTCCTCAGATTATCTGCAAACACCTTGTTTTTTTTTTAGCTCACCGAGGAATTTCAAATCGCCAATTTGGTATACTTTTCCCTGGGATTGTCACGAAACCTCGTTTTTTTTTTTTAGCTCACCGAGAAATTTGAAATAGCCGATTTGGTATACTTTTCCCCAGGATTGTCACGAAACCTAGTTTTTTTTTTTTTTTAGCTCACCAAGGAATTTGATATACACAATTTGCCAATTTTGTCTCACTTTTCGGGATTTAAAATTTCTCAATCCAGAAATCCCGGGATCGTGACCATGTCAATCCCAGAATTTCCGGATCAGAAAATTGAATGGGATCCCGAATCCCGAGATTGGATGCCCTAGGCAAGACGTGACCATCTTGTCGGGATTTTTGAAATGTCAAAATTTAACGCAAACATCAGTAGTTTTGAAATGATCTCACACCTTTACGGAAGCATTAATCGGTCTCAATACAATTTAATATTATAGCACAATATTTCTATTATAGGATTATGCTTTAAAACGATAAGCTGTTGTGGAATATAAGTGCAGGATATCGAATCTTTAACTGTCGATTGAACATAAAAAAATGCGGTGACATGTGTCGATAAAACAGTAATCTGTTTTGCCAATGGAACATTACAAAATTCGAAAAATTCTAACCACTGAAATAGTTAGACCGACTTTTAGACGAGAGCAAATTCGACTTTAGGATAAACGGTATATATGTAATATCGATGCAGATTGGTAAGTATTTAAGAACAGAAACCAATAATGGAAAACTGTTTAGTTTTTGTTCATCGATGAGATTTCCATGGTTGGTTCCTTATGAAATGCTGTGCATTATCGACTCCCGATTTAGACAATTGAAGAACAGCGAAGATTTTTTGGTGGTATCAACATATTACTATTTGGCGATTTAATGAAATTACCACCGGTAAGGAGTAATCAAGTATTCCTGCAAACAGATAGATTAGTGTCCGCAATTCATATATGGTGGAAGCTAACGTTAGTTGAATGAACGAAAAACATGAGACAACAAGGTTGCACCATCTTTGCTAACATTTAAACCAGTGATGCACAAAACGCGGCCCTTAAATATTTTTCTGAAACATATTTTTTTCACGAAAAACATTTATTCAATCAATGTAAGCAAGCTTTTTCTTCCATGAAGAAGAATAAATCGGTTCATAAAAACAGGCTTACTGGTGAAAATTTGGATTTGACTATGCTGCTTAATACTACAACTATTATGTCAAATAAAAAAATAGTTAAAAATGAACAAAGATCAAGATCGCATCAACCTTTGAATTGCATATAAATAAAACATAAACATTTCACAATGAAACGATTTTTAATAAGCAAATACTCAAGTCTTTTTTGCATGTCTTATTTTCTACTGTAGATAAGATGCAGGACAGTACAGTTGATCATGCGATCATATATAGAATTAAAACATTTTGCTGTTAGTCAATCCTGTGTCGCCTTCAGAAGTCACTCGACGGATTGTGAATCTTAAGTTAAGATTGTACTAAATTAAGTGAAAAGCACCGCGTAAAGCCGATGTTCTTGCAAAAATTAATAGATTACGTAATTTTCAGTTAAATAATAATAAAGAATATGTAATATTAGGTAATACTTTACTATGGATCCACTCATGAATTAGCCAAAATCTCAGACGCAGAGCTTTATGCGACCGTTCCGAGCCCTAAGTAAAATTTCGAATAAAGTTGGAACGTCAGGGGAATTTTAAGTCCTACAATGAATTCATTTAAAAAATATATTTGAACATAATATTAATTGTATATTGATATGAATTGAGCATGAATTTTACACACGCAAAGACTAAAAGGCATAAAATAAATTATAATAAAAATATTTTTAAAAATAAGCTTTTATTTAAGTGTACTCAAAAGACAAAAATAATTCCGATATCTATTCCCTCAAAATTATTCCTTCGTCTGAGTAACATCCTGACCACATGACACTCTTCAGCACAGTAAGATGGATCGTTGACTCTCCAGAGAATTGGGAAACAAACCATCTCTCACATTTTACTATCGCTAGTAGTCAACGGTAGATTAGAGTTATTAATTTCGGAATAATTGTGTCATATGACTAAAAGTAAAAGCGCGCGGCGATAATATTGATCTAAAACTTAATGTACAATATAATTAGAATTATATATAGGAGAACTGGACAACTGTTGTTCGAAAACGCCGAGTCGCCATTCGAGGAAGTATGGGTGGTCAGAGAGACGATTTCACTAGTTTAAAAAGCTAGTTAAATCATTTTTATCCATTCCACCCAGAAACTACAACCGAAACTTTTACCAATTATCTTAATAAACTTAAACCTGCTACTTTCACAGTAGTGAAACTAAAGTCGAAGGGTGACTACGCGTCTTTTAAGGTGGGAATCCCTTCTAATATATCGGGACTTATATTAAAGGCCTAAAATTGGCCACGTCACTCATTTATTAAAGAATGGGTGACAAAAGTGGAGACACCTCGATTACCGTCAAGTTGACGCGTTATCGAGGTGTTATTATCGTTTTACTACCAGAATGTTCGCACCTTAAAGACAAAATGCGAAGAATTTTTCGGCAATGTTTTGGTTGACGACTATGATATCATAGCGTTAACGGAAACATGGCTAAATAGCAGTGTTTTAAGCCGTGAATATTTTGGTGGTCAGTATAACATATTTAGAAGGGATCGAGACTCTGGGGCAGGCCACAGACAGGGTGGTGGTTAGAAATATGGAAGGGTTGCAGGCTGAACGCTTTCATGTTTTAGAGACATCTAATGAGGATCTTTGGGTCAAACTAACATGTGCCGGAGACACTACCTATATTTGTGTCTTATATTTTCCTCCATCGAGTACTCTGGAGGTATACAAATTATTTTTTGATATGGTTTTGTCTAATTTTGGCTTACTTAGTGGCAGAAGAATCATTGTGATGGGGAATTTTAATCTTGTTTCTGCACGGAGTGGTTACAGTGTCAGTAATGACCTAGAATTTCTGTGTTCAGTTTTCGGACTATCTCAGTACAATGATGTTTTCAACTACAACAGTGGACTATTAGACAAGATTTTTAGTAACAGTAGTTTTTCAATTTCACGGTGTATGTCCCCGCTTGTGCGGGAGGATATATATCACCCTTCTTTAGTTTTTCTATATGATGTTCATAAGGCTCACACCTCTCATACCATATTACCCTCGCATGATACTAATCTGTGAAGAGAGTGGAATTTTGAGAACGGAGACTTTGGAAAGCTCTACTCTTTAATGAGTGAAGTGTACTGGAGTGAGATTTATGAATATTGTGATGTGAATGAAGCGGTTAATCATTTTTACTTGTCTTTATATAATATTTTCGATGTATGTTTCACAAGGAAGTCACAATGTCGTGGTATAAGGCGATATCCGAGGTGGTTTTCTGGAGAGATTATCGGGGACATTAAAATAAAGCATTTATATCACAAAGCCTGGAAGGGTTCTGAGAGTCCTTGAGACTATCAAATTTTTAGTAAATGTCGATCTAAGCTGACACAAAATATTCGATTAGCCTACCGAACATATTTGAAAAGGATGGAAGATTGCATACGCGAAAATCCATTTTTTTTGGAATTATATCAAATCTATCAGAAAAGATGGTGGATTCGCTGAGACAATGAATTGGAAGGGTCGTGAAGCGGCAGGTCTGGGGGTGGCAGAAGCATTTGCTGGCCATTTTAGATCTGTATACTCAAATGATATACCATACCTTAATATTGAATCAATTTTGAAAAGTCGTACAAATGGTGCCCAATGCATTGTTGCCATGCAAATCGATGAATCAGATTTTTTTTTTTTACAAAAAAAACTGGAAACCACCCGCTCGCTTGGTTCTGACAGGGTGCCTACATGTTTTTTAAAAGGATGTATTGACCTCATCAAAAGTCCTTTGAGTTATATATTTAATCTCGTTGTGAAATCAGGCATTTTCCCTGAAATATGGAAAATATCTAAGATTACACCAACTTTTAAGAATGGCGCAGAATCATCAGTGGAAAATTATAGACCGGTGGCTGTTCTCTCAGCGCCAGCTAAGGTTCTTGAGATGATTATGCATCATATGATTTTAAAAAGGATTGAACCATTTATAATTAATGAGCAGCATGGGTTCAGAGACGGAAGATCAACCGACACAAACTTGATGGTGTTTACGGATTACGTGTCGACGGCATTAGATAAAGGACTGCAAGTTGACTGTTCTTACAATGATTTCTCGAAGGCATTTGACAGGATCGATCATGACATTCTTTTGGAAAAACTCCAATTGATCGGTTTGTCTGATGGTTTTGTTAGGCTTTTTGGTAATTATTTTAGGAACAGAAAACACTACGTATCGCATGGGCTTTTCGAATCAATGCCGTTTTGCACGTACTCTGGTGTTCCGTAGGGTTCAAACCTGGGGCCATTGCTGTTCACTATTTTCATAAATGATATAGCAAACGTTATTAAAAATTCTATGTTCTTGTTATTCGCTGATGATTTGAAACTTTTTTTGAAGGTTGTCACCTTAGATGATTGTCATCGTCTTCAGTCTGATATAGATAATATAATGGATTGGAGCCGGTGTAACAAACTCGATTTCAATATTGATAAATGCCAGTGGCGGTTCCTGACCTGAAATCTTGGGTGGGCTAGAGAAAAGCATATTTCCACTTCACTTTATACATTAATCTACAAGCAAATTAACAAATATTACGATACTACTGCAATGCATAAATTTTTATATAATAAAATCAATGCTAATGTAACTAAGAAATAATAGAATAATAACACGGAATCCTTAAATTCGTCTCTTTCAAAGTGAAATAACAAGTACCTACTAAAAGCAGTATAGAACTGTCACTTGCTGTCACTGAAAGTCAATACCTGTCACTTTCATACAATACAACGATATTGGTATTGTGTTTCAATGCATAAGTATGCGTAATGGGCTGAATCAGATCAGCCCCCAACGATCAACAGAAACTTGACAGATTGAAACACTATCCTTTGTGTTAATGACGTTTCCGTACATACAAATACAAAAAAAATCTAATCGTGCTTGATTGCGCCCCAGTGTAAATAAATATTGCATGATATTGTCTGTGGTTACGGGCATGAGGAATTTAGCCCCTGAGTGGTGTTGCCAGTGACGTGTTCCAGTTCCTGTTCCCTGTGAAGTATTTATAGGGTTATTGTTTTTTTTATGCCGGCTCACTTTAAAATTGTAATACAAAACACAATCGAGAATATGATTGTAGGTAGACGTAACATTGTCTTATATTGACAGAGGAAAATTAAAACAAAGATATTATATTCATTTGGGAAAGGTAAGTTACGCTAATAAATGTATTTATTTTATTCAGCGGCCGAATTGCTGTTGATTTTTATTCAGCCATCTAATGTTTTGGGTGAAAAATGCAGGTCGGGCTTAGCCCACCTAGCCCAGTACCTAGAACCGCCACTGATAAATGCAATCTCTTATCCTTTACAAGAGGGTTGCAAGTGTTATTTTTCCGTTATTCAATGAATGGCCGAATTCTCTTACGAATTTCATCAGTCAGAAATCTTGGCGTACAATTTGAAAGCAAACTAACATTCAATAATCACATTAAGATTACTTACAAGAAAGCATTACAAATGTTGGGCTTTATCATCCGTACCACCAGAGTCTTTTCGGGAGTTAAAATTCTAATATTAATGTACAACGCTTTGGTTCGAAGCAGACTTGAGAGTGGGTCAATTTTTTGGGCCCCAAGATGCTCGAAATATACCCTTATGGTGGAGAAGATTCAGAAGAATTATTTGAGATTTCTCTTTATGAGGGTGTATGGATATTCATCATGGCTTTATCCAACTGACTTTCTCTTAGGCATGCTTAACTTCAATAGTTTGAACGTTTGAAGAGAAATGTATCTGGCCATATATTTCTTTCGAGTTATACGTGGCCAAAATGAGAATTCCACCGTTCTTGAGAATGTGAATCTAAATGTTCCTGATTATTTTTTGAGAAATCGTGAACATGAATTGTTTGTTCTCCCAATGTGTAGAACCAGCCTGCCAATGAGGATGCCACTGGGAAGAGCTTTAACGGTGTTCAAAAATATTGCTTCGAATGTCGACATATTCCACGTACACGTGGGTGAGTTCCGACGAATACTATTTTTTATGTATTAAAGTAGAGTTCGTTGGAGCTTACTCAGTTGACTTCCTTGTCATTTTATTTTCTACTGGTTTTAATATTAAATTGTATTATTTTTTTTCTCCATTGTAAAAGTTTTTTATTTATAATTTGTCGACCTTGTGCAATGTTAATTAAATTAATGAATAATCAAATAAATTAAAGGCGGACGAAAATATTTATCTAAAGGCTTAATGTACAATATTACATCAAATAAGTATAAAACGGGTGAAAATATGTATCTAAAACTTAATCTACAATATAATATCAAGTAAATTTAAGACTTAAATATTTAAAATTTAAATATTTATCTACAACTGATTGTACAGTAAAATATAAAATAAATTTAAGGTAGGTGAAAATATTTATACTTAAATACACTTAAAATACAATATTATATCAAATAAATTTAAGGTGGGCAAAAAAACTTGTCTTATACTTTATTTACAATATAATATCAAATAAATTTAAGTAGACCGAAAATATTTTCTAAAACTTAGTGTGCAATATAATACCAAATAAGTTGAATCCGGGCGAAAATGTGTTTCTAAAACTTATTGTACAATATAATCTTATATATATAAAACAAAGTGGGGTTATTTACACCACGTATATCTTGAGAATTGCTGCACAGATTTCAATGATCTTTGATTTATTAAATTCGTCGTTGCCTAGAATAGCAGAATAAGCATTAAAACATCGGAAAAATATTATTACGGGCAAGAAATTATGAATAAAATTAATATTCTCATACAGTTTTCAAATTACGAACAGCTTGAAATAATGAAAATGTCATTGTATGCTGATTTCATCCACTAGATGGCATTTTTTCCTTCATTTATTTGTTTCTGCATACGATTGACTTTTAAATAATTTTAAATTTAAAGTATGGATTAGAATAAAAAAAATCGATGATATAAAATGAAAACGAAAGAAAATCGGATAATATTGAAATAAGGTTATGTTCATAATAAGGTATGATAAATTTTTGACAACAATATTTTGCACGAACGTTGCTCTACTCTGAGATGACACGTTATTACACTTGGAACGCTATATCGAAGAAATGTTAACGTAAAAAGCAAGACGATGCGGTTCCTGATCAGCCGAATGACTACTGATGCTCTTGGTCTCATTTACACAGTTCATCCGAAAAATGACCAATGCTTCTACTTGCATGTCAACAGCTCAATTTGCTTGAAAATGATACTTATTGGGACATGACAATCGCTGAAGAAATTGTTTCTGAATCTCCAAGTCAGATATGCACATTATTTTCTATCATTATTTTGACATGCTTCACATCGAATCCATGTGAACTGTGGAACAAGTACAAGGATGACATGTCGGAAGACATTTTACATTGAATTCGTGTCAGTTCGGGGAATCCCGATCTTGAGGTGAATGAAGAGACAAATAACCAGGCTTTGATTTAGATCGAAGACATGTGTTACCTCATGTGAGGCAGTTTGTTAGTCATGTTAGGAATGCCAACGCCATACCGTGGAATGAACGACGCTTTCAATCGAAAATTGGAACGTGAACGTGAATATGATCGAGACTAATCAGTTCGAACGAATGTCCTACTGTTGAACCCATAACAGATGGAATTGTACGATACGTTAATGAATGCAATTGATGATGGAAATGGTGGCTTATTTTTCCTCGACGCACCCGGTGGAACTGGGAAGATATTTCTCATGTCATTGATTATGGCGACTGTTCGTGCGAGATCCAAAATTGCTGTAGCAATTTCTTCTTCTGGAATAGCGGCCATGTTGATAAAAGGATGAGGAACGGCTCATTCAGTGCTGAAATTGCCGTTACACCTTCAAACGACTGAAAAACTGACATGCAAGATTGCGAAACACTCAGCAATGACCAAAGTTTTGGTAGCAAGTAAAATGACGCACAGACGCGCATTGGAAGCACTCAATCGAACTATAAAAGATCTGTGCAATGACTTAAGATGTTTTGGAGGCGCATTTCCGCCAAACACTACAAGTCATTCCAATATCGACCGCTGCCGATGAAATAAACACTTGCCTCAAATCGTCGACTCTGTGGCGCTATGTGAAGAAACTTCATCTGACGAAAACATGCAAGTTGCATTTCTAAACGATCCATCTGTCGAAGATTTCTCCAAGCAATTGCTGACTATCTGTAACGGCCGTGTTCCTGTCGACGAATCGAACGGATTGATTCCGTTACCGCCGAATTTTTGCAATTTCGTCTCATCGAAGGACGACCTCATCAACAAAGTGTTCCCGAGCATCATTGTTAATCACAAACATCACGATTGGTTGAGTGAAAGAGCAATTCTTGCAGCAAATAACAAAGATGTGGATCATTTCTACTTCACAATTCAAATCGTTGGTCCACTGCATTACTTTAAATCTATCGACTTTGCCACGTGAATAACATCATTTCAATGTAATCAACAATCCGTCTTACTGTGCTGAATAGTGTCATGTGGTCAGGATGTTGCTCAGACGAGGGAATAGTTTTGAGGGAATAAATATCGGAACTATTTTTATCTTTTTAGTACACTTAAATAAAAGCTTATTTTTAAAAATATTTTTATTATAATTTATTATCTAATAATAAAAAATATAGAAGTTTTACCTTCCATTAAAATTCTTATTGTGTTTCCAGCAATGTCCAAGATCCAATATGAGAGAGGTCTTTCTTCTCTTCAAGCGGTACATCTAATTCCTTACGCTGGCAATTCTAATCTCTGCTCAATCCGCTCCTTCCTCCTTACCCATGCCACCCAGGAGACGCCATCTTTGATTCATTATCGCTCATGTGCACCAGGTAGAGGTTACCTGGATCTTGGACATTGCTGAAAACACAATAAGAATTTTAATTGTAGGTAAAACTCCTATATTGTGTGTTCCGATGCAATGTCCAAGATCCAATATGAGTGAATTGTTTGTTATCGCCTGGTGGTTAGGATAAGCGCCATTAATGTGAGGTCTCAACCAATGGATAAGTTAAATTAAGACATGTTGTAGTAGCTATCTAAATTGGTTGAAGAAAGTTAGCGAGATGATTCTAGAGTTTACCGCTTTCATTCCTATGACGTTCTGTCTAGTGTTCCCAAAAGGTAGACTCGTTCTGCCAGTTACCTCTTGCTAATATATTGTCAAGAGTGTAATTTTCTAGCCAGTTCAACGATGCTACAGCTGAACGTATACTACCGGGGGAGTTTCTATTCCTGCTTCCAGTAGGACTGATCTTACCCAATTTCCTATGATGGTTTTGGGAGCTGCATTTTCTAAGCCCATTGGCGTAATGAAGTTCTACTGCAAGTCATCACTATTCTCTCTTTTTCTGAGAGGTCTCTATAAGTTTTTTAAGCCAGTAAACCGGGTCAACGTTCTGCATGTCTCCTTTCTGGATCCGCCATCCTGAGTGCCGATGGTTGACGAAGTCATTTTTGGAGCCAAATGCTGGTCATAAAGTTATGTGAGGACTAAATTGTCACTAAGCCGTCTGCGGAGTACCTCAACAATGTCAAATCATATACCCGTCACCCTGATGTTAGTAATAATAATAATACAGTCTTACGGGATACCTCATATAGGTTCATCGTCGGTGGTGTGGTGTCGCTTATTTGACAAACTACTCTTCTCACATCCTATATAGGTGGCTTAAGAGGCTTTGCTATCGCTACTGAGATTGCCTGTAAAACATGTTTCATAATTGAGTGGCCACTAATCTGTTCTCTACATATCTGCTTACAAAAGGTCGCGATTGCACTATTATGCACCAGTATCGTAGAGTATGCTAAACCTTCTTGAAGGAAGAGGTTTTCTAGATATATGGTGACATGTTCTGATCGGATGTTGTCTGCAGTGACTGAATGTCTACTGCACCAAAAGGAGTCCTCTCATCCATGTCAAATGATAAGTGTTCAGAGTGGATTGACGCCAACAACCTACGTTCTTCTTATTCCTATTGCGTACTAAGTCTTCTTTCCCGAATATTCCACGATTAGAGCAATAGCTTCTGTATCTTTGGAGATGGTCGGCCGGTTGATATGTCCCCAGTACTGCTTCCAGGTCCATTATTGTGTGGGGTGGATATAGTGCTCTCAATTGAAGGTCCGCCTTCCAAAATGGTCTCTTCCAGTTCGGCACTATAAGGAAGTATATATATTCCTCTCGTCTAGATGGGGCAACACTTGCGAGATCATGTTCGGTGGTGGAAGAACCATGCCCACTCGTAGTCCCAAGAGCAGCTGAATGCGTCGTGAACGAGGCGTAACAGTCGTTGCAGTCGCGCGATACGTACCGTGGAACTACTCAAGATTCTCCTGATGTGATCAGGTCGATCTCTGGCATGTCCCATCGATTGAAGATCTGCCCTGTTGCTGTGCTGAGTAAGTGCTGCGTGGTAGGCGGTCAGCGGTGCCATTGTAGGCTCTCTGGCATACCCCATTGATTGAAGGTCTTCGCTGAGTAAGTGTCAGTCGGGCACTTGTCTTCCGCGAGATAGGCGGTCGGCGGTGCCATTGTAGGCTCCGGGTAGGTACTGCACGATTAGTCAGATATTCAATCTGTCCAGCGCTCTCGTACCTCCTTCTTGTTCACCTATGCTACCACTGTCCAGTTGTCCATTTGCAGGAGTCTCTGCTTCTTTTATACTCCAGGCCTGTAGCTTGATAGTGGACAGAACTGCATACAGCACCTTCCTGTTTGAGTGTCATGACTCTCGACTCCTTTTCCACTGCCCTGACATGAAGATGTCATCTAGTTGGGCCTCCGAGCCTAAGACGGCTGCATCGATTGTCAAAAGTGGCTGAAGGTGGACTGTGAATAGGTGATTTCATCTCCTCTATGGCTGGACCTGGAATCGGAACCCTAATACAAGGCGCTAAGCTTCGAAACTGACTTCGCTGTTTCGTTGAAGTTAGTGGCAGTGCAATATTCTTCGTGGAACTACAAAGCTGCAATTTTCAGTCTGCCCAGAAGGCGTTGAACTGATTTGAGGAGCCACTGTTCCTTCTCTGTCATCTCCAATATTGTGTTATAAAGCGCTTCGCTTTTCTCTTTGAATCAACTCTTGCTGTTTATGCGGTTGTCCCACATAATCCTAAGAAATTAGTTTCTTTTGATATCATGTGGTGGTTTTCGAAAGCCTTATTATTATTTTGTTTAACTATGAAGGTGTCTGATCGTCTTCTCTGCAATTCACAATTGACTGTAACCCGTCGCGCAATATTTCTTAAATAACTTTTCCGGTTCTAAGCTCAAGAAATGCGACCCCAATACCCACATTTTCTTAAATATCTATTTTAATATGGGTGATACAATGTTTATAATTAAGGTATTCTTATATCATAGTTTTTTGGACCTTTTGTAGTTTATATAAATACGATAAGATAAGAGATAAGCGCCCGCTTATCAGCGATCGTTTGTAAGATAATAGGCTGAACGCCGCTAAGCAAAGCGGGCCACATGCGGGCCAGTAGCACATTGATATTTGCCGTGAAACGACGTATATTTTACGCGCAACTTAAAATATGATTATTTATTAAAAAAACACGGATTTTTATAAAAAAATGTATGAGGAATGATGCAGAGAGATATTTTAAAGCCCTTAGACTATTTATTTTTTTGAAATTCATAAGAATAAGGCCAATAATGAGGAAACCACTGGGGTCCTTAAAAGACCCCCATCGGCCGAGAAGTATTTTTCTAGTCTCAGAGCCGCGAGAGTTAATCTCTTAAAAAATTTTAAAAACATATACTTGGCATTACCCATGGCTTTATCCAACTGACTTTCTCTTAGGCATGCTTAACTTCAATAGTTTGAATGTTCGAAGAGAAATGTATCTGGCCATATATTTCTTTCGACTTATACGTGGCCAAAATGAGAATTCCACCATTCTTGAGAATGTGAATCTAAATGTTCCTGATTATTTTTTGAGAAATCGTGGACATGAATTGTTTGTTCTCCCAAGGTGTAGAACCAGCCTGCCAATGGGGATGCCACTGGGGAGAGCTTTAACGGTGTTCAACAATATTGCTTCGGATGTCGACATATTCCACGTACACGTGGGTGAGTTCCGACGAATACTATTTTTTATGTATTAAAGTAGAGTTCGTCGGAGCTTACTCAGTTGACTTCTTTGCCATTTTTTTTTCTACTGATTTTAATATTAAATTGTACAATTTTTTTTTCTCCATTGTAAAAGTTTTAAATTTATAATTTGTCAACCTTTTGCAATGTTAATTAAATAAATAAATAAATAAATAAATAAATAAATTACGGCTAATGCCACTGCAACAAATACTTTATAAAGTTGAAAGCTCATACGAGAAAAAACTCGACAAGAATTTTAGTATTGCAAGTCACACGAGATAAACTCGAGGCAATTTGACATCACAAACACCCATGTCCTAGGTCTCAAATTCAAATCTGAGATTGAACTTACCGGGAATCGAACCCAGACCCACCTGGTCAGTAGAGCAAGCTCTAACCAACTAGCCCACAGCAGGCGACGTAATGTCTTCCAACGAATTCTCCAATGCCAGCGAACTGCCGTTTTGTCACACATCTTGCATTTGTTCACTTAAAACTCATGAAAAGAAAACATAAGATAAGCTATAGGAACTGTATAAAGAAATTGTGTCATTTGAATCAACACGTAATGCAATTCTAGTGCCTGATAAACGGATAAGAAATATTCTGACGTACGCTGTTAGAAAAAAGCGCCATAATGAATCAAAGATGGCGTCTCCAGAGTGGCATGGGTAAAGAGGAAGGAGCGGGGGAGCAGAAATTAGTATTGCCAGCGTAAGGAATTAGATGTACCGCTTGAAGAGAAGACAGACCTCTCTCATATTGGATCTTGGACATTGCCTCGGAACACAATATAATATTCACATCATCGCTCCAATAAACTGTCTCACTTAATTTAAGATTTCGACTGAAGGTGCTTGGAGAAATTTCAATATTAAATTTGAATCGTTCAAATTATGAACATTCATACAAGTTTTGTCTCTAACAAACCGGGTTTCGCCTTTCGGCATCTTCAGGCGTTCAAGTACACGGATGAACTTGAACTGAGTCACTTGAACAAAAAAATAATCTGCACTATATATATTAATGTAAGCAACATCATGTTGTTCGCTCGACTTGGACGTTACACTTGTTGGTTTATTTGTATATTGGAATAGAATCACTGATTGTTAGTAATAGAATACAGACTTATATAAGGTAACATATTTGCTGTCGTTTTATATGTGTAGTGCATCTCATAACATAACAATATGTATTTTTTCTCTCGTCGTCATAATGCCAAAATAGTTGCAGCGAAAGAGAATAAGGTGTTATTACAGCTACTTTAAACAAAAAATGGGAAGGCGTAATACAATAATAAAAGGACCTTCGAAATTTACGATGGCTTAGTACAAGTATTTAAGCAAAAGTAAAATTTGGTAAAACCAACTTATTTTTACAATATTTCTGTGTGCTGTCTGTTTGTTTGACCTGTGCGGGGATGGAAAAATGTGTGCGCCACATTTCGGGAAGTGTGCGCGCTCACACGCGCACACCTTAATGGGAACATTGGTCAGAGAAACCAACATTTAAAGCTGAAACGATTCAAGAATGACTAAAAATGCTAACACAGATTGATCTATCATTATTCTATTCGAACAAAGGAATGCAAGTAGTTGGGAAACAAGCAGTTCACGTATAAAAACTTTGGTAAAGATAACGTAAATTTACAATATTAGGGGTTAAGGAGTCATACTTTTGTTTTCATAAATGCCCATAACTCTAAACATCCAGAAGATTAAATTGCTGGGGATTATTGATGTAATCACAAAATATCCATATCCACTGACTGATTCCAAATTTAAATATGTCGATGATATTTGAATCAAAATCCAAAGTAGTGTAGAAACAATCCAGGTTGACATAACTGAAAACATAATAAATTCATAGTTAGAAAAAACTTTCATTCATAAATTCATTCATAAAGTTAAATATATTTCACGAACACATTTATCACATCGACTGCTTTACAACCGGTTCCAGTTGGGGAAATATTTCAGGGTATAAAAAAAATGATTATTTATTCTTTAAGAATGAAACAAATCCCAAAATAAATGTTAGCCGTTGGTGGACGACCCCCAATAATTGATTTGGTGCAGACCCGTAAATAGGCACTGGGGGAGTACACGACCTCTTATTAACATAAATTATTGCATGCATCAAGAATATTATCCCTTACCGACTGATGATCTTTTTTCAATATAGGGCTTAATTTTAACAAGATTGGGCGGAAAGCGTCAAAAAGTTTTGAAAAGCAAATTAAATTCCTTAATTTAATGATTGATTTAAAAAACAAAATTTGTTAAAGTAAAATGAACTCAACATAGCGTTTTCTCATAACTTGTTATTTCTTTAATGAAAGCCACAACAAAATTACTCATTTAATTGTGCGTTTTGCACCGAATCTATATATTAATACTTGATAATGTCCGCTGTCTGTCCGTCTTTCCGTCTGTCGGTCCCGTTTTCGATGACGTCAAGAAAGACGGTCCCCTCCCCCTCCCCAGCCCCGCTGTCACCATTTTTTTAATCATACTAGACATATTTTTTCATTACACTGTTTATTTGACGAAACAAATCAAATCACTGAAAATTTGAATTCTCATACAAAAAAGCGCCGCGACCGTGGAACGAACCATCGCCCCTGAGATTATGAGTTGAGATCGTTACAGCTCGGGCAAACGAACAACTGTCAGAATCGATCAAATTTAAATATATATATTAAGCACACATTTAAATTATTCTAAAAATTCCAAAATACGCATACTTCACATGCATACATAAACAGTTGAATTATTCTAAAAATTCCAAAATAATTAATACTGCATATATTTTTCGTGCAGTGTATTTTTTTAGGAGAAAGAGTTTTTGAAGATAGAAGTGTTTATTTCTTCTTCTACAAAATATATTTGTTAGCAAACTTAAACATTATTCTAAATATTAAATAATTTACCAAATTTATGTAACTATGAAAAATAGTTAGCAAACTTAAACATTATTCCAAAAATTAAATAATTTACGAAATTTCTGCTACTACGAAAAATGGTTGTTAGCAAACTTAAACATTATTCCAAAAATTAAATAATTCACAATTAAAATACTGCAGGGCAGGGCTGTCGATATATGCCCTGAGATATATTTCTTTTACTATTAGAATTTTTGGCTTATTCAATAAATAAGTTTGTAATTTATTTTTCTGGCCAGTAAATTTTCTGACTACTTAAAAATGCAACAAAAATCCCCCCGTTGAGATCAACGGGCTTACAGCTAGTCTTTTTTAATTCATTTATGTAGTTTATATGGTAACAAAGCGAACGGGAAAAAACTGTGCATGGACAAAACCAGACAGGATTCAACACGACAGGAAAAAAGCGGACAGGTAAAATCCGTACATGTACAATACAGTACATGAAAATAGAAAATAACAGCACAGGTATAAAAGCGGACATAAAAAAAACTGTACATTGGAAAAGAAGTATTCACATTCAAAATACTTTGTATGTTTTAATGAGTTTTTCATTTAAGTAACGTCAGAAACCTGACAACGAAAGATTCATTTGTTACATTTTGACCGTTGGGCGTGGATAAGTTTGGTGAAATTTCAAATTTCAAAGTGTTGAGTAGTGGGTATATTGTATTGAGACGTCCTACTAGAAATACAAAGGAAGTGCTGAAATTAACAACAAAATCTAATTTGATTTTGCTAATGTGCATAATTTTTATAGTGTTTTTTTTAAATTTCAAATACATACAATGTGAATACTTCTTTTCTTATATGTATACTGTTTTTTTCTGTGTCCGTTTTTATAAGTGTACGATTTTTACCACATTTGTTTTTATCAGTGTACACTTTTCCCGTCAAGTTGTATCCTGTCCGGTTTTGTCCAAATACGGCTTCTTCCCGTCAGCTTTTTTCTGTCCGGTATAATCCATTGACCATTTTGTATAAACATACCGTTATCAAAACAGACGCTCACAGCAAAACTCATCAACAAAAAGCAATTTATAACCAGCAATAGTGAAATTCCAAGTATCCAGGGATCAGTTTTTGAAATCAGAGGTTCACCACATTTAAGGATTGGTATAAAAACGACCATCATTATTGCTTGAATGGTCATACTGTTAGCGTAGTGCGATGACCACATTAATGTTGAAGACACTCCGTGGATTTTAGTCAGTTCCTGCAAGAAGAAGTAAATGCAACTGTAATGTTTTTATTTTTGTCAAAATGGTAAAAAAAAAGTGTCAATTAACATGACTTACCCATATTCCAGAAGCTTTTTCATTCATAATCCGTGAAACATTAGTGAGGAACATAATTAAAAAGTAAAAATTGATGAAAATCGGCAACAGAGTGTCATATTTGATATTTAAAAGGTCACCTGTTGTATATGAGGGGTATGGGAATGGCTGCACCGTAAATTGCTGAAAAATATAAATCATACTATTAATAATTATTATTGTGTTCAATTTTTAAAAACCTCATTGATACAATGAAATTATAAATCTTGGCATACTTAGATGACAAATAATATTAGATTTGTCAAGATTTTTGTAGTGGTGTCAAATGAAAGGAATATTTTTTCCCAAGAAATAATTATAGGATGAAAATTTCAACACGCACCAAAAGAACAATCTATATATTAATAGTCGATAATGCCCGTCCGTATGATTGTCCTCGATTTACCCTCCCCCTGCCCCTCACCCTCCCCAGCTTCGCTGTCACCATGTTTTTATTCATACTAAAGACATATTTTCCAAGACACTGTCATTGACGAAACAAATCAAATCGCTGAAAATTTGAATTCTCTTACAAAAAAGCGCCGCGGTCAGGATTCGAACACAGAACTCTGGATTGTCAGTCGAGTTCTCTATCAACTGAGCTAACGTCATACTTAATTATCAAAGGCAATAAAAATAGTTTATATAAATTAAACATTTGAAAATGGAACGATATTTGCGATTCAAACTGAAGATTCGAAAATGGAATATTGTGACATCTGTCAAATAATGAATGTGGTATATTTTACACAATATAGTTTCGACAGATAAATGCAAATATTCCATATGTGTCATATATATGCTGACGGCTATTAAATATTTTACTTTTTAACAGAGGGTATTTAGAATTTATCCCGATACTTTAAAAGTTTTGTATCTTTTGTTTTAAATAACGAGTAAACGAGTCTATGCTTTGGACAAGGTAAATTTATGCTCAAATACTAATATAAATAAAGTAAGCGAAATAGTTTGATAGATTGGGGTGAGATTAAAATACGGCAAAGTGAGCCAAGTTAGGATGATGGGAAATAGTGAACTGAACCCACCCTTTTAATTGCATAACTTCAATCATTTTTTCTCTAAAATACATTGTTTATGCTTTCGATGGATTCATCGGTAACTTTGTGGAAGTTCATTTTAATATAAAATATAAAATAACTTAGATTATTCCACGTATTGTGCTACAAACTGTGACACGTGTTTCGCTTCTTTCAAAGGCATCCTCAGACAGACTTAATTTAACTTACTTACTGAAAGTAAGTCTGTCTGAGGATGCCTCTGAAATAGGCGAAACACGTGTCACAGTTTGTAGCACAATACGTGGAATAGTCTAAGTTATTTTGTATTACTTTTTTATGCTTATTTATTTAATAAACTTTCACATAAAATTAAAAGTTGATGACAGTTACCACAAAAAAGAATTGAAAACGTAATTGCACTTAAAAGTCAAATGGAAAAGTTTCAGCATTTTTATGTTTGGTTCACTTCAACTCTTAAAGACTCATATATTCCTAAAAATAAGCTCCGTTTGGCGAATTAGTAAAGTTAATTTATTCTGATTAATTTGATAAATATGCATTTGATTGTTACATGACGGGAAATTTCATTTTTTTTTATAATACGAAAAAATCCTCCAGTTAGGGCCAACAGGCTTACAGCTGGTATAGGCTAATTTGTAGAATATAGTAGAATTGTAAAAACAATATAGTCTCAATCTCAACTAGGCCTCCATATAACTCGTGATTTCTGATTTATGGAAATCGAATGGAACCTGAAATTAAAAGTTTTTTATTTTAAGGTTTTTCTTCCTTTACGCACATTTTTTGGAATCAATGTAAAAAGAAGATTGGTTGTAAAGCTATATTTAAGGTTATAAATATATAGGTGAGGATGTACGCTTATTTAAAAAAACATATAATATAGTTAAGGGTTGTAAGTTGCAAATCAGACGAATATATCAATACAGTAAAACCCCCATTTACACTATAGTCGGGACCGTGTAATTGGGGGTGTGAATCTCATACAAAATTAGGGATTTGGTTTTTTTCCGCGGAAAACGGAATATGGACGGAATATTTAGTTTTTGTAGTAGTAAATATCCTGCACACAGAGAGTCGCCCAGCTATGCGTGTATAGCCTGGCACGTGTTGAATACACATACGCTAGCCAACATTTGACTGTATGCGCGGCACAGATGACTGTCTCTTAGTAACGACGATGGAATGCGACCGTGCAATTGGGGGATTTGCGGCGAATATTTCAAGCCAGCGCGTAATTCAGGGTAGTGTAATTGAGGGTTCTACTGTACCGGGATTTAGAAAAAAATGAGCTAAAAATAACTGCCACTTGGATTGGCGGGTGGCAGAAAATCCTAGTACAATGGCCAAATTCTCCACAAAGGGAACAGGTACGGACTGACTAGAAGAATAAAGTGAGAAAGTAACTTATCTTTCACTTTCCTTTATCTTTCAAAATCTGCGGTTACAAATGTCCGTTCTTCAACGATTGACTTTGTGCCAAACCAGGCCTTACCGACCCAAATTACAATCCGAGTCGCATTGACGACCTAAAACTTTCCCAAAGGCTGCACATAAATGCATACATTATACAAAAAATACATTGTTTTATTTCTACGAAAATTGAGGTAATCCAAAAGCATTCAATCAGGGTAATTGTGAAAAAAAACAAAACTATAACCAGATGTGAAAAGAAAACACGCATTGAACCAACAGAATCTATGTGTTTTGTGTTTTTCACGTAATTTAAAAAACGAAATTTGTTTTATTTACTTAAATGTGATTTTAAATACACTCTGAATTTCCCACTAATTAAAAAAATCATTATTCGTCATATATGACCGCGAGACGCACATATGAGCACCGAGGGCTGCGGGTTGGCTTGGTCCTGTGCTAAGCAAACTTGTTTCTCACATTAAACTTCTTTATTGTATACATATGTATTTACACCAGAAAGCAGAACCACTTGTTTACATTTACTGAACACTCATGCTCTAACACAAACATACAAGAGTAATTTTTTGAAATATTATGTTTCAATGTCAAATTAATAATTCAACAGCATTGATTCGACTAGTCCCCACTCCTTATGAAGGATGTTACAATTCTAAGTATTTGAAACATAAACTACTTGAATCTTTAATCGGCACAAAAAAAATCATTTGGAAATCTGAACACAAATTTTGGTTCGTAGATATTACAAAATATTTTAACTGCAAAACAAATAGTATACTTACTTTGGTAATCGGTCTGCCGGTCACTTTTTCAATGTAGGCTGAATCAATTGCCAACTGCAGGATGGAAAACTCTGCATAGACAGTACCTGATAATAAAAGAAAAATGATAATATCATCAGACATTGTAATTCTGTTCCATAATTCAAATGACTATTTTTTTCTTGTTTTTTTCCCCGACTGCAGTGTAAGAGTAACGTTGAAGCTCTTGTGCTAGTAAGAAATCTTGTATGATAAAAATTATAAAATTGAATATTCATACCACAAATCAAAGGTTTTATTCTGCATTTATTTTTATCCCAGAAGTTAGTAAACAACCTTTAACCACCACCACTAGTGTGAAATTTTTAAAAAAAATGGTTTTTTTTTGCATTTTCGGATAGTTTATACTTTTAAAAACAACATACTTCAATTTTAAGTATAAAGAGGGGGAGGGGACCGTCTTTCTTAATGTCATCGAAAAAGCGAAATCGGGACCGACAGGCAGACAGACGAAAAGACACGGACATTATCAACTATTAATATATAGATATTCAGTTTTAAAATAAGTTTCATCGTGTTTACGGTCTAATAAGATTATGGGAACGTAACGTTGCCTCCGCGGTGTCGTGATTGTGAAACAGTATTGATACCCTTTACTGTGTCGGTGGAATATGGGGAAGTTTAAATAGATCCCTGAAATAATAATGGGCACGCTAATACAAAAATTCAATACGGCGGCCCTGTGTCGCAAAGCGCTTGAACAGGTAGCCGCTAGGGGTAGCCGGCTGACGCAGTGCATAGACGAGTGTATTCCGGCCTATAGGGGTGTTCCCGTATTAGTGCTGGGCGCAAAAATTTTGCGCACCGAGAATCTCGCCGAACGTTTTTTTTTGTTTTCTAACAATGTTGTCAATTGTTTGTGTTTAAGTCCGAACAGGGGAAATTTTCCGCCGTACTCAAAATGGAACGGGATTTTTTTTTCTTATTTTGTCTGATTTTCATAAACAATTTTATTTTGTTTTCTTTTAAAAAGTAGCTTCTCGTAATAAATTATAACTAACTTGGGTTCTTAGTATTTTGTTAAAATAGTTAAAAAACTGAATTTGAATCTTGTATTATTCTCTCACAAATTGTTTGTTAAAATAAATTATAACTGAACTTGATTTTTTACTAGTTTCTCGAAACCAGTTGGTTAGTAGAATTATGATTGAACTCGATATATTTTTTTAATGATTTTTTTTCCATGTAGCGTTACTAAAAATACACCAGTTTTGTTGTTGTAAGAAATTATGTGTCACCTTGGGGAACCCTGTGGTCGAAGCGTGAATGCCCGACCGCTGGGCAAGTTCAAATTCTAGATTAAGCATTAGTGTGTAAGGGGCGTGGTGAACGACAGGTTTTTTTTTTAAGCGACACCCGGCCGGTAGTCGAGTGGTCGACCGACCCAATGAGTGCTATCCTCAGAGATAGCAGTCACAAGAGGTAGGGGTTCACCCCTGTAGTATCATGAGGTGTTTCCCTTGTGTGGGCTTGGGGAAATATAAAGTCCAAGCCTGGGTCATTCCTTTGCCTGTTGTGTCGTCGCGTGCCGGATGCAGAAGATCGTTACCTTGGACCTTGGGGACTGTAAGGAAAGCCGAGGGCATGTGTTGCGTATGTCCGAGAAGGGGCGATCTCACACATTAGTATAATTAGGAACTAAGACGATAAGGTGGGCCGTTTTACTGATAGGAGCTAGGATGCGGCAAAAGTACCGCACACTACCAGGAGTGTGGGAGCTACGTCAGAATATGATAGTTAGGCCCGTGCATCATGAGATATAGGTCGTAACGAGCAGCCCATTTTTCCATGTCGGCTTCCTAACCCGAAGCGACTAAACAATAGTAATTCCGAACGTCTGGTCGACGTGTGTGTGCGCCAAATGGTGGCACAATTCATGACAGTCTATTGCTGACGAAAATCTCGTGGCTGCAGCAACCACGGGAGATTCACCCTCGGCTGCATCCCAGCTCCATCAGGAACTAAACGCGATAGTCAGTATAATAGTTTTTAGAGTTAACGGCCAGGGCGCGCAACCCTACGTGAGATGCAGATTAATTTTGTAAGAGCCTCCATCGCAGTGGCGATGTACTTTCAACTGGAAGTTGAGAGTAGATGAGAGACTGGATTCAAGGGAATCACCGCGGTAGGTATGCTCACCTGTTCTCATTTGAGGTCTCTGGACGTCGGTTACCCACCTGACCGTAACTACCCTATTCCTAAGTGTAGGGCTTCCAAACCGGTTTAAACCGAAACCGGTTAACCGGTTTATCGCGTGTTTTGAAAAAACCCGAAAACCGGTTTATTTCTCTCGGTTAACCGGGTTCTATCAAAAATACTCTTCTTATTTTTCATTGTTTTTTACAAAAATAAAAATGTTTTATAATGAATTTACTGCGTTATATGGGAAACAATTCACAAAATACAACAAACATGTACATATATATATGTTTTTTGTAGAATGTGTATATTTTGGTATTCTACTCTATTTTTGTCTAAACATTGGACTTCTTGTCTTATCCAGTTGGTATTTTTTAAAAATTGAATGCATTTAAACATCATTCTTTTGGTGAGTTTTATAATCAAGCACTATTTTTTTTATTTGACGTATATTTTTTTTATCATAAAATATTTTTTCACAAGTTATAGTAATTTTTACTTTGCCATAGCAAACAGGTTGGTAACTAGAGTCCCTTTAAGATAATTGTCGTGTTTTTTGTTTGAAATTGGATTATTAGCTGTTATGCCAAATATTGAAAAATTTCTACGATTTTTTTGCAAACCTACCTAATAAAAATACATGACATTTCGGTTTAAACCGGTTATCCGGTTTATTTGTCAGAAAAAAACCGAAAACCGGTTTGTGTTTATGTCCGGTTAATTAGAAGCCCTACCTAAGTGTTTCAGAACAATTTCCATTGTTATTTTTCTTGTGGCCAAACACCGAGCCAAGTAATGATAGATAGGGTTAGGTAAAGATGTAAGTAAGGCGCACAAGGCTGAGTAGTAGACCACTCTAACCACGGAGCGCCGTCCTGTTATTATTTTGTTGCTAATTTTTTTATCATAGCTAAAGCCAAATTTCTTTATTAAACCCCCCCCCCCTGAAATCCTCCAAAGCGAAAGGTGTCAACCTTAATGTAACAGGTTGTGTTTATTGTTTTTTTAAATGTAGAAATTATTGTGTTTGAATAAATTTTGATGCAGTTTGATTGTAATCGAGCGTTTCATTTTTCTTTGTCTCAAATTGTCAATTATAAAATCATGTATGACGGCCAGGCAATACAACTCTGGAAGCTCGGGTTAGACGGAGTTTTCTCCTGATAACTCTAGCCACGGAGGCCTGGCAATGTCAATATCTTAAATAGTTTTTGAGCTACAGGCTTTAAAGCTGTGTCTGCCAAACTTTTTTACTTCACGGCAAACTTGTGAATGGGATTTTTTCCGCGGCACACCAAATAAAAATGCATTAAAAAAGGAAATGTACTTGAAAAAAAAAATGTAACGGCGGATGTTTTCAGTCCTGACTAGGGATTCTGTGTCGAGACGTCCCGGGACTTGTGACGTTTTTTACTGTCTTAAGTCCAGGGACTTTTATGGAAAATGTCCCGGGAATTGTGACTGTGATTTATAATGTGCTAATGTGCCGCCTGTGTGGTCGAGTGGTCAACGTCGTTGGCTTCGGTTACGGAGGTCCCGGGTTCGAATCCCGGTACGGACAGTTTTATAAATTGATTTTTCAATCGATTTATGAATTTCTGTTCGAAGGCATGGATGTATGTGATGTCTTAAATTCCCCCCTCACACCCATCCTATCCTATGAACGGGGCATATCGAGAGCGATTAGCTAACCACTAGTTCTGTCCTAGCCCTATCCTTCTATTCCTACTCTCTTTAGTAATAGAGAGGTTGAGCAACTGAGTAACAAGCAGTTCTCGTAGAAACACACCTGTTGAGATAAACTCCATTAGGAGTCCATATGCTCCACATTGGGAGCGGACATGGCAAAAAAAATAAAAAAATAACATGTAAATTTTAATTTTGAAAAAAACAATTCTTGTGGTTAAGAAACCCTCAAAAGGACTGATGTGTATTGAATGAAATCAGGTATATTAGGAGACCCCCAAGAAAAACGGACACGACATGGTCGGGACGTGACACTTACCCGGGGTTTTAACAACATTAAGTATGCATGTATAAAAGGGATCTGATAGAAAAACGGATGTTTGGGATTTATAATTTCGTTGAAGTTTCAAATACCATGTGTTTATGTATTGTTATATAACTTTAATTTAATCTCGTTAAGAAATCAGGCATTTTCCCTGAAATATGTAAAATATCTAAGATTACACCAACTTTTAAGAATGGCGCAGAATCATCAGTGGAAAATTATAGACCGGTGGCTGTTCTCTCAGCGCCAGCTAAGGTTCTTGAGATGATTATGCATCATATGATTTTAAAAAGGATTGCACCATTTATAATTAATGAGCAGCATGGGTTCAGAGGCGGAAGATCAACCGACACAAACTTGATGGTGTTCACGGATTACGTGTCGACGGCATTAGATAAAGGACTGCAAGTTGACTGTTCTTACAATGATTTCTCGAAGGCATTTGACAGGATTGATCATGACATTCTTTTGGAAAAACTCCAATTGATCGGTTTGTCTGAAGGTTTTGTTAGGATTTTTGGTAGTTATTTTAGGAACAGAAAACAATACGTATCGTATGGGCTTTTCGAATCAATGCCGCTTTGCACGTACTCTTCAAACCTGGGGCCATTGCTGTTCACTATTTTCATAAATGATATAGCAAGCGTTATTAAAAATTTTATGTTCTTGTTATTCCCTGATGATTTGAAACTTTTTTTAAAGGTTGTCACCTTAGATGATTGTCATCGTATTCAGTCTGATATAGATAATATAATAGATCGGGGGCGGTGTAACAAACTGGTTTTTAATATTGATAAATGCAATCTTTTATCCTTTAAAAGAGGGTCGCGAGTATTATTTTTCCGTTATTCAATGAATGGTCGAATTCTCTTGCGAATTTCATCAGTCAAAAATCTTGGCGTACAATTTGAGAGCAAACTATCATTCAATAATCACATTAAGATTACTTACAAGAAAGCATTACAAATGTTGGGTTTTATCATCCGTACCACCAGAGTCTTTTCAGGAGTTAAAATTCTAGTATTAATGTACAACGCTTTGGTTCGAAGCAGACTTGAGAGTGGATCAATTGTTTGGGCTCCAACAGGCTCGAAATATACCCTTATGGTGGAGAAGATTCAGAAGAATTTTTTGAGACTTCTCTATATGAGGGTGTATGGATATTAATCATGGCTTTATCCAACTGACTTTCTCTTATTGACTTTCTCAATTTACTGTAAACTTATCAATGTAAATTTCCGAAAATGTGTGCACTGATGCTCTCATAGATAATAAATAAGTCAGAAAATGCAGTTATGTAATCATTTGATCTAAGAATATTCTTTTCTCTTAAATTAGCAAGGGACTCGCCGACCTTAGTAAAATTACAAGAACAATAGGCGAGGCAAATTGATTCACAAAGTTTTCCGAAAAATTTCGCACAGAATTACAAAAATCATCAGTGGCTCAGTGAACGTGTTATATTAGCAGCCAAAAACAACGATGTTAATGCCATCAACTTCAGGATTCAAAACGAAATACCAGGCGGAGAGACAAAGTATAAATAAGTCTATCGATACTGTAATGAATCATGACGAAATTGACAATTATCCAACTGAATTCTTAAATTCACTTGATCTGCCAGACATGCCGCCACACGTTTTAACATTGGAAATCATTGGAAATCAAAAGCCCTTCAATAAACAGAAACAAAACACAAACACTTTCATTCTTTGAGTGGCATTGCAACGCATGCCGGGTACTCGCTAGTACATATATATAAATGAATGTTTGATTGTTTGTTACCTATACGCTTCTATACCGTTAATCCGATTGCAATAAAAACTTTAGTGAGTTATTGTGCGGATGCCCGAATAGGTTTCTGAATTAAAAAATGTGTGTATTTCATATAGTTTGGCGACGGTTTTCATGTTTTTGGTGTGGATAATTTTACTGAGATATCGAAAACAACTTACGTCCAAAAGAAGTTAGTTGTTTATGATTCCTTAGTTACGTTTGATACGCGCCATGGTTTCGTCAAACAATCAAAGGCAGCGGTGGGCTGCCAATATCTTAACAAGGGGCTCGGTAAATCTTTTGGAACATATGGCTTCCTAATGAAGGTATCTCAACAAAAGTTTTTTTTTCTACGAAAACTGTTTGTTACTTCTTACAACTGTTCGCTCAACCTCTCTTTTCCAAAGAGAGTAGTAGGAATAGAATGATAAGGCTAAGACAGGACTAGTGATTAAAACTCGAACCCATGATGTCCGGCACAGAAGCCCATAATGCTGAATGAAAAAATTAAGGGACTAGTCTTGTTTCATAATAAAATTTAACCATTTACAGAAGTTGCAGTTAGGTGCTGATTTGATCTAAGACGAATCTTAACAAGGGGCTCGCCGGCCGTGCTGAGATTTAGCAAGGGGCTCGCGCGAGCCCCCCCCCCCTCCGAGCCCCCTCCAGCCCACCCCTGATCAAAGGGTATTTATTGTAAACAATTATCAAGTGAATTTTTAATAGTCGTCACAAAGCATTTCTTTCGCTGTCGAACAATTATGCCACCCAAACGACTAGTTATTAGTCGATCTACACTTCAAGCACGAAAGAAAACGGCATCTCGAGCTTCAGAAACAGACGAGTAATTGGAAGTAAGTTTGGAAACCGTTCTAGCTCGCTTTGCTCAAGCTCAATCGTCTGATACAATTGCGAATAGTTACTCCGAATCGATCTCTAAACAACCTTTTTGATCGTGATTTGCAACGAGAAACACAATTTGATGTCGACAAATTGGGTACATTCGTTCAAACAAATCTTCCGAAATTGGTTCCAAAACAACGCCTTGCGTATGATAAAATTATGCATGCAATCAATCAGAAGCCAAAGCGTTGGATCACGAAACAATATTGCATTGGCAATCGCTTTATCTGCAATTTTCTAATTCTTTTGGATCGTGGTCAAACAGCGCATTCAGCAAAGAAATTGTCTTCGAACACCAACATGGAATATCAAAAAAAATCCGGAATGGGTGAAGTACTTTAATCATATCAACTCATTAAATGGGACGAATTTGTTTTGACGCACAAAAAGGCATTGGAAAATATTCACTATATGTACACTAACAGATTTGAGAGGAAATGACCACGTCTTTGGTGGCGCACCTTTTTTATTGTCTGGTGATTTAACAGGATTTTATAGAAAAAATAATCGTATACCGTTCAATCAAATAAGATACATAATTTAGAAAACTCATTACTTTAACTCAAATTTAAGATGAAGAAATGGATTGTACTCATGAAAGGTAAGAATGATGAGGATACTGAAATATTGAATTATACGATTCATTTGAATAATTGTATTAAAAATGGAAATTTTGATATAAATAAATATTTATTGAATTTTTTGTATGAATTTGACTTACGACTCAGGTGCGATAGTTCAGAAACGTATCTATATTGTAATTGATTACCCCTGACATGCTACTATTATAATTTATCATATTTACTTGCACTCGAATATTATGTAAAGATTCAATACATATCTAATCAAAATTAATGATTACCATAAATATACATCCGCCAAAAGATTTTTTTAATTAAATCTTAACCATGAACAATGATTGGTACCTTCAATGTAGAGGTCTGCACGGGCCAAAATTTTACTAATTACCCGGTCCGAGACCGAAAAACTCACGCCCGACCCGGCCCGGTCCCGAGTCTAATACCGCACTTGTTACCGGAACCCGACCCGAAGCCCGAAACTCCTTATTTTAGCTCGCCGAGGAATTTGAAATCCTCGATTTGCTATACTTTTTCCCAGATTATCTCCCAAAGTCCTTTTTTTTTAGCTCACCGAGGAATTTCAAATTCTCGATTTGCTACTTTTTCCCAGATTATTCCAAGGCCCGGCCCGGTCCGAGCCCGGCTCTCAATTGCGCTTACCCGCCCGAGCCCGGCCCACGGGCCAGGCCCGGGCCCGTGCAGACCTCTACTTCAATGTAACAATAAGCGTTCGATCGACAAAAACGAACATTTTTCGAAGTCAATACTAATCAAAGGATCCAATAGCTCAGTTTAACTTACCAAGACTTCTATGTATTCTGATTTTTGATGAAGTGAATTATTATAATACTGTTTTTATAAACTTATGTTATGCCAATAAAGTGAAACATCTATAGTAATAAAGTATTTTATTTAAATCCATAACACACTCGAGATCAACTCGAGGAGAACGACATCGCAAATACTCATTTCCGAGATTAAAATTATTAATTGAAAAAATCCAAATTCATACTGGCATTACTATGATTTAAGCTCTTCGCCTGATTGCTAGAGTTAAGCTCATACCGACAAGTTTCAATTAGTTTTAGTAAAAGTTGTTTGTTAAACTAAAATGTAATGATATCACATGTGACAGTCAGAAATAAAATAAAATGAAAGAAACTCTAAAACAGGGGTGGGGAACCTTTCTTCTCTTAAGATCGCATTGACTAAAGAATCTTTGGCCGGAAAAAAAATTGCGTAGCCCAGAAATTTGCGGATTCCCTAAAATTATCAGCGTGGGACCTTTTTTTTTTAGGTCTTTCAAGGATTTTCAAATCCAAAATGTGCAGAATTTCAGAATTGGCCAGAAGGCCGCACCAGGGTAGTCAAAAGGCCGAAGGTTCCTAACCGAATGTCGAGCTCTTTTTTGTACTACCGTCTTCGGGGATATGTACGCCGAATTACCTGAAGCTGTCGACTCTCTCGTCTGTATATCCGTGCACTTGAATGCCTGAAGATTTAGAAAGGCGAACTCTGGGTCGTCGGTGACAAATATAATGGAGGTGTCCAAAAAAATTTAACAGATGAATGAATACATTTTGACACACGCACACTTAAAGGTTCACTAACCACTGGTATAAAAGAAATAATGTCCGATAAATCACAAGTCACAACAGACAAACCAAAAACATTCTAAAACGATAAATAGAATTTATAGAAAAAACATAGATGATAGGGAGATTGGAACTTGGCTCCTCAGATCCCCATATCGGCCATATCAAATGAAAAGACACCATCATCATCATAAATCACAAGACATTTGTAATCTGTATCTCATAATATATGTTGATTTCAAAATGAAAATGCTCACGCACTTACAGTATTTTTATTTCTGTAAATTTAAATGTTTTAAGGTTTATTGACAGCAAAGGTCATAGAATTTTAATACAATAGATCACGGTTTCTCAACGGTGGGCCATGTGGCCCCCCAGGGGGCCACAGAGATTTATTTTTTGTTTTGGGGAGCCACAACACAGTTCAGGGGGGCCACGGGCAAATTGAGGATTTCAAAAAAAGCTGTTTTTGGAGATATTCTGGGAAAAAGTATACCAAATCGGAGATTTCAAATTTCTCGGTGAGCTAAAAAAAAAATTTATGGGGGCCACGTTCCCAAAAAGGTTGAGAAACACTGCGATAGATAATATAAAATGGATAATCGTACCATAGCTTTCGTGGGGTCCTGGAATAAGTGTCGACGGAATAATTCTGCCAGTTTGGTATGACTTTGAATTACGTATCGTGTAATTTATTTGTTTGGTTATATCTTCAGTGTGCTGGAAAAAGATAAGAAATATTTTTTTGATTGGAAAATTTTTCAAGTGCAACGCTATTATATCTTTAAATATTTTAAGTTAGTTGAAAAATTCACCTCAAATATAACAGCAAAACTTTCTTGGTCGTTCTTAAGTATTTTTCCATTTGTTTTCAAAAGAGTTTCTTCATCGGAATATTCAATCATATCTGAAAAAAAAATGTAATATAACTAGAGGGCATACTGAAAAAAATCGTGGCGACAGAAACTTGATAGTGTCAAAAGGATAATACTTTATCCCTACCGTTCTTACAATTAGAAATATATGAGATAAAATTTTCGTTTCACCGCG